>JARDWD010000478.1:1200000-1777581 GCA_029034505.1 Ornithoptera priamus | reverse complement strand
ACCTCAAAACCTTCAAAAGTTCATGAACAGTTAATAAATTACTGTATCTCGTATTCCATTCTAACTGCAGAACTGGTAACTATAATATGTGGACAATTTAGTGCAATGTATCGGCGTTTAAAGTTATGACAATACTTAAATTTAAAGATCTATTCGAACAGCAGATATATATATATGTAATGGCGATTAGTACCAAGCAGCGAAATGTTTAAGCAGCGTTCATTTGGTGTTGCCTAGATATTATTAAAACCACCCAGCACTCGATCAGGTAGTATCAAGTGTGACTAATTATTTAATTTGTAAGTAAAACTGTTGTTAACTTAATGATTTCCTATACTTATATTTATAGCTGTAGTCATCGCCGCGGGGAATTGAGGTGACAGATGTGCTTATGTGATAGCATCATCTTGTCACAGATTCATTGACTCATCACGAGATCATCAAACTATTACGTAAGGATTCAAAAGTAGGTACATATATTATTTCTTTCATTTAGAGGTCAGCTAAAAATTTATTTTAAATAAATTCTTTCATCAAAGAGAGTTGCGGGGTGTAAATAATTGGAAGAATCATGGAAAGCAGCAGGTTGCTGCCGGGGGAATATTTCTAGCAAGTTTCAAGTAATATATATATATATATTTTTTTTTTTATAGTATAGATAAGGCAAACGAGCAAGACGGGTCACCTGATGGTAAGTGATTCACCGCCGCCCACGTCACTAGCGACGCCAGTGCGTTGCCTATACTTCAGGTAAGAATATGCTCTTTTCTTGAATAACCCAATGTCGCAGTTGTCGGGGAAGACGATCGACGATGGAAGAGAGTTCCAGATATTTACTGTGCGTGGCAGAAAACTGTTTTTAAAACGCATTGTAGTGGAACGCCAACCATCCAGATGGTGTGGATGATAGTGCCGGCGAGATGGTCGGTTGCGAAAATCAGCGGCTTCTATTAAATTGAACAACTCCTCGGAACACTCCCCATTATAGATTCTGTATAGTATGCATAGGGAAGATAGATCCCTACGCAGTGCCAAAGGATCTAGCCGATCGGCAAGTTCAGGATCGTCGACAATTCGACATGCCCTACGTTGGATTCGGTCAAATGGAGATAGCTGATAACCCGGAGCCCCGGCCCAAAGGTGGCAACAATACTCCATGTGAGGCCGCACCTGTGCCTTATACAGTTTAAGGCGGTGAGCCGGCTTGAAGTACTGTTTGGCCCTGTTGAGTACTCCGAGTTTTTTGGAGGCCATTTTAGCCTTGCTCTCCAAATGACCGCCAAACTGGACAACACTCGAAATATCGACGCCCAGAATGCCAATGTTCGGCTTGGCACAAAGGTGAGTGTTTCCGAAGAGTGGCGATGCGACAAAGGGGGCTTTTTTAGCGGTGAACGCGCAAACTTGAGTCTTAGAAGGGTTAAACTGGACTAGATTTAGTCCCCCCCAATCGGAAATCTTCACAAGGGATGATTCGATTTCAGACACAAGTTTGTTCCGACACTCGTCGACGTGATCCCGAGAGATATTGCTGCGGCCGAAATACAGTGCATCCACGGTACTGTCATCCGCATAGCAATGGATGCCACTTGTATGCAGCAAAATATGCAGAATATATTCTGCATATAACAATATGCAGAATAAACAATGTCGGGGATAACACGCAGCCTTGGGGAACACCAGCATTTACGGTCCGGGGATTCGAGCATGAGCCGTCAACGACGACTTTAACTCTCCGTTCCGCAAGGAAACTGCCGATCCACCTACAAAGTCTCTCAGGAAGCCCATAGGAAGGAAGCTTCGATAGTAATGCTTTATGCCAAACCCGATCGAAGGCTTTCGCTATGTCCAAACTAACGCCCAGTGCCTCACCCTTACTCTCAACCGCCTGCGCCCAACGGTGAGTTAGTAAAGCCAGAAGATCACCAGCTGATCGGCCTTTGCGAAAGCCATATTGGTGGTCGCTGATCATATATATTACTTGAATGTATATATAAATACATATATATATATATATATACATGTATCATTAGGCGAACAGAATTAATTGTTAATAGTTAATTATTTTGCAGCAAAAGCGAAACTTAAATATATTATATACTACACATTGTACATGATATTATTGGTTTTGATATACAAATAATATAAAAAACTTATAGAATAATAATGAATATGTTTTATTTGAAATTACTACGATAATATTGCAATTATTTCATTGCTTTGCCTCTGGCGAAGTTTGCGAAGATAGTAAGCGCGCTCTCGTTTACCGAAATGTGATGCGAGTACAATGCACCTACACCGTCCGATGCGCACTGTCATCATCATCAGCCGATACATGTCCACTGCTGGACATACGCTTCTCCCAGAGAACTCCACAGAGCTCATTTAGGGGAATTAGGCATTAGCCTGCCGAGCTGGCCCAGTGCGAGTTGGTGGGAGGTCAGAGGCTCGTCTGTTATTCAGTAGAATGCACCGGGTGCAGGTGATGTTGACTTCGGCTCCGTAAGATGTTAGGGGAAACCCCTTACACCCTACGCGCAGTATTCGCGATTTAATTTCATATTTATCTATGAATGTATTAATTCACACCCCCTTTCTCTCCTTTTCACTATCCACCTGTACTATTCTTTCTCATCCAATATTATCTCACCTTTCCTCTTCTTCTTTTATGAAATTCTTTTTACAGATATATTTGTATTTAGTGTTCGTGTCTATGAAGGTGTAGTGAATATGATGTGTATTATTTAGATTTTTTTTTTCTTATACTTTTAGCTCGTGCATGCCGGATCCGCAAGGCCTTAGCTATCTAAACTAAACTCAAACTTCATAAAAATAGACATACATACAGTTTTTTCGTGAGCTGGAACTCTGAATCTGTATAATACCAAGACGCTCTTATCGCCATTGCTTTTAGTAACAGCTACCTTTGTACTTGGAATAACTTAGCTCATTGGAGATAGAGTCTTGACTAATATTGCGAAGACCCCGACACCTCGCCAGGCTATTTAGCTCGCGGATACTACATACGCGAGCTCCAAGTTCTTTCAAGTTACTACGGTCGCCAAAGAAACTAGCCGCTCAAACTTCATCAAATAAAAACCAAGCCAATACAAGCTTTGTATTAATAAAAAAAAAAAAAAAAAATTATCAATTTGTATTAATCGGTTAAGATCGACTTATGCCTTTCGGTTTTCATTTAATTTTTGAGAGGAGAGTCGACTATTTTCTTTGTTTTTAGTAAATTGCAAGTTTGTTGTTAAGTATTAATATCATTATTATTTTTATTCAGAGCGACGAGACGAGGGCGTCGTTTACCTGATGGTAAATGATACACTTGCCCATAGCAATGTGACGTTAGTTAGGAAGATATACACAGCACCACATTGTGCTTGTAGCCTTGAGAATGAAGATGTTAAGTATCGTTAACTCAGTGATTTCACTAGTTACAACCCCGTCAAACCGGAACGCAGTAATGTTTGTACTGCTGTATGGTGGTAGAAATAAGAGTTGCGGTAGTGTCTACCTTTTTTGTTTTACATGGGGGTAATGCCTTCGCATAACTGCCTTCGCGAGGGCAGGAACAGGTTAAGTCGGACTATTAAAACCCCCCATAATAATTCCATCAGCGTCGCTTTACGGCAGGGCCATGAGAACGTTTTCGTCACAACTCTGCGACCCCGCCAGCGCCGGTTGCGCGCGGTAATACCAACCTAGATGGTCTTCAACATCAGTGACTTTTTTTTATATCGGACGAAACAAGCCTATATGGGATTTTTACCCACTAAAACTAATCGGTGGACATCGGCTGTGCTTTTGGGGATGCTCTGAGATCACTTACGGAATTACCTAGTGCCTCCTGGCACTACGCCTAAGGCACATCCCAGGGAATGCTGTAGCCCTCCTCGACACGCTTGCTTTGGTACGACAAGAACTAGACCACCTCTTACTTGTCGTTCATCTCGAGCTCGATTAGTGGACAATAAGAACTTTCAACTTCAAAGCCCAAGAACCCGAAAACGTTTTTAGTGAACAGAAACCTACCACCAGTTAATTTCAAAAAGTATATTATTATTTTTATAATCAAACATCGATTCCATTACAACAATCCAGAAGAAGACAAGAAGAATCCGAATGATTTGTAAGTATTGGATGCTATTATTATAACTAACCGTTACATCTAACTGACTTTTAATTTACCATTAGAAATAATCTTGTTCAGATTTTTACATATAAGAAAAACTAAACTGTAAATTATCGTAAACGCTATCAATAACATAGCAGCTAAAAGAAGAACAAGTTTGATTTCGTAGTAATCAGTCCAGTGCATGAAGGCTGCTGGTGTTCGCAGATGTGGTGCGCCGCCGTGTCTCAGCACATGCTCTATCCACCACACCGCCCGTTCCAGAGGCTTTTGGGGCTGATCATACATCACCCGCCGAAGTCGCACTATGTTCTGGCGGTAACTGACGAAATAAACAAAGAGATTCATAAAACTTTAAGCACAGCACTACGTAAAGGAATAACTTTGTAGAGTAGTAAAGTTATAACAGTCTATAGGGATAAATGTTTTTCCTTTATTTATACCACGGATAATTATTAAAAGTGGTTGTATTTGTAGAAAAGGTACATTGTACAGTAATTAATTTATCGTTACCCAAGTAATTTCACAAGCTCCTACGAATTTTAAACTTGAACACAGTAATGTTATCACACTCTTGTTAAGGAACAGAAAAGGCAGTGCTGCAGCACCTAATGGTCAGAGGCAAGCGCTCCATACAGGCAACCACTGCACACCCTGGCTCTCTAAACCTATCTAAGTAATAATCTCCCAACTCAACCAAAAAGAACACAATTATGCTTTGACTATTGCTAAATTGGAGTTAAATTGACTAAATTCGTAAGTTTATTTTTAAGTACAGATAAGCACAGAGATTTCGGGTGCGGTTTACACATCCCACCCGAAATCTCTGTGCACGTCTCTGCTAGTAGTTGTAGATGTTGTAAATTACTATCCGGTTTATGGTCCGTCTGCTCACCTAGCTGATTATTTGTTTATTGTATTTATTTCGTTATACGATATTTTTTTAATTTTTGTTATGGAATCACACGTACCAATTACTGATTAGGATCATTTACTGCGTAGCGACAACGATATATCAGTCTATATGTTATAAAAAATAGCGCACCTTTCGTCTTCTATTACAGTGGTAATAGCAGTTTTTAATTTTTCTTCACTTAGTGTGCTCATATCGAGACCCACACCGATTTTGTGGAATACGTATTTTTCAACATTGTACCATTGGTCTCCTAGCATAGGAATACCAACAAGCGGTACTCCGCCCGTAATAGCCTCATCTGAAGATTGTTGTCCTCCTTGAGTAATAAACAATTTAATCTTGGGATGTCCTGGAAAATTTTATGTACAGTAACATTATCTTCTATCAATAATGGAGAACATTTGTGCTCATCACCACCATGTTACCTTTTCATCCGTTCTACGCATACATCTACATTGATCAGTGCTAACGAACACTTTTTGTAACTTTTTTTGTATATAATGCTATAATAATACATGTATGGCGGCTTTATGTAAAAAATGTTGAGTTATCTAAGTAATAATTCATGCCAGTTAACATTCATTAACTTGTTGAATTGTCCTCGTGATGAATAAAAATTAGCCATTTATATTAATAGTATAGTAATAGACTTAGGTAATTTGTTTGATTTTTTGCCTAAACATGTGAAATACCGATAAAAAAATATACCAAATTGAATCTAGCGCAATAATTGCTTTAAGGGAACAATTGCATCCAAAATAAAACCTTCGACGTAGTTGCTAGATCTAGACTCCAAAAAACTTTAATGCGTGTGAATCAATACTTACTTAACAAATCTGCCTGCGGCAACCATTTGAATATTTTGACATTATTTGGACGTCCAGTAAGTTCATCTTCATTCCACTTTAACAGAACATCGTAGGGCAGTTCAGAGAACACCTTTGTTAAAATGTTAATTTTTTCCGGAGGCAACATTGAGGGTAGTACATTTGTACCAAAACTAACATATACCACACCATGTTTTGAAGAGTTTAAGTAAGTTTGCAGATTCTGAAATAACAGTAGTTAGGCTAATAACTGTATTTTAATTTGAATTGTGAATTATAGAAAAAAGGTACTTACATCAGGTAATTTTGTCTCTTCTTTTTGATGCACACCGCCCATAAAAACAATGTTAGGAGGAACCGGGCGATTATTATCCCAAATGGGGTGGACATTTAATAGTACTAGTGCCACTTTTTCATACAATTCCTGTATTGTTGGCATCTCGTTCCCAAACAAACGTTTAAGCACCGAGTTTTCATTTGATTCAGATGTTTTTAAAATGTCAAGATATTGGATTTCGTTGTATAACTCCACTACTTTGTCCCAAATAGACAAATTGTTTATTCGCGAACGCATCACATTTGGATATATAAATGGATGAAAAGGAGCTCCAAAAATTTCGTAACTTCCTATCAGCGAACCGAATGAACTTATTTGAACTGCAGGCACTTTGAAAACATGAGAAAGTCCTAGAGTCGCCCGCACAGAGGCCTCCGCCAGTAATAAATCAAAATTGGCGTTATTTTTAAACAAATTTTCTTGTACTACTTTTTCACCCATTTGCTCTATAAAAATCTCACCTACCAATTTAAAAGCGTAAAACAAATGTTCTATCCTGTTCTTGTTCGTGCCATCGACTTTCTCTAAAAATAATTTCCAAGCATTGTACGATATGTCGTGTACATCTATTTCCGTTAAATTGAAAGGTGTTTGCCCTTTGGGGTAAGCGGGATCGGTGGTGATGACGGTAACTGCATGTCCTCGTTTGACAAGTTCCTGTACTATAGGGCGGAAAACTACTTGATGGCTTATTGATGGAACTGGGAAAACGGCCAGTATGCGATCAGCATGTATGCTTGAGAAACCAAGCGCTAGTAATAAATAAACCGCCGTGGACATGTTCGCGGAGAGAATTTCATTTAAAATGAATGATTTCATTTGCTGCATGAAGTTTTATTAAATCAATGCAGCCATTGATATTCAATGACATTGAGAAATACATAATACATATTTGTATTGTCTTAGTAAAACAATACTATCGATAGATTCTGTCTGCGCGTACGCCGTATGACTATTGATTAAACTTACAAAATTTTTAGAAATTTCGAGAAAAACACATGTAATTGTTAAAGAAATTACGAGTACTTTTTCTTCAAAATCCGCTTTAGGAATAATTTTTTTTGCGGAAACAATATTGGGCATAAAATTTATATACATGTAACAATGACATTGGTGTTATTTCCTGTAGCACTCAATGTAACAAGTGTTAACTTAGTTACATTTTCTGGTTGGATTTTTGTGTTTATATTATACATTATGTTAGTAGTTTTTTTGCTTTGTTATGTTCTAAATAACTTTTGTACCGATTGTTTCAAAGTTTTTTCCTTTATTTTGCTTTAAAAGCCTTTAATATTTTTAATCATTCTTCGTTTTTCTGTATTTTTAATTGAGTTTGTGTGAAATCTACAGAATCTTATTTTATTATAAACATGTGGGTACATTTTACAAAGTAACATGAACGTTATCAATGAACTTTATTACGTTGTAGCTAGTGAATTTACTGGTGTAACGAAACTTAACATTTCATGTCTCAAGGCAACGAGCTGTGCTGTAGTGAATGCGATGATAGTAGCGAGAGGGTGACAGATTCGGAGAGATGCATTGCTCAGATCACTACAAAAAACCGAGAGGAGGGCGCGCTGTATGTTGAGAGGTGTGGAAAGCATTCCCGTGACCCCGCCGTAAAGCGATCGATGGAACATCGTGTGGTTTTAGTCTGTGCAAGTTCGACATAATCTGTCTTTTCCCCCGGCGAGGACAGGTCTGCGGAGGCATTTCCTTCTTCCTCCTTCACGTAAAACAAAAAAAGGCAGGCAAGTTTGCATTCTGTACAGCCTTCATCTTTCGTAGTAAGCTGGAGTGGCTGTCCATCCGTTTCAGCGGAATATTCGAAAAATCTGGTAAAATCTCGTTATCTCCCTTTAATTAACTATTATATACACATATATATTTTTTTCCTTTTAATATATGTATATATTTACTTACACATCTATAGATATATATATATGTACATAAGTCTAAAGGCTGCTAATCTCAAGTGTCAGGCAGTACGACCCCTCGAAGGACTGACAGCCGAAGAGGCAAGAAAATCCTTGAATGGCGACAGCGTACTGAAAGAAGCAGTTTTAGCAGGCTCCTCACTAGATGGTCCGATCTAGTGAAGGTCTCGCAAAACAGCTGGAGGCGGACAACGCAGGGCCAATCCATGTGGAGATCTTTGGGAGAAGCCTATGTCCAGCAGTATTATATATATATGTATTACTGTTTATGTATATACATATCTTAATCTGGCACTCGTGTGTAAGCTCCATTCATCAGCATCGTCATCATCATCATCAGCTGATAGACGTCTACTGCAGTCTAGGGCAAAGCCATAATAAGGTCTATTAATTCATGTTCATTAACTGGTTGTGTGGAAAAAATCGCTGTGAGCTCGCCTTTTGCTGCCTTCATTTAATATGTTTTTGCTCTTATATTGTTAGTCTTTTTTTATCATCCGCAGATAAAGAATATATGAATAAATTATTAAACTTTACACACTGCTCGTACACATAGTTGTTGTCTATGTTCGGTACATAGCTGGAGCTGGATATATTTTAAATGATATATTTACTAATATAATATATAATAGTTTTTAAATTAAATAATCTAACAGGTACTAAGCCGTTTTAATTTTAAAAGTATGTGAAAGTATTAATTTCGAGATTTGTTTAACAATTATATAAAGAGCTAAGAGTGAAACAAGCAATATGATACACAAAGTAAACACAAGTTCCAACTCCAAGTATTCCGCCCAGGACATGTTGGCGGCAGGTGAACGCAGGTGCCGGGCTCCGCCGTGGCGCAACACGTACTGCACCCACCACACGGCGCGCTCCAACGGACTCTGCTGATGGTCTTGCATTATATTGCGTAGCTTCACCATGTTCTCGCGGTAGCTGTAATCAAAGGTTTTTTAAAATCATTTGACAACAATAACATAAGTTTCTCATGGGCTCTTTAATTAAGCTTCTAATTAGGCTTTGTCTTGATTGAATTGACAAAATAAGCAATGATGACGAATGATGTCCACATGTTGAGGAACGATTTCATATAACTAGGATCTCCTAGTAGGTAAGGTAGGTAAATAGTATAATTACCTATCTAGGTAATTATATTATTTACCTAAGCTATAAATTAACACCTTCACTTGAAACAACATTGATAAAAGATAAAATGAACAAGTGGATTCTCTATGAAGGATATGTACGTAATTATAATGCGGAAATACGTTTTATTTATAAGCAAACTCTCTAGGTTTTTCCGTTTTACACTTTTTACTACGAGTTATGTAACTTGCAAACTTATAGCAACTTAAAAGTGTTTAGATCATTTATATGAACCACTTCAAACAACGGCCCCTGGTGCTCGGCGCTACCGAACACTGCTGACCGTGACAGACGTCAGCAAGGCGCCGGAACCAGTGCAGTGCAGAACTTATCATCAAGCTGACTTCTTTGGGAGAGGCCTATATCCAGCAGTGGACGTGTACCATTTATATTTTACAAAAACTACGTAGGAATACCATTTAAAGCACGATGTGGTACTTTGTACATCGTCCGAACCAGAGCAAAAGTGTTACGGGTAGGCGTATCACTTACCATCAGGTGAACGCCTCACTCTTCTCGTCCCTTTGTAGTATAAAAGTAATTAAAACGTGTAGATATACCTATTGTCATTCAGGATAGTTATAATCGCGTTTTCGAATTCTTCCTCCGTCAATGTTTCAATATCTAGCTTGAGGCCAACTTTGAATTTAACGTATTGTTCCACATTATACCATTGATCTCCTAACATAGGTATGCCAATCAGCGGTACACCAGCTGTTACAGCTTCATCTGTTGATTGCAGTCCTCCTTGAGTGATAAACAATTTTATTTTAGGATGTCCTGCCGGAAAAAATAAACATTAATTTACTCGTTGGATAAATTATCAAGATCAGATGTTGATATATACATTTTTTTTACACGACACAGCGTGTTCTGTAAGTACCTGTATAAATTCAAGAGCAAAGAGTGTCCAGCTTGTCTTTGTGATAAAATCAGGAAAGAAAGCAGAATGCCAACATACGAATCAAAATGAAATCAGTTAGGAATAGAATTTTGAACGAAAATAGAAGCTAATGATTTAAATAACTTAATAGCATACTAGGACTGTAAAAATAACTTTACTATTCTTATTCTACTTTTGCAAATACCTAACCAAACCAGTAATAGAAATAAATAGAAGCAAACAATGGCAAATATAAGTAGATTCGATAAATATGAACACAAAAGCAATATCGGCAGTAGGATGCAAATGATTTAAACGAAAATTCATAACTAACTGTAAACAAAGAATGTTATAACCAAAGTTTCCGTATAATTACAATAACCGGGAATAAAGTAACTACAATTAAAAAAAAACTCAGTGCCAGAAATGTGTATCATTATATAATAACATATTGTCAAAATTGATAAAAGGTTTCTATACAAAGTTACAAATCTTATATATCTTATCAAAATGACAAGGTTTCGCTGATATACGTCTACTGTTTCATTTGAAGTATAGACGATTTAAACGCAAATTACCAAATAATTTCAGTTGACTACAGTGAACCTTCAACACTATCTAATTCGTGGAGTACCTTGCGAAATTTATGTTCTTTCTCTGTTTAAAAAAATTCTTCCCTTAATACAAGTTTTTTTTCACCTAGAACATGTTACAAAGCGTTTACTCACTCAACAAGTCAGACTGCGGCAGCCATTTCGAAATTTTTATATTCTCGGGTCGTCCAGGTAATTCGTCTTCATCCCATTTCCACAAAACATCATAGGGTAGTTTTGAGAGTACTTTAGTGAACATTTGTACTGTTTCAGGAGATAAATTATGAGTTTTCACATTTGTTCCCAAACTAAAGTAAATAACTCCATTCTTCGAAGAATCTAGATATAGTTTTAAATCCTGCAAAAGTATATTCCGTGAAGCAGTTAAAACTATCGAATTATATGTTTTTTTATATTATTGTTATATGATAATATTTATAATCGAAAATTGTTCAATAATTCCTAGTGATAGATATTTAAAAAAAAATAATCATGAATTATTACAACAATAATTATATAATTTTGTTGTATAATATAAAATGTAAAAATTATTAAAAATAACCTTGGGTAGGTCCTTTCGTGGATTTTGATGAATTCCACCCAAGAAAATAACGCTTGGCGGTATTGGACGATTATTTTCCCACATGGGATGAACATTTATAAACAACATGTCGACATTATTATACAACTCTTTAAGAGGTGGCATTTCCGGTCCAAATATTTTTCTCAAAACTCTGTCTTCATTCATCTCCGTTCTTTGTAACATTAATTGAAGTTGTAATTCTATAACTAGCTCTTTTATTTTTTCCCATATTGACAAATTGTGTATTCTTCGTTTTATTACATTTGGGTACAAAATCGGATGCATTGATGAACCCATAACGTAATTATTATCTAACGTTGAAGTCAATGGAACTTATTTGTATTACAGGCGCTTTAAAAATATTTGAAAATCCCAGAGCAGGTCTTGCGCAAGATTCTACAAGCAACAAATCGAAATGATCATTCTTCAATAGATTCTGTACATCTTTCGATTGTACTTGTTTTTCGAAAATAGACGTTAATGAATTTATGATGAATTCCACTTGTCCTATTAAACCATATGACTCTTTACTCATTTGATTTAATGCCTCGTTCCAATTTGTATATGAAATATCGTGAACATCTATTTCTGTAAAGTTTTCAATTGTTTCGTTTTTGGGGAACACAGGATCTGTAGTAATAACAACCACTTCATGTCCACGTCTGGCTAGCTCTAACATTATGGGACGAAAAACCACTTGATGACTTATAGACGGTGTGGGAAAAACGCCCAAAATTCGCGCCGATTCTGTATAAGCAAACACAACACATATTAAATATATCACTATTATTGTCGTCTTCATGGTTTGATGTCCGTTAAACTAATAAATGTACTTTATGTAGCTACTTCATGATTTATATTCATTTTTGCTGTACGTAGATAACGATAGTCGGACTCTTTATCTTGTAATAATTATTAAACATTTTTTACAAGTAAATTACATGAGGTGAGATTGTAAACTATTCTTGATAGATACAGACATGTGTCCTCTGTTTCCAAACCATTACAATAACGATCCTCATGCAAAGATGCACTTGTCTTCTTAACCTACACGAGAAATGCGGATTTTTTTAGAAGTGTTTTATTATTACATCGCTTCACCTTTAGATGATAATGATGTAAAAAAGTTAATTGAAGTATGTAAATTAGTAAAGTACTTTATTAAGTCACATCTGGAACAGTGTTAGATTTATTTTGATACAAATTAATGATGAATAATATTGAATTTAATTTTTTTTGTTGAAAAATTTATAATAATTTCTTTCACTTACTGTAAAAGTTTGCCTAAAGTGGAAAATGTATAAGTACGAGTATATACTTGTTGAAATGATATTCTACACACTATACGTACCAAAAGTGGTATTATTTGTTTATTTATATATGATATTTCCACCTATGCAGAGACTCATCACGATATTTCTGGAATCGTGAGGCCTGGAGACGATAAATTTGGTAGGAATATTCTTTTGCCGAGTATAGATCAGCATCTAAGAATGGACTTTATGAAATTCTTTCCAAAGAATTGCGGCGGCGTTACGGCCAGCAAAGCGGGCGGGAAATAGCTAGAATCAAATAAATTAAAAACTTTAACAAGCACATTTTTTTTTGGGGAACACGGGAACACTCCCCAGAAAATGGATGAAAGACATTATTCAATATAACGTCTTTTTATTTATTTATCTTTTTAAAAGATGCAGATATGTTAAATGTTGTAAGGAGTCTGATGTGGGGTGCAGGGTCTTCGGTAAATAACAACGCACGAAGAAATGTACTCGTATAATATTGGCGCTATATTGACAATGACAAAGAGAAAATAAGGGTGTAAGTAAAGGTTTCCGCATAACAACTCATGACATCCAAGCCAACTTCCCTGCTAATCACCAAACGAGGCTCTGGCTTCTACCAACCTGCATTGGGCCAGTGTGGAGGGAAATGGTCCAAATCCCCCCATATGAATCCTTACCCAATCGTGTTGGAATCTTTGGGGACGACTTTGTCCAATAGTGGAAGTCTATCGGCTGGTGATTGTTGATGATTGATAATGAGCAGAGCAATACAGAGCACAGAGCAAGTTACTTAGTACAACAGTTCTCAGTTGTATACTTCGTGATGGCCTACTATCTTAACTTATTACGAAGATCGAAAGAGATCCAACTAATAGATTAAATTATATACTTATTAATGACCTATTGACATAGTCTTGGCATTACAAAGATCCAGAGAGATCTAAAGTAGGAGTGAGGCGTATTTATTAAAACATATATAAATCACGAGTATTCGAAGATAACAGATAACAGTTGTTCTTGCGATGTCATTGTATCTGTTAAAAAATATAATTCGCAATTCACCATACTCGAGTTATTCAACCACTATCAACAATGAACATTTTCAGTCTTCGATAACAGCCAATATACAACAATATACAACAAAGCAAGCATAGCTTGAAATAACAGAACAGCCAATAAAAATTAAACAACTATTCTTGTCTTTGTCTTTTGTATAGTATTGTCAAGAGTTAAAACGAGACACACCTAGTATTTATTTGAAATAAACCAAAATTAGTTAAATAGTAAGTCGTTTCATAAGAAGAAATCCTCTTTGAAAAGCGAATTCTTAATTAGATCCTGTTATCTGTTATTTGGTTGATTAATCTATCTCGCTCACACCTATTCGATATACTGTTAAAATGAGAAGTACCTAGTATTATTACTCGAAAAATAGAAATTATAATTTTACAAGAAGATAATTATCCTCGAAACGCCACTCCTTAATTAGTTTGTGTTAACTGTTATTTCATTGATTAATTTATCTCGCTCACGCTTATTGTATTTATATTATAACTCAACTATTGATCCGTGGTTGAAAAAAATAATACTTGTTATTTAATAACAGGTATTATGTTTGTTCTGTTATTAAAAGTAGATGAATACAATTGTGTTGTACCCTGTAAATACTTACTGAACAAAGTCTTGGTATTTCGCAGATCCAGAGATATCCAGTTAATGGAAATAACATATTCTGTAATGGCTTGAAAAATTTACGATCATTATAAGGAATTACGTTATAGTAAATGATAACGCGACCTATTGCTGGTGGTGGTGAAAACTCGATTGGTACAATGTATTTTTTTAAGGTTAATAATAAGTACTTCCTACTATTACTTAGAGATTATTATAAAAGACAAAATAAAAACTGGTCTATAACATAAAGTATGATATAAAAAAAACCAGCAATGAAACACAAAATCAAAAACAGCTAATGCTCGGCTGTTTTTGATTTTGAAGAACGCCCGGGCATCAATCTAAATGGTCCGTGGCCCTATGAAATAAGGTTCAAATTGAAATACATCTCGAGTTCCCGCCGCGTCTGTGTGTTCGTTGATCCGAACATCAGCTGTTTTTGATTTTGTGTTTCATTGCTGGTTTTTTTTAATAATGTATTTTTTATGAAACCATCGTTTCATTTAGCACTATTGTACTAACATGATCGAGCGTAATTAATGCTAATGGAAACGTTTTTAAAATATGATTTTTTTTTAATCATGCTCTATTTTTTTTTCGTCCAATCATCAAAGGTGTGTACACTGTGTATATACTATGTTCTGTCTTCGTTCTCGAAAGCGGTCTCCCAACATCCAGTATAGAGGAATACAAACAATGACATTATATTATAATTTTATATCATTTTAACATTTTTTATAATGTTTTTAATTTCCAAAAAGAGATATAGCACTACCTTTTTATTGATAACCTATTATTTTTACTGTATTACTCTTTACGTATAGTCAGGTATCGATATGCACATCGATTGTAAGGCATATTTTAATCAATCAAAGAAACTTATCGTCATTATCTTTTCTTTTTATTTTTTATATTAAAAAATTTGTGATATTTATTTCTACTTGCAATTGATATATTTTGTGGATACGGAAACATATATCTAGTCTCACGGCGACGAGCACTGTGATGCAGTAAATATACATACTAACACCGCAATGTTATGGGCATGTGGTACTCTCTCTCTCTCTCCGTGGCATTTACTATTCCCATCTGATGGTGGGGTCTGCCTTTCTGGTCTTTCTCTTCCACTTCGCTCTGTCGGACGCGTCCTCTTCGGTAACCTTGCAGAACTCTAGATCTTTTTTGACCACATCTGTCCATCTTGTCTTTGGCCGCCCTCTGGGTCTGGACCCCGTGATGTTCAGATTGGCCATAACATTTCCAACATATTCAGGAGGTCTTCTTTTTATGTGCCCATACCAACGAAGTCTGCTCTCTTGCAGCTTGTCGGCGATGTTGCGTACACCGAGACTGCCGCGGACGTACTCGTTGCGGATTTTGTCGAGTCTCGTCACTCCGCACATCCACCGGAGCATTTTCATTTCGGCGACTTGGATTTAGTTGGTTTGGCGCTGAGTTATGGCCCAAGTCTCGCTGCCTGTATGTTAGGACCGGCCTGATTATGGTATTGTATACTAAGCCCTTAATTTTTACTGGCATTCGTCTGTCACAGGTTACGCCAGTCACTTCCCGCCATTTAAGCCAGGCCGCTGCTATACGATGCTGAATATTTGTGTCCAGATTTCCAGAAGAGTGTACTATGGATCCCAAATATTTGTATTCGTCACATTTTGTGACTCGTTGTCCATCGATGATAAGAGGTACCTCTTCTGGATCGTTGCAAACCATGTACTGGGTCTTCGCAATATTCAGTAGCAAGCCACCTTTCCGTAACTGTGTGGGCATGTGGTACTACTTGCCATAAATACAACGTTTGATTGAATAAAAAAAAATCAATTTTTACTTACATTCCATAAAATTTCATTCTTGATATCTTCTGCATAAATACTACAGCACGTATTATTATTGTGAAGTTTTTTCAAAAGTGTATAAAATCTCCTTTTTTAATAGTTATTCTGTCTCAAAGTTATTAATGATTTTTATTTATTTTCATAACCAATCTGAGTGTGGTAAATCTTAAATAAACGGTGATGCTGTAAACGATGTTATTAAAAAACGATATGACAGATATATTTACAGTAAGAATGACTGTGTATTTAGAAGTGATATTGCTCTTAAATCATTACAACGCTTTATTTTACCTCTGACTGATAAACACGCGTGGTCGTCATGCATTGTGATAATTGTTACTTAACCTTATCATTTAATGATTTGATTTATAGTCTACCGCACGCTGTAATTAAATTAAATGAGCAGTCATTTTTACTCTGTGCCCATGCTATCAGTCATCATATTCATCAGTTCCGGATATTGATTATAAAGTATATACTAAAGGTAATGTTTGGTACCTGATGGCCCACCGTGTTTAGTGCTTCAGGAAATAATGCAGATATGTTGTTTTTGGATGTAAATCCAGTTTGAGAAGGTGGTTATCCAGTTACCGATGGTAAGTTTGTTCAAATAATATCCAGTTCATGTACATATGGGCAATAAAGACTTGAAAATTTAAAAATAAAGACTAAGGCTTGTCACGAAAATTGTTTTCTGATAAGTTGTATGTATTTTGTATTATTATGCAATAAATTTACTATTTATTGTTAAACATACTGTTTTTGCTGGTGGTAGATCTTTGTATCCGGGATCCTACCGCCAGTAAAAACAGTATGTATATTTGTATCAAGCTTTAGCTTTTCTTGAATTGCTTCTCCATTGCTTAAAATGAAGTGTAAATGATTTGTAGTCAAAGTTGAAGTTACTGGTAGTAGGTCTTTGTTGCCGGAGGCCATCAAGGTAGGTACCACCGCAGCACCTATTTCTACCGCCTAACAGTAATGTGTAGTGTAATTACTGGGGTAGTGAAATTTTATATCTCATGTCTCAATATGACGACCACAATGTGATGCTGTGTATACCATTCTAGCTAGTGTCACGTTGCTATAGGGGGGATACAGTTACCAAAAGGTGAACGTCTCGCTGCTCTCGTCTCATCGTAGAATTAAAAAAGTCGTATAATGTATAAAGTCCTGTACCGCGTAAGCACTTGTACGTTACTCTTTAACAGTTTACAGTTAAATTTAAATGTACGTTTAAGAACCTTCAAAAATGTTAGGACTCTTTAAATAACGGTGTGATTTAGTACTAACAACAGTCATCGTTACTATAATGTAATACCTCCTGAAAAAATTGCAATTTCCAACAAAGCAAAGTGTTTCAGCACCTACCCTACAAAGTGATTATGAAGGTATGACGTTTAAAACTATATGGGTTTCTAAATCGCTGCCGCAATCCTATGTAAGAAATGGTGTTATAGTAGCAGATGGTGATAACTGGATGGGAGGGTTCCTACCTCCGAACAAACTCTTCAACATGAAGCTCTGGAATCGAATCGGGAATATCCGTATTACATGACTAACGTTTGTACGGTTAACAACTAAGTTAGGGGGCCAGTTGAACATGGCAAGTTTGTGCTTATATCACTTGTCATCATGTCTAGTGCCTGTACGATCATTCATAGCAATTATTTATTGTGTGTATTTGAAAATATATAATTTTTGTAACATTGCGTTTGTTATTCTTGTAAAATAATTTTTTGCTGTTAATCTAAAGAAAGTAGTTTAAAGAACTACTCGTTTAGTATGTGAATTCTTAAGCACGTGATAACTTCTTAAGTTTAAAGAGTTAACACACCTCTTATAATCGATACTTTCATCTCCGACATGGTAAATAGTTTTTTTTTTCTATTTATTTAAGGATCACCAACGAAGGATACACGACGGAATAAAGACCAAGGCGTAACATTTTTATAAAGTACATAGCGACGTGTTTTTCACTTACAGGAGTCAACAGAGTGCAAATTAAAATGTTAATAATAATATGATATTTATTATATCTTTTTTCAGTTAATCTCTATATATGTTAAGATTTTTTTATATATAGATGCATATAAATAATTTCTTTCTTATAATTCTTTAATAAACATTGGAACAATTATAAGTTTTGTAGTATGAATTCAAATTATAATTGGAGATGATTTTGATATACTGTAAAGACAACAGATTTTTTTTTTTATTAACGTATGTAACAAAATGCTAATGGAACGCACACGCCTGGAACCAAGAGGGCCGGTAACGGGGTAGTGTCGGACTCCAACCGCCTAAAGAGCTTCACACGGTATTTCATCACTTCCGAAAAGTATGCACGGGTGTCACGGGATAACACCGAACAATTCTCCGCAACCCCCGATCCGCACCGGATCGAACGGGCCCGTCTCGGGGAGGGATGTGAAGCACCCTTGCGACAGATAATCCCTACGTGGTGACGCGTCGGAATACGAAACGCGCCGCCAGGTACGCCCCCGGAAACTCTCTAAAAGGACAACAGAATTAAAGATCTCCTTAACAGCCTCCACCTAAGTCTTTCTAGGTAGATAAAGTATATTATAGTGTATCTTTAATTATTAATCTTTTTATTTTAAAAAATATCTTAAAATATCGTTTCCTCAAACAAATTTTAACCTAAAAATATTAGGTATAAGTGGGTGTTGTGCCGTTATACAATGTCCATTTAATCCCGACGTATCTCTGTTATAATTTACTTAGTATATAGTAGTAATAATTAATAGTTAAGTCATATATTTTGTAAGATTGTATAATTGAGATTAATTTGCTAGAATTCTTGTTAAATGACAAGATTTTTCTTATTTACTGTGCAGACCTTATTTAGAAATGTTTACCTAAAAAGATTTAAAGCTGTTTGAATTTTAAAGGTTTACGAAATAATTATATCCGGTATTCGTTTAACAATTATATAAAGAGCTAAGAGTGAAACGAGCAATATAACACAAAGTAAACTTCTTCTTCCTGCCCTTTTCCCATTCTATGTGGAGTCGGCACAGTATGTACTTTTATTCCACATCCCTCTATCAGCCGCCATATCTAAATTCACGCTCTTCTTACACATGTCATCTTTCACACAATCCATCCACACTTTATTCGGGCTTCCTCCATCCTTATAACTATCCACATTCATTCTCATTACTTTCTTTGTTATATGTTCTTCATCCCTCCACATAACATCCCTGTACCACGCCAATCTCTTGCTCCTCAACTTCTCTGTCTCTGGCGCAACTTTCAGGCTTCCTCTAATATATTCATTCTTAATTTTGTCCATCCTCGTCACACTACACATCCATCTTAACATTTGCATCTCCACCACATGTAATCTCCTTTCATCCGAACCCTTGGTGGCCCAGATCCATACAATACGACTGGTCTAACGACCGACTTGTAGATCTGTCCCTTAAGTTTGACGGGCATTCGTGGATCACAAGTCGTTCTAATACACAAAGTAAACATAAGTTCCAATTCTAAGTATTCCGCCCAGGACATGTTGGCGGCAGGTGAACGCAGGTGCCGGACTCCCCGGTGGCGCATCACGTACTCCACCTTCCTCCACGGCGCGTTCCAACTGGCTCTGCTACCGGTCTTGCATTATATTGCGTAGCTTTACCATGTTTTCGCAGTAGTTGCAACAATTTTTTTTATTTAAATCAAATAATATGCAACCATGATGCCTCTAATATACTGGTACTAGCTGTTCCACCGGCGTTGTCCTGGGAGTAACACCCTCGCTACTTCCTTTACAGAAAGAATTTAGTAAAATACGCATTAAACATTATAGCTATATGTATAGATTTTTAACAAAATTTTCTTCTGTTTTTTTTTTTTGATTAAGCGACGACACGAGCAGAACCTTCACCTGATGATAATTGATAGGCCTGCTCGTAACATCGTGGCGCTAATTAGGATGTTATACACTGCACCACATTGCGCTCGTCGCCTGATACATAATATGTTGAGTCTCATTACTCCAGTAATTATACTAGCTACGGCGCCCATTAAACCGGAACACAGTAATGTTTGCACCCTACTGCTTGGAGGCGGAAATAGGAGCTGCATGATACCTACTTAATCTCTGAGAGATCTACCACAAGTTACTTCTAGTTTTACTACAAATCATTTATACTACTATCATGAACTTCTTAGAAATCTATCAACGAGATGTTAATTTACTTTTGGTGACAAACGATGGTCAATGACAGGGTATGATGATAAAAATTAGATAACGCCAGGCTAAACATTGTCTCATGATGTTTAAGAACACGGCGTGGCTGTTTAATCAATTGAAGATTAATCTTAACTATACATTGTCTATTTTTTGTACGAAGTAATTTTGTTTATTGAGTAGACATCGATCTGATGTTTACTTAGCTCTCCGAATTCTTTACATCATTCAAGTCCTTGGACTTTGACTGCGGTGTAGGGCATTTAAAAACTAATAGCAGCTAGTACTTACCTAATTCGTAATTTATATGTTTTAAAATATAAAGTTTTACATTTTTTTTTAAATAATCCTTAATGTACATTTATAAAGTAATAGTGGGAGCTCCCTGTTGACGGAGGCCGTATGGGTAGGTACCACTGCTGGTCCTATTTCTGCCGCCAAACAGCAGCGTGAAAACAATACTCAGTTCCTGTTCAAAGGGCGCTGTACCTTATAAAATATGTATTTACATGTATTTAATTAGTCTTAATATATGATGTTTTAAAGCAACGTGCACGATATAAGGCAATGTATGCTAGGGTACGTAAACGAATTATTTACCATCAGGCAAACAATTAAATAGTCTCGTAGAAAAAAAAACAAAAATCCTCTTATAGTCATACCTTTCATCGTTCAGGATAGTAACTTAATAACGTTTTCGAATTAAAATCAAGTTTAACGCCGACTTTGAACTTGACGTATTGTTCCATTATTCCACTGGTCAACTAGCATGGGTATGCCAATCAGCGGTACACTGGCTGTTATGGCTTCATCTGTTGATTGCAGTCCTTAAGTGATAAACAATTTTATTTTATTTCCTATAGTGACAAAAAAAAAACGATGGATATATAATACGACATATAAGCAAATTATCAAATGATTTCAAGCAAGCTTAGGGAGTCATACAAAAAGGTTTTAACTATCCATTGAAAAATTTTCGTGAAATATCTTGCACGAGCGGAAGTCTTGGGATTATTCAATATTCTTTACATCATATTTCTTTTTTTGCTTGATCATGATTCAAAGCATTTACTTACGCAACAGGTCGGAAATTTGTATATTCTCGGGTCGTCCAGGTAATTCGTCTTCGTCCCATTTCCACAAAACATCATAGGGTAGTTTTGAGAGTACTTTAGTGAAAATTTGTACTGTTTCAGGAGATAAATTATGAGTTTTCACATTTGTTCCCAAGCTAAAGTAAATGTTTCGATTCTTTGTAGAATCTCGATATAGTTTTAAATCCTGCAAAAGTAAATTAGGTTAAGGTATTAAAATTGATTTACGTGTTTTTTTTAATATTTTTTTGGACTATATTTGGTTCTAATAAATATCCGATATATTCTAAATAAATTTATAAGAATAGAATAATCAATAAATATTAAATCCTGGTATATTATTTTCCTAACACATTTTGGATAAAAGTACTGAATGTAATACAATAATAATTGCATAATTTTGCCTTAGGTAGTTCTTTTTGTGGATTTTGATGAATACCGCCCATGAAGACAACGCCTGGCGGTACTGGACGATAATTTACCCAAATCGGATGCATATTTAAAAACAACAGGTGGACATTTTTATAGAACTCCTTAAGAGGAGGAATGTCCGGTCCAAATATATATGTCAAAGCTCTGTCATCACTCATTTTGGATTTTTGTAATGTTAATAGAATTTGTAATTCTTTAAGTGATTGTTATATTTTTTACCACATTGTCAAATTGTGTATTCTTCCTTTCATCATGAACCTATAATATAATGATTATCTAACGTTGCAGCCAACGAACTTATTTGTGTAAAGGTGTTTTTGAAATATACGAAAATTTCAGAGAAATCCTCCCGCAAGATTCTGATAGTAACAAATCGAAATGATTATTTTTTAGTGCTAGTAGATTCTGCATATCTTTCGATTGCACTTGTGTTTCAAAAATATACGTTGGAACATTTAATATAAACTCCGTTTGTTGAACCAAATCAAATGATTCTTCACTCATTAGCTTCAATGCCTTGTTCCAATTTGTATAAGAGATGTTGTGAACATCAATTTCTGTAAAGTTTTCAAGTGTTTGATTTGGGAAACGGGATCTGTAGTAATAACAACCACTTCATGTCCACGTCTGGATAGCTCTAACGTTATGGGGAGGAAAACCACTTGGTGACGGAAAAGTACATAAAATTCTTGCCTATATGTAAGTAAACTATATATATATTCCGTCTTCATAATTTGATGTCTGTTGAACTACTAAACAGTCCTCTCGGTTATTTATATTAACTCTTCTTGTAACCAGATAAAGCACATTTTTAACTATTATCTGTTTTATCCGATTCAATGAATATCGGACTTTTTTTTTGTCATGTAAGATTAAGTGTTGTTTGTTAGTAAAAATTTTAAAAATGAGGTGACATCAAATCGAACTCGTTATTCGTGATATAGAAATATATCTTCTTTTAGTATACTTTAATACGATAAAAATTCTGTCGCAATGGAGTAACTTTGTTATCTGTAGCTCTTACGCTTGTTTTATTTACAAACGATTTTGTTCAATTTTTTTTTAGATTCTCCAATTTCACCTTACACCTTGTAAGTTTTCCTATTACATTTCAATATATGATGGTATGATGCAAGAGAATATTGATTTCATAAACAAAATATTCTATAAACAAAATATATGAAGAATGATAATAAAAAACATTACTGTCATTGTTGTTATTATCAGTATTATCTGTCATTGTTACAAAATTTGGGTGAAGGTCAGCATTAATCATCAAAGAACAAACAGACATAGAATAGGATATAATATGTACAAGTTATTAGTTCATATCACGAGAAGAATTTTCGACAGTACACTGTTATTTTTTATATAATGTCTATTTGTATTACGATTTTTTGTACTGTAGGTAATTAAAAAAAAAAAAATTTTGTAACTGTTTGAGTCCAATAAAATTTTTCTCTTTTACATATATGAAATGTATCATATAAATCCTATTAATAATAAATACAGAGTCTGTTCTGAAACTCACAAATCATCACGGACACTTTCACACTTTATCTTGAAATGATGTAAATGCGTCATTTGATCTACATTACTTATTACTTAGAGTACGTACCTTACTACAATGTAAACTGTTTGTACTTCTTATTCATATGCAGCTTAAGTGTCTGTCAGTTTGTCGCCGATAGCTTATTGGTTTCTTGCATACCAGCGCCAGCCAACGGAGTGAAGTTGGCGCGGAATCCAAATAGTTCATATACACTGATACCATGCATGCAATTATCATTGTTTAAATCAATTTCTATAACGATTAAAATTAATAATAATTAAATTTTAATGTAAAACAGCTGTTAATACATACATTTTCACTGATTTCCACAATAATAATTCTAAGATTGTTTGCAAATAATATATTCACAGATTTAATTCAATTTCTACAACAAATAATAGTAGAACCGCAGTCAGTTCTGTGTCTGCCGGGCTTTTACTAGTTTTTTAATAATGCAAATGTTTACCAAACTTTTGTTTGTCTTCAATCGTCTACACTAACAACAAAGGATAAAGAAGATGCTAGAATAGTCGGTGGCGAAAATATCTACACAACCGCAGCACCTTATCAAGTATTAATATTGTAAGCTGAGAGCCATTCTTGCGGAAGTTCTGTTATTGCGGATGATCTTATATTGACTGCAGCGCACTGAGTAACATTGGGAGCTAATCTGACCCAAAATCAATACCATACTGTATAAATTATAGCAATTTTTCTAATCGTTTGATCATGAAATATAAATATAAGCCAGGAAATAAATTCTGAACTTTGCTGAAGCCGTTATTTATTACTGTCTAGTTTTAAGAGTAACTTTGCGTTTAAACTATTATATATTTTTTATAGTTTTACTTATAATCCTAACGATTATCTAATTCGAGGAGTTTCTTCAACAAGATAAATAATTGGACCGCTTTATCCGGCGGAGGATATAAAGTTCATCCGAAATATTTATTTTCGACCTTGGATTATGACATAGCTGTAATGCGGCTTCCGGAATATCTTCCCGTACCACGCTAACCTCTTGCTCCTGAACTTCACTGTCACTGGAGCAACTTTCAAACTTCCCCTAATATACTCATTCTTAATTTTGTCCATCCCCGTCACACTACACATCCATCTTAACATTCGCATCTCCGCCACATGTAATCTCCTTTCATCCGAACCCTTGGTGGCCCAACACTCAGCTCCATACAATATCGACTGGTCTAACGACCGACTTGTAGATCTGTCCCTTAAGTTTAAGAGGCATTCGTGGATCACAAGTCGTTCCAGTGACCTGTCGTCATTTCATTCATGAAATAACGCCGTGAAGGATATATCAAATACGAAAAATAAATATTCTACACCCATCTTCAAATTATTCCGTATTGCATGATCACGTTCCCACGTCGATAAGTTCACTAGCTTTCACGTGTTTGGCGAACAAACAAAACCCATTTTCGTTATATACGTGATATATGAGATTTCCACCCATGGAGACACTCATCACGATATCTCTGGAACCATAAGGCCGGAAGACTTAAAATTTGGTATGAATATTCCTTTTGCCAAGTGTAGGTCAACTAATACTTGTAGATCAGGTCAACTGATTTGATTTTACAAAACCCCGTCCCCAAAGTGAGCTGCAGAGCGTTACCGTGGTAGAATAAAAGAAAGTACTCTTAATAAGAAGACCAGATTTACACCGACACTATATTTTTCACAGTTTTTCAGTTACCATCAGTACTACCTTATTTTATTCTAATATGCAAAATCTATCGACTAATAAACATTGTTTATTTTAGAGGGGTTGTTAGAGGGTGCTTAGAAACAAGTTCTGTCCTCATTACTTTCAGTACCGCAGAATGTTTTTATGATATAATGTATTATTTTAACACATAAATATAAGAGAATAGTTAATGCCAGGATATATATATGTATCTATATATATGCTGTACAGCATAATAAAATTAAAGCTCATAAATAACAATTTCCTTAAAATTTTCTCATATCGCAACAAACATGTAAAAACACTTTGTAGCTGAAAATAGTTTTCAACGTTATCCTTTTCAGAATACATTAATAATGTATGTACTTTGAAAAATACTAATTTTAAAGCTTTTAACAAAGCTTTTGTATTTAAGTTGCATTATTAATAATGCGCTAGTGCTGTTACTTATGTTCCTTTCCAACTTTAAGTTATTACGAAAGCACTGACATAATTCTGAATTTTTTTTATATGGTAACAGTGGTGGACCATCAGCATATAACGTAAGACTAGTTGGAATAATATTGTGGGGTTTTGGCTATCCAAGAGCGGGTTACCCTGGAGTATACACAGAAGTTTCTGCTATGAGAAGATGAATTGATTTTACCTCCTATTTTTTAAGAGAAAACCATCTTAAAGCTTTGATTTGTAGGAATTGTATAGATTTTTTCCAATTTTTTTATTAAACTTTTCGATGTAAGTAATTTATTGTCTAGTGTAGATAGTTTAAATTAAACTTGTAATAAAATAATTTGTATGAAATACTATTTGTTTTAATTAATTTATTGGTATTAATTTTATAATAGATATGTTTGTAACTAATAGTAACTGTCGTCTTTAATATTGTTGTGGAGGTTTTTTTGAATTCTAAACTAATGTACACGGTTAAACTTAACAAAAAAAATATACTGCAGTTACGTTTGAAAATCACACAAAGGGCTGCAAACTAAATGAGCAATGTAATACTCTTAACACAAGTTCCAACTCCAAGTATTCTGCCCAGGACATGTTGGTGGCAACACGTACTCCACCCATCACACAGCGCGCTCCAGCTGTCTCTGAGGCTGATCCCTCATTATATTTCGTAATCTCACGACACATTCTCGATAGCTGTAAAAAAAGAAGATATAATGCGGTCGGTGGCTGTATTAAATATTTTTTTTCTGCATAGTCTGCAAGTGTTTTGTGATAGACCTTAGATCGCTCAGGACTGTTTTGATATTGTTTTCGTCGTCAAAGTCGTGACAGTAAAAAATAACGCGTCTTACTTACATTTTTATGTAATCCTAAAATAAAATTTTATTTATAAAAATAACGTATAAAGCACATAAATAAGTATCTTACTTCAATATCTATCCGAAAAGGCATAAGAAAGTACATAAAGTTTCTGAAACTACTACTTTCGTGGGCGGACGTAAATTATCGTTATCTTCTTAATTCTGAATAGTTTTCCTCTTCCATATCAAATAAATTTAATTTCAATGACGGATTATGGTAATGTAGCATTCGCTGATATTTTCTGTTGTTATGGACCTAGAAATTCTTTACAAGCATGAAGAGAATAGCAGCTCCGTTTCAATGAGAGCTGTGGCCCCTCTCAACACCCTCACTTTGGTACGACAAGCACCGTACCACCTCGTACTTGTCGTTCATCCCGGGCTCGCTTCCATGGCCTCCACCTTCAAAGCCCACGAATCCGAAAACCCTTTTAGTCGCCTTCTACAGCAGGTAGGACTTACCTTAGTCCTAACAATCCGAGACTACAAGGAAATCTTTGATGATACCTTAACATTTGACTATACTGTAGTTTATATAACATAGTCGTTATAACAATAAGCATTTCTAATCGAGCTCTTGATATCTTCAAGAAGTAAGCGGAAGTAAGTGGTCTCAAGTTGCGACTCTCAATACAACGTCTTCACTTTAAAATACTTCGAAAGTAAGAAACTAATTTGTTAATTTTATGAACAAAGACTGCCGTAACGTCCTCTTACTTGTAAACCAGCAACTTTACAGTATTCGTGGTGTTCTTATTGTAACACGGAAGTCCCTGGTTGGATTCCGAAGCCACATGTTCGTGGCAGGATATTTTCAAGCCTGGAACTTCCACCAGTAAGAGATACGCTTGCTAATAAAATTATAGAGCTAGATATGATGATATACAAACCGCATTATGCTAGTCGCCTCGAGATACTTGTTATTAAGTTTAGTTACCACGGTAATTACACTAGTTACAGCGTCCTCCGGTATGTATGTTCACCACTGTTCAGAGCACATAAACTGTCGCCAACAACAGAAATCTACCATCACGGAAAACCAATGGATGTAGGTAGAACAGCACCGATCCCTTAATTCTAAGGCTCGCGTATTTCCAGCAGTGGACGTCTATCAGCTGGCGGTTTGGTTTGAAACTTATATCCAATTTCGAGAATAATCGCTTGATCAAGTCCTCTGTTGCTTGTAACATTTGTTTGCTATGGAAAATTATATCACACGAACACACGTGTCAGATAGTTATCAGATGCTCCATTCAAAATTATTACAATCGTTATCTCATAATCTTACATTTTATCTGTCACTCTAACTTAATTTGTGTGAAGGTTCTAAATTATCACCGATAATAATTACAGTTGACCTAATACCATGCGCACCTTACCAGTATAAATATGGATTCCAAAGTGGAGATGTCATCCAGTTTCTCCAGAAGAATAGAGCATCATGTACAGATTTTTATTAATTTTAACAGTATCTGCTGTTGCATGTGAGTAATTTTTTTTATAAAAGCAATATTTAGTAACTTTAATTTTTAAAAAAAAAAATTATATGTATTAAAACTTTCAGTATTTTAAACCTGATTAATTTTTTTTTATTTGTACTACATATAAATTACAGTTAAAAAAGTTGAGTAATTAGTACAAATTAACATTTATATAATAGTACAAATGAGAGGAGGTCCTCAGTTAGGTGATCAGAGGGTGTTTTCCCTTAGTTAAGTGTTTTATTGTTAACTGGTTGTACCCCGCCTACTTTGCTGGGGCCGATTGGGGAAGGAATTTTGTAAAATCCTTTCTTAACTACCCTATACTCGGCAAAAGGAATATTCCTAATATTCCTAATTACTAGAGTAACGACACTTGTCTCAAAGCGACAAGCACAATGTGGGGATGTGTTTATCATTTTAACTAGCGCCATACTTACTATGGGCAAGCATACTCACCTTCAGGTGAACGGCTAGTTCATCTCATCACCTCGTGAAATTAAAAAAAAAACTAAAGTTTGTTTCCTTTCTTATTTGGCGCCAGTTAAATTTTGTATGAAAAATGATTTAGCGACTGAGTTATTTATCAAATCTAGAAGACAAAAGGAGTAAATTAACTGTAAATACACTTACTTCGTTTTGATATATTATAATTGTACTTATTTTTATACAATTAAGTGACGAGATGAATGGGGCACTTACTCTTCACCCAATAGTAAGTGATCATGACCGCCCATAACAACGCGGCGCTAGTTACAATGTCATACACAGCACATTGCGCTCGTCGACTGAGACGTAAGATGTCGAGTCTCGTTACCCCAGTAATTACTCCAGCTCCTACAGCTACTGTACGATATAAATGAACAGATAAACTTGCCGAGTTTATTGACAGTTGTTCTCAGAACAGTGGGCATTGTATAATGAACGATACATGATTGAAAGTAATTTTACATATCCAACTTAATAGTTTAAGTTTCGTAACAACAACGTTTTGACAACAAATTTGTTGCCACAGTCTCGCTGCCGACGACCAAAACAAAAGAGGATGTCAGAATAGTTGGTGGTGAAGCTATTGATATAACAGTGACTCCGTACCAAGTTTCACTGTTGCGGAGGGGTCGGCATACGTGTGGCGGTGCTATTATATCCAACGACCTCGTGTTGACAGCGGCTCATTGTGTCACAGGGTAAATATTACAAGCATCAATATTTATACATTTAATTAATAAAATACTGGTTTACCTTAAAATATGTATACATCCAGCTCAACATTCGTTTACATTATAAATTTATTCCCATCAATCAAGGAACACGGCGGCGATGGTGATTTCAATGGTACATGGTAACATTGGACTACTAACATTAAAAGCCAAAAATTGTTTTAGATAAACAAGCAGTTTTTATACTCTTAATTAAACAATATCTTAATTATTATTTAATCCAGATTTAATGATGATGATGAAAAAGTAATAATTGAATCTGATATCTAACAGTCTTTGTACTACTATTCATTAAACTCAACCAAAAATTTTCAGTACATCCGAACGTGAATATTCAGTTCGCGTCGGCTCCTCCTCGAATAAGAATGGTGGTGAAGTGATTCCAGCTGGTGATTTAATATGGCATCATAACTTCACGTACTCAAAGATGGACAGCGATGTTGCTTTAATTTGGCTGTCCAGGCCGTTAGAGTTCAGCGATAGGGTCGCCCCAATCGATATGTTCGAAACAGACGAGGAGATTCCTGATGGTGATATAACTATGGTGACCGGCTGGGGTAATCTCTGGGTAAATAGTTTTTCTAATGTATCATTTATGTGAAGAAACATTCATCTTAATTATTCTATTCGACGTAATGACGAAACGAGCAAAATTTTGATTTGGTGGTACGTGGTACCCATTAAAAAAAAATCTCTCCAGCTCGGATATATACAGCACTACATAGTGCTAACACATCTTTGGATTAACATATCAAGTTTCGTTATCCTGGTTATTTTTAAGATGCGGCAACGTTTAATCGGCATAAAGTAGCTACACATTATTGCTATGCAACAGAATTAGGGGTTTAACGTCACCCTTAACTACTTTGATGCTAATTGGTGGACTAATCACCATTAAATTTTAATTACATTAAAAAGGATAGTACAACGTCCATTAAAGATACTGACTATTGATTGAAGATGTTTATTCGCAGGAAAACGGCGGGTTTCCATTCACACTTCAAATGGTACTGGTTCCGACGGTAAATACCGCCGAGTGCGACCGGGCATACTCACCAGCGTACACTATAACCTCCAACATGCTGTGTGCTGGAGTACCTGAAGGTGGCAAGGATGCTTGTCAGGTAGCAACCTTTACAAAGAAATGATTAACATTTGAACGGCTTTATCTACCATAGATGTTATATGACCTCTTTTGCTTCTTTTACTCTGCACTTAGCACAGATAGATTTAACATTTGTTTTTTTGTTTAATTAGACAACGAGATGAGTAAGGCGTTCACCTGATGATAAATGATTTGTACTGCACATGCGTTCGTCGTCTGAGACGTAAGATGTTAAGTCTCGTTACCCAAGTAATTTCACCAGCTACAGCGCCTTTCAATCTGGGACGCAGTAATGTTTGCACATTTCCGTTTGGCGGCAGAAACAGGAGCTGCGTTGGTACATTTGTTTTTTTCTGTGGGGAAATCCTGCATTGGATACCCTTCCGCTGTCGGGGCAACAGAAGAGTTATGCCGGACTCTTACCGGCTAAAACCCCACGGTTTCTCACTCATCGCATGTAGCCGAAACCACGGGAACGCTTTCGCACACTACCGTGGTTCCGACAGCGAGAGGCCTTGATAAGACCACATCTCGGAGTGGAGCTACTGCTCTCCACCCCCTTTACAGGTATTAGGCGGAAGTACCTGCATGCAACACCTCGAGGTCTAGCTGCGTTGGTACCTACCTACCTAGTTAATTATACATAGACATCAATTAGCGGACCACCTTAGTCCGTAGTTCATTTCAAGCATCTAAAAGAGGTACTCCGAGAATACTTGGATCTATGCTATAAGGATCCGTGAATGAAAATGTTTTATAAGTATTAAAATATAATAGTTACGGGGAAAGATATATATAATATTTTTTTCATTGTACTTATAAGTGATTTGATTTTGTTACCAGGGTGATAGTGGCGGCCCGTTGGTGCATAATGGCAGGCTAGCAGGAATCGTGTCCTGGGGTCTAGGCTGCGCACGACCAATGTATCCAGGTGTATACGCCAAAGTGTCGGCGCTGAGGAACTGGATCGACGAAGCCAGTGCAACATTGAGACAGAAGCATTTGTTCAGGCCAACGTCTTTATAAAGTACATCCGTTCTAACATTGTGATATTAATTTTCGAACGTCTTGTTAATTTATGTAGTTATTTATTTTGTTTAAATGTTAATAAATCCTGTATTTAAAATTATATGAAATTATTTCTGATATCATCATCATCATCATCAGCCGATAGTCATCCACGGCTAGACATAGGTCTTCTCCAAAAATCTCCACATCTATCGGTCCCGGGTTGCTCGCATCCCATTTTTCATTTTTAATATACCCATATATATAAAATTTTTTTTCGAATCACCTAACTGATATTACTTTCAAAAAAATATTGAATACTACATAAAGAAAAGCCGTTACTATATATATATATTATATATATACAAGCTTGACCTCATCACACGGTGTTAAATGATAAATAGGTCGTGATTGGTGAAGTGTTTTCATAATGGACGAGAATTATTTAGACCTAATATGTTGACAGCACTAACTCAGTAATGCTGTTATGACCTGGATGATCACAATATGAGGATGGTAATTGGCCTGGTAAATTCAAAATTACAATACCATCAGCCATACTCCACATGTGTCCTCAAAATTGAGTCAAGGACCCAAGAGATACTTAGCAACCGGCTAGTCACTGATAACCAATGTCTAGCTTGGTTCTTGAAAGTACAAAACAAAAGGTATAAATTATTTTTACTTAGTCTAAGTAATTGACAAAAGCTAACAGGAGTTACTTTGATCTTAAAGTAATTACACAGTAACTGAAGACTTCTTACTCTTGTAATAAATTGTCGTTAGTTTAATTTATATATAACAAACCGATTCAGCCAGATTTTCATCTGGTCAAACACTTCAGTCGTGGTAGGTCCTTACTGCCGGAGACGGATACCGGGATCTCTTACTGAACGGGTGCAGCAAATTTACTGTGGTGATGATTTAGCATATGAATTACTTGTACAACAATTCGTTCAATCAAGTGTTATTGGCATAAGGAATGTAATGTGAAAATACTCCATCATCACGTAAACACCTCATTTTATTATTTTACGAAGCGATAAGACGAGCGGGACGTTCGTGTAATGTTAAGTGATACGCCTGTTAACAATGTGATGCTTGCTAAAACACAGCAGCACTTTGTGCTCATCACCTTGAGACACAGGATATCAAAGTCTCGTTACCCCTATTTACTAGATGCAACGTCGTTCAAACAAGAACACATTAATGTTTGCACACTACTGTTCGGCAGCGGGAACACGTCATATTTACTTATATAGTACTAATACATTAGAAATACCTTTCTTCTTTATAATATTACTTAGTGTTTGGTTGAGTTGATAATAACACTGGTCTTTCCGGAGACCATCTAGGACTTGCACTGCTGTATAACTGTTCCTCGCTTGCTTTGCATTAAAATTTAAAATTGAAATTTAGACTTGAAATTTGTTAGAAATATTCCCACCCTGCGTCCTGCAACCCCGTTCTATTACTGATACCCCTGCAAACCCCATTTGGCGGTAACATTTCGTGAAATCCGTTCTTAACTGATCTATACTCGGGAAAAGGAATAGTTCTACAAGATTTCAAGTCTGTAGGTCTTATAATTCCAGAGATATCGTAATGAGTGTCTATATAGATGGAAATCTCTTATATATACATATATATAGATAGTATGTTAATGTTTTTACATATGGAATACCTTGAATTAAGTAAAAAAGAACAGGAGTATATAGTCCTTTATATTGAACAGATCAAGTAAGCGTGCTATAGACAGAGAAATCTATTACATAGGATGTATTATGATCATGTGATTTTGTGTTTGAATTCTCTTTATTCGATTACTCAGATGATCTAGTGTTTATAGCATGTAGTGTCACATTAATAATTTTATCTACTTTTTTAATATTATTCAAATTATGAAACTTTATATATACATTTCCAGATCTTTCCATTACAATAAAAGTATGTTTGATTATGATCCATATTCTTTAAAATATTCCATGTTTATTTACATTTAAACGATTAACACAATTTATATGACAAGTAAAACCTAATAGCATGTTGTCTAGGTCACGGGCGAGACCTAGTTTCTCTTGTTCGCTGTGTACAGCCGATGTAATGTTAAAAGCTTTATTTTGATATATGATTTTTAAAAATGACATTGACATTTTATTTCAAATCCTCTTGATGATGGCGTTTGTTTGTCAGGTTATTTAAACGTTCAAAACAGAATTCTTTATCACTGTCTGTTACAGTTATAAAGTTTCCATACAATAATAAAAAAAAATGTTCATTCTGTGGTACATACTCGTGTGATCAGACGTCAAGTATAGTTACTTCTATAATTTTTAAAGCCGTCCTTCAAACTTGATCATGGCAAATTTTGCACACTGTCGGCTAAACTTATATTAATAGCTCTCTTAATGTTTCCCTTACCGGGGTCCAGAACCTTCTTTAGAAGAGTCTAGATCGTTCATCAACCGCTATAGCCTAGTGCTAATAGGTCTTGAAACATGTCTTTTCAATTCCATATTTAACGCTACCGGATATACCTATACATCACAACAGTAATAAAACCCTAAGTTATTATTTAACGCTAGTTTATTTCCGTGTTTCGTCACTAATATTTCTATTATCTGCCTGTGATATTGCCCTAGATTTTACTACTATGACAAATATTCCGGGCCCTAATGTTTTAGTAAATTATCACGGATCTATTATACACATTTACACGTGCACCGGAAACCGCATCATAGACCTGTTCCTTACTAGAAGTGAAATGGAATCTTCAATCTATTGTTGTCTTACAGATTATGGATACCATAGCCCTGAATCCGTCAAAAATGAAAAGTTGGATAATGAGACTAATAGCATTTACATCGTCTGAAAAAAGGGAATGTATTGCAATTATGACTAGCGTTTCAGCTAATAAAATTACTGGGGTTAAGACTTACTATATTGTATCTTAAAATAGTATATAATGATGTAGTGTTTATCCTTTCTGGTACCACATTATTCCAGCAGGCCTATTATGTATCGTTGAATATCCTTTGTTTAGTCGCACCGTCTAATAAAAAGCAACAGACTTGAAATACTTATCAGCACTAAGAGTTCGAAAGTACAACGAGGCTTGAAATATCTTATCAACTTATCTATTGTTATTATTCCTTATATCACACAAATGTTCAGTTGTAAATGTTATCAAATACTCCAGACACAATAATTATAAACATTATCTTAAAATCTCAACTATAATCTGTCATTACAACTGAATCGGTGTGAAGGTCTCTCCTTATCGGTAATGATTGTGGACCGAATTTTTTTTTGTGTTTACGAGGTATAAATGTAGTTTCTTTGACTAGAACAGAGGCCAGTCTAATAACATCTGCACCATGTACGTTTTTTTTTCGATCATCTGCATTTTCGGTTTAGCGGGTAAGCGAAAATATTTAAAATTTGTTATTAAAGCAATTCGACTGGAAAAGAAAAGATTGAGAGGTGAAGTTAAAGTTCCAGTGTCTTATATTACTTGTAACGTCGAAGACGTCTTTAATTCAATTACAATTGGTCCAGTCTCTTAATAGTCTGTTGCGGATGAAGATTTAATGTCACCAAATTGAAGTTAGATTCGTTCATGATTTAGTAAATGTCGGCAGTGTTTGTAATTCAATTGAATATATGTATTTAGAAACTGCGAAAAGCATTCTCTATCTATAATAGACTTTATCCACATCAATTATGTTTGAAATTACAGCATCAGAGCCATCAACTAAAACAAAAGAAGATGTAAGAATTGTTGGTGGAGAGGACATAGATATTACATCAGCGCCTTACCAAATTTCGTTACTCAAAAGTGGCAGGCATTCTTGTGGGGGTTCAATCATCGCCAAAGACATTATTTTGACTGCCGCACACTGTGTTTTTAAGTAAGTATTAACCTTTTTATATTTTTGATTCATTACGAATTATTTTTTAAATTTCTTAAAGAATTAGCAAACATAGGGTAATTACCCTCTGAATATAAAATAAGAAAATCGCTTCTTATATGTTAATATCCATGTAATTTAATAAGTATAAAAATACATACGAAGTATTAAAAAGAACAATAAATTGATGCTTCCATCTTTCTACTGTATTAAAAACGAGTAAAGTTAATGAATTATACTATATCCAAAGACAACATTTTTATATTATTAAAATTAAATCAAATAGCAATCATATCACTAGGAGAGGTTTGGAAGCAGTCACTTCATTCTGCCTAGATCAGACTCTAAAAACTAACTACAAAGCTATAGGTACTTCGTGATGACTATCACGAAGGAAATCAATAAGCACGGATCGGAAACAGTCGACTAGATCATAATTTCCATAAAGCATTCCAAACAATGGGGTAATAAATAATTAAGCAAATACTATTAAGTCAAGAAAATTTAGTTTTGTTTAACTTGACTATGAATTTATTACAGCACTGGACCTCGACTATATTCTGTCCGCGTTGGTTCATCATCAAACCATAAAGGCGGACAGGTTTACCAAGTGCTTGATTTACTTTGGCATCCAAATTTCACATACCCAAATATGGACAGCGATGTAGCTATACTCTTGCTCTCTAAATATTTACAATTCAGCAATAGTGTTGCATCTATTGATTTAATGAAGCAAGGAGAAGAGATCGCAGACGGCGATATCACTATGGTGTCTGGATGGGGCAATCTAAGGGTAAATATATTTTTTTAGTAAGAACAAAGGAGTGTGATATTTAAACTAATGTTAAACAAGATCCAATGATGACTTTGTGAGAGGAGGTGACAACTGTATACATAAAAAGCGATCTAACTATTGATTTAATTGAAGAGAATTTTTTGAGAATGAGATGAAGAGTTATAGAACTTATGATCATTGAAGCTATGACACTGGTCGATATTGTGCTCGTTGCCTTGAGACATAAAATGTTGAGCCTTGTTTGTCCAGAAATTCCACTAGATGATATTGTCTATTGAAAACGAGAATACAGTTATGTTTGCACACTACAGTTTTGTGGAAGATGTAAACACTGCGGTGGCGGGTGTTTATATATATATATATATTTACATCCTATATTTTTTTACAGGAAGGTGGAGGTTATCCAACGACTTTGCAAATGGTACTAGTTCCGATAGTTAATTTAAATAAATGCTCCATAGCCTACTTCCCGTTGTACCGCGTGACATCGAATATGTTATGCGCAGGTGTTCCTCAAGGAGGCAAAGATGCCTGCCAGGTAAACCAATATTTTTCCAACGTGGAATGAAATCATTGATAAAAATTATACCGTCATCATCATCAATTGAGCTTTTTGTGATTTGCTGCTGAATATAGGCTAATCAAATCCAAAAGAAAATAATGGAAAAAAAAAAGGTTTAGCTCTAGACGAAAAAGGAAAAGATATTAAAATGTATCTATATGCGATAGATGTTTTATAATTTTAAACTAGACTCAGTAAATAAATTTCCTAGTAGTAATAAAAAAAAATAGAGAAATAGAAAATGAGATCAGTTTTAGTCGGCACCACACTCTTTACAACTGATCTCTGATCCGAGTCCTGGTTTAGATATGGAGTGCTTAGTTTTAGATGATGATATGGTCTTTTGAATCACCAGTCCTATACATCATGTGTTGTGTAGTTCAAATGTTTCTTTAATGTAGGCAATAGTAATACTTAATGTAGAAAATTCAAATTATTCTTAAAAATGTAAAATTTTGACTTTTTAAAAAAAGAGCGCTTAGTTTCTCAACTGTAGGTTATAGGTTAATTATCTATTATTAGTAACTACATATACTTACATTCAAAGATATAACTTTTAAACTTGTTTATGGTAACACGGTTGATCTTTACTTCCGCATTAATTAGCTTTAAAAAATACCTGTTATGTGATTAACTGTTTTTTTACCATCATCCTAAAATGAAGTGTATATAACTTTTGTTCTAATATGTTCCCTGAGTGCACCGGATGTGCTGTCAATATTATAAAACCCTTCAACTGTAGGTGTACTAGAAATTCCCTATTGGATTTATTTCTATGTATATATTTTCACTACGATTTCTGTGTGTATAAAAAAAAGGGTGTTAAAAGACACATTTGCACCGTGCACATGATTACTGACTTAAACGTTGCAATTTTTTTAAGACTGTTGCCCAGTCCAGATACGCCTTTGCATACTATATATTTAAAAAAAAATCAGAACGTTCTCACTCTTATGATGACATCTGCTTGTAACAAGATTTCATTCATTGTCTAAACAAGATTGGTTCATCATAATTCTTGATTTCGCTCTTAATTATAAACCAATCTACTTCTTCAATAGTCGTGAGTTCTTTATAATAAATAAGATGTAAAAGTCTAGTCATCTTAGTAATTTCACTGCTTTCAGGACCGTTAAACGTTTTCATGCTGCATTTATTTATGAAGTACATATATGCTTGTGCGGATTCGTTATTACAAAATTTGTAAAAAATTTTTTCTAGGGTGATAGCGGCGGTCCCATGGTGTACGATGACAGACTGGCCGGAGTTGTGTCCTGGGGTCTGGGTTGTGCCCGGCCTGAATATCCCGGCGTATATGCCAAAGTGTCAGCACTGAGGAACTGGATAGACCAAAACATAAGACTCCTACGGCAGCGACACTATTTGAAACCTTTCCCTATATCGGTTTTAGATACTCTCTACGGTTGATCTAGTATTTATTGTTAGCTTTAAATTATACGATTTTGTATTTCAATTGTTTAACTTTAATATTTCTACCCTCTCTCCTACTAATAAAAGAATATACTCGTACTAAACTAAGAATTAACTTCTGGTTTAATTTTCTTTTATTCGACTAAACGACGAGATTATGGATCCAATAGTATACTTGCCAATAGCAATGTGTCGCTAGTTGTACACAGCATCCTAATGTGCTCGTCGTCTCCAAGCGTATTGTTGAGTCGTTACACCAGCAATTTCGCTAACTAAAGCACCCTTCAGACCGGAATACAGTAATGTATGTACACTGCTGTTTGGCAGCAGAAATACGAGCTTCAGTGGTACCTACTTAGACAGACTCCCGCAACAGAGATCTAGACCAGTAATTATACAATTACGTACTCTTTGTTTTGGAGTTAAAAGAATAAAGTATATATTAAATAAAACAACAAATTTAAGGGTCTGTGTTGTTTTCTAAGCTTTGACGGTTTTGCTGACCATAGATAACAAAAGAATGGAATGGTTGGGCCATAAAAAGTAACAATAATATCGCTATCTTTTATTTAATTTTATCGCTTTTTTAACTAATATTTGTTATAACTACCAAGTACCGGTAAAAATAATGGCGAAGATGTTGAAGTACGCAGCATTGACTTACAGATAAATATTTTGAAGTAAGTTCTATTTATTTGTATAGATCTCCCTTTAGATCTTTATAGCACTTTCATAATTGTAACTAGTAACCTTTTGCTTGAACGTTACAGAACATTGTCTTCCAGTTCTTCTCCATAACCACTGGTGATCATGACTACGGATTCTGTTGAGAGCAAGCTTCCAAATTGTACACACTACTATTAATTAAAATATAGTATCATCATCTTCATCAGCAGAACGTCCATTGCTATACATAGAACTCCCCCAAAGATATCAACATAGATCGGTCCTGCGCTGTCTACATCCGGCTGTTTCTTGTAACCTTCACAGTCAGCTTGGCTTTCGGTACTGCCGTGCATTAGGGGCCGTCGTTTGTAGAGGTTCATATGTGAGGTATTTGGGCCATTTTCCAACATGTGGAAGGCAGCGCCTCGTTTGTTGATTAATAGGGTGCATCACGAGCATGTGAGGTTGGTTTGGGTTCCGTGAATTATTGTTGCGGCCCTTTAGATCAACAAATAAAACAATCATTGTAATATCTAGAATCTCTCGCTGTCTGATCGTCTTGATTATTGTCCGTGGTTTTACCTTTTTTTCTAGACCATTTGGAAGAAAAAACAAATGTTTATGTTAACGTGGTTTTCATTCATTTCTAGTGGCCCACTGCTATAGATTAGGATAGTTCGCAGCCGACACTGTAATCTTTATTAATGGCTTCACTGAAATTCACCTCGCAAACATTTTCATTTTACGAATCGCGTTGAAATAACTTTGAGTTATTATTGCTGACATAATTTACATACATTAATGCAATAATTTTGTATTACAGAAATAATCTCAAGGAATATAAAAAAAATATATTTCAACTTCAATTTTAGTTAAATGTATCTGTATACGTGTGTTTACTACAGCTGATACATTGCCGCCCATATAATATTATTATCTATGTAACTCATGAAATAAATTTTAATGTCTTCTAAATTCGATTTTTTTTCATTATCATCATCATCTTAATCAATGGACGGCCACAGCTGGACACAGGTCTTTTGTAATGCATCCCACAAAACATGACATTTATATAACTTTAACATTATATCAACATTTTTTAGTCGAAGCATGGAAACATCGGATACCAAGCTTCCAAGTTTCTCATCAACCATTCTTCTATCAGTCGATGTTAAAACTTTTAATTAGTGCGATAGAAAAGTATGAGGCGTTGCTTTTCCATCAAGGTAATTGGTCTGATTCCATCCAAGTCAGTTTTACAGAATGCCCCCATTTTCTTGCCGGTGGAACTATCGAGGTCGGCCCCCCCTCATCCGGGAGCCGGCTCAATTGTCCGCGTCTCAGCTCGCTTGCCATTGTTTTTCCTTCCATTTCACGTAATGAATAATGTAAGAGAGGGCAAGTAAACAAAAATGTTTGTTTTTTTTTTTTTATTTGTTTGACAGTTAAATTAAAAGAGCATCACATTGTGCTCGTTGAGACAGAATTCCAAATCTCGTTACCCCGGTAGTTTTCTCCAGATATGTTTGCATAAGAATATCTGGCGGCGGAAATTGAAGCTGCGGTGGTACCTACGGTCTCCGGCAACAGAGACCTGCCACCACCAAGGCGCTTCACCAGATGGAAATGCTGCTGCTGGCTGATTCGCCTAGTTGTATACAAATGAAACGCTGAACTAACGATAACTTATTTTATGTTTGACCAGAAACAAAGATCAGAATCCAGATAGATTTTTATACAGAATTTGGAAATAAGGAACAGAACACAAATTCTTATCATCTCATGACCATGATTTCAATCGATGGATGTCCACTGCTGGACACAGGTCTTTTGTAAAGTCGTATACATTGGAACAAATTTCATTTTATTTCAGACCAGAAAGACTATATAAAGTTACTAATGGTTACTAGAAATATATAATAGGTCTTAAAATACTGAGGTAATTATGTTCTGATATCTTTTAAGATAAACTAAGCATACCTCTGGTTTCTCCGAACAGTTGTTCGCCTTGTCGTGGCGGCGATGAAGCTAGAAGGAACTGATTCGTCATGGCTACTGTAGGTAAGCTTCATGATCAAACCTCGGAAATGTACCGTAGGGGTCGTAAGGGTTTTAGTCGGTGCAAGTCCGACATAATCTGTCCTTGCGCCTGCGAGCGTAGATACGCGAAAGCATTTCTCTCATGTAAATTAAAAAAACAAGTATACAGTACATAACATAAATAAGTTTAAATTAAAACTTAGTCTCTATTTAGTTTATAGATGTGTTAATGAAATAAATTATAATTAACGCTGCCAAACTAATTTAAACCTGATTTGACGACATTTAGCAAATAAATCAGATTGTTTAAAATACAGGGTAATGAATTTCTAGTTATTCCTGATACAATTGAATAAAATACGTATTTTTACAAAATTTAATATTATTTTGAATTTACCATAACCAACTTTTTTTGGGTTATTTATACTGAAGAAAGTACATAGTGGAAGCAGATAGATAATATTTTAAAATTTTATATATATAATCGTATGCTTGTTTCACTCTCGCATAAGACCGCAATAGACCGTAATGAACAAAAGATGACGATACACCGTCAGTTCTGTAGAGCATATAACCCCCACTGGCGCAGCGCCAAATTCTTGACTACTACTACTACTACATATCAGTAAAATCTAAAATATACATCAAAAAGAGGGTATAAGGAATCCTGTTCAACATCTCACGGGACCCAAGCCAACTTCTGCTCGTGGTACATCCTGCTAATCAACAATCGAGACTCTGACTCCCACCATTGGGCCATCGTGGTGGGAAATTGCCCATATGAACCTGTACAGACAAACGCCGCGGAAAGGCGCTGGATGCGGGCATCGCAGGACCGATCGATGTAGAGAACTTTGGGAGAGGCTTTGGGAGTAGTTCAGAAGTATACTGATGATGATGACATCGGTAACAGATGCCAGTGTTAGAATATCACGAAGATGATGAAATTCATCGTCAATCTCGAAACCGGATACACGTGTATCCAGTTGACCCTTTTGATAATTTTAGGTTCACTTTAGTTTCAAAAATAAAGTTCGACATGTAAAACCTAATTTTAACTTAACATGATACGTCCCTTTAAAAACTCACATTCCGTTTAGCTTAAAGCGACCAACGCCCCGGTGTCTAGGAATTGTGACGTCTATTCCTAGGATATTTAGATTACATACATTTAAGAAGCATTCCGATGATATGTCCATTTACGGAAAAAACGTTCTTCTGGCTTAAATCAAACTTTCATATATACATATGATTTATATATAATATAGTGAATGTTACAGAATATTATACTTTCATATAACCTGAACATAAATTTTATTAAATTATGGAAATAAAGATAGTAATAAAGTATAGTAATTTTATTATACTGCAACTAAAGATTGTAAGATATCATTAGCTAAGACTGATGGATATATCAGACTATATCGATTTAATCCGGTTCCAGTTGAGGAAATTCACAAGTAATTAGGAATATATTAGACGAAGCGAGATAACAAATGTTATGATATTTACTTAAAGTGGATATAAAATAGGTTATCATGCAATAAAATCATTCGTACAGTTTCCTCAATGCATCTTATTTAATTGCCAATTCGTTTTAATGGAGGGCACAATATTAATTGCCGTGCCGAACAAATTTTAAGCCGAACAGGTCGTTAAAACGAATAACTTTAACAGTCCCAACACCCCCACACCCCCCACCACTCCTCTCGCGCTTGTTTAACTTAATGCTGATATAGCAGTTTACGTTTTACGGCTGGACTAACTCGTTTCCTGTTATGACTGTTTGTGTTTAATCGAAAACAGGGTACCTCTCAATTCGATGCGAATATTTCGTTATTATCTTTTTAATTTAACGGGGTGTAAGGGGTTTCGTACAAAAGCCCAAGTAAACCTCACCTGCTCCTGGTGCATCTTGCTAACCAATAAACGAGGTTCTTACTCCAATAAACCCGCATTGGGCTAGCGTGGTGGGAAATGGCCCAAATCGTCCTATACGAACCCCTACAAAAGGCGGCTTCTAGTGCCAGGCGACGCCAGCAGCGCAGGACGGATCGAAGTGGAGATCTTTCGGGGAGGCCCAAGTCCAGCAGTGGTCGTCTCTCGGCTGATGATGATGTGTTACTATAGCTTTATTACAGATTTTGATGATACATTCTTTGTTTCAAAAAGCATATTTTGTATTTGATTATGTATTATTTATATCTCTCGTTAAGTATTTAAAAATAAGAGAGATCGATCGACACCTGTGTTACGTAATTTCGCGTGCTCTCGAATCTTGGAGACTGTTGAACAATCTCTTTGGTGTTTACATCTGTATTTTACTTGAGATATGAAATACACTATTCTGCTTGATTTACCATATGTTAATCTCTGCTCCGATCTATTTCAATAATTTTATTTGTTGGTGAAAGTATATCTCGAAGTTTCTCCAAAGAAAGAAACAAAAACTCGATTATGGAGTTTAGGCAATTTTTTTTTTATTTTATGTTGGGGAAATGCTTGCGCATACCTGCTCTCGTGGAGGCAAGGTCAGGTTATGTCGAACTTGCACCGGCTAAACCCCCCCGCGATGTTTCTCCTCGTCGCCTTATGGCAGGGTCACGAGAACGCTTTCGCTCACCTCCGCGACCCCGCCAGCGCCGGCTGCACCATGCAGGCCCACCTCGGGAGGGAGAGAAGAACCCTTTCTATCTCCGCGAGGGCATGCCGGAACACACCGCGCCCCCTGCTCGGCCTCTTATAGTCACCTGCGCAACGGATTCCCTAGAATCCGTCACCCAGAGGCCGAGGCAATTAAGACTAACTTATATACCTATTATCAATTTAAGTTCAAGTTGTTTTTAATTACCTTAATGTTTATTATTCACAGTTATTTTAATAATAAAAAAATTGCTAAGCACGACGGTGTAAGACAGCATACTTGTTTCCTGCGTAATACTGTGGTATTTTACTGTCTTCCGGTTAGAAGGGCGCTGTAGCTGGTGAAATTACTAGATTAACGAGACGATAAAAACTCACTCTAACTAAAACATAAGAAAGGGGTATTATTTACTTACTAAACAACAGCTTGGGGCTTTCTCTATCTCATCTTATAGTAATAAGTCTCACTGATGAAAACCATAAGAGGGCTGTTACCTTTGCTTGAATTACTACCCCCATTATCATTGAAAGTCGAGAATAGAGTGGTAATATTATAAACCATGCAATCATAAAATCAATGTTTTTTTTATAAATATGAACAAAACGCCTTTTTCGGAGCTATTACAATAATTTGCTTTACATTCCCATCTAGGCGTTTGTTGAAATTACTGAGGATAAAATGGAAGTGATAACTCAGTTCCCCAGTGACCGGATATCCGACGGTTTGTTTTTCGATTTCAAGAACATTCAAATATTGTTTTCCCTTTTAGAAACTGATTACTCAATTATATTAATTTTGAAACATTTTTGTGCTATATATAAGGGTAGGCTTTTAGGTCACCAAGTTTTAAGGTCCAGATATAATCATGATGATGGTAAATTTAAATATCAAGATAGTATTACTAATTTTTAACAACAGTTTGCTTTTTTTTTTTTTTTTATTTGTAACAACTAATCACCTTATAATAGAGGTCGCTGATTTGATTCTGGGATATCATATAATAGAAATTCCGATACTAGCAGGGTTGTTTCGGACCAATTGGCCAGCACCCTCACATCGTAAATTTACCGTCGCTTCGTCTGAGGGTATATGACGAACAAATTATTTTTAGCGGTTATTTCTATATCATATAGATTAATTGTTATTATGCATATGACATGCCTGACTGTAACAACATGACGCTTGTGAGGATGGTATACACTACACCACATTGCGCTCCTCGTGTAGCAATTTCAGAATAACGAATTAATTGGATTTGAGATAAGCGAATCTTTTGACATTTACAATTAATTAATATATAAAAACTTGAAATAGTAATAACGCAAATTATTGAGATATCGTTTTTTTTTGCTTAAATTTAACATAAGTATAAATTATTCAAATGTTACTTAAGTTTAGTAAACATATAAATTGCAGATGCGTCATATCGTACTCAGGGCCTACATAAATAAGGCATCTAGAATAGGTAAATATCCTATATACTTAATCTAAACAAACTTAGTAAGCATAATGCAAGCAAATTGTTATTGTAAATATACTATGTTACAAAATAAACAGATAAAACTTAACATGGGTAGTTAGCAATGAAAAGAAATAAATACTGAAGGAAATTGGTAACCACCACATACACCACGATCTTTATAATCGATCTGCAAAATACCTTCTGTATCTCAAAAGATAGTCGCCATGATCTTTCCGGCCGATTGTGACACTAAACTTCTTCGAAGATTTTTTGCATGCTGCTTCTTCAGTCGGATATCTCACAATACAAGTTTTTGTACATTTGTAACGATTTCCAGTGTGGTCGCCTCAATTGGCTGTCTGGAGCGGAGGTCAATCTTTAATAGATTCTCTTCCTTGTTTGAAAAGATCATGCCACTTGTAAACCATGGTTTTACCAGGGGGCAGAGTCTGCGTAAACTGCTAACAGCTTTTGAAAAAACGTCGGAGCGGATCTTGCTTACTTGGTGAGTAACTTAATAACGGCGCGGTGTTCAATTATCTCCATGCTGACATCTTCCCGATTCACTTGTTTGCAGGTCGATAACTCAAACGTTAATGACCTGATTTGGTTCGAACTTGATATATGTACTCTTAATGAAGTGCTTAACAAGTGACTACCTGGACGAGTTAAGCAACCTACACTAACCCTTTCCGCGAAAATTTTTGACCTCCCCTCATAAGTATCTTTACCTTAGTAACTAGCTACACACCTCTTTAGCTACCCCAGTAACTAGTTACACTAGCTAACCTAGAAACGCCCATCAATCTGGAACACTACTGTTTAGCAGTAGAAGTAGGATCTGCGGTAGTAACTAACTAAAAGGTCGCTGACAACAGAGACCTACCACCAGTAAACTTCTAACGTAAGGTAATCTGATAATGTGTCTACTGTATCGGTGACGCAGAGACAGATGTCTGTTGACTGACAGAAGTTTTATCACAGTACAGTCTGACTAACTCGAACGCAGTAAGCTGAAGGGAATGTTGAACATGCGATTGTAGAACCATACCACAAAAGCTCACCTGGCATGAACCCAAACGGGTATTGATACTAGGCCATTGTAATACTTACCCGGAAGTGTACATTACTTAAGACCACTACATTGTTGTGTTGAAATAATCCCTCTTTTTATCCTTTCATGTGTGAAGGTGTGTGACATCATAATTCGATATATCGTTTACCACGAAGTAGGTGGAATAGAGCCAAGCGGTAATGCTGCAGCTAATAAAATTCCTGAAGTAATTAGGCTTCAGATCTTATGTATCAAGGTGACCATCAAAACGGAGGTCAGTAGGTACTATCAAGGGTTACACAGTCATAAGCAAGTGCTATCATCGAGTAGATGTCCGCTCGGCTCTTCACAATTTGGATTTCTTTAACACAACAAACCCCACTGACGTTTCTTATAAGGGATAGTCTAATAATTGAGGATACTAGTTAGGTTTTCTAAAGATCTGATTGTCTCTCTCTCGTTACCCCACGCATTAGCTTAAACGAAGCTAAAAATACTTTAATTATCAAATAGTTTTATTCACTTTTAAAAGGATTTTCGTGTGAGGTTAGTCACGATAAAATAATAAAAGATGCGTAAGTAAAAGATAAAATATAATGTAGCCGTCACTAATGCCGTCGACTAATTTGTCAAATGCCTAGTAAAAAAAAAAATTTTTGAATTTTTTAAAACATTGGCATACATTAGCAGTAATTTTTATTTATGAAGTTTTTTTTTTGCATTTTTTCTAATTTCACAGATTCACAACAAAATATAGTCATTAATTGTCCTTTAGGTAAGAATGAGGTACTTTAACCAAACTATTCTTAAATTATTAATAGAAGAGAAAAGATAGATTACTTTTATTACTTGTAAGAGGCAGTAGACTATTGATTTTAAGTTCACATAGAAACTATACTAATGATGATCTAATTTCTTAAAAATATCACTTAGCACTCCATGACTATGACGTATCATATTTTAATAAACATGATATTATGTTTGTCGTAAAATATTTAGTAAAGTATCCTTTCGATATAGCAGTAAATATAAATTGTGAGGATTAGTTGAGATTAGAGCGCCTTGTTGAGCGGATATTTCTGAGCTTTCGTTATATCCAGTCATTGATGCGATTATAAAATCCATTTGTTCAAGTTTTTAAGTGTTAGTAATATAAGAATACCATTTCGATATTTTTTTATGAATAACGCCGTTTTGTTTTCCAACAATGCTATTATTTTTTCTATTTACAACATTGCGAACATACTCCGAGGCTGCACGTATATTGGCAGTTTATCCAACACCATGTATAAGTCACCAAGTTGTGTTTCGTCCATTGACGCTTGAATTGATCAAACGTGGACATGAAGTGGTTGTTATTACTACAGATCCAATGTTTTCGAAGAGTAAAGCACCAAAAAATCTCACCGAGATTGATTTACACGAAATATCATATTCAATAAAGGAGACGATTTTGAAAGAGGCGATGTCAAAGAAACACAGTCCTCTGTCGCAGATATTCAAAATTAGCGATCTCTTTTCTAATCTGTTAGAAATACAATTGAAAACGGATGAATTTCAAAAGATATTAAAAGATAACATCACAAGATATGATATATTAATATTAGAGGCATGGGTCAGACCAATGTTAATATTATCACACGTGTTTAAAGCACCGGTAGTCCAAATAAGTTCATTCAGTGGATTAGTATACAATTACGAAGCTTTAGGTGTTCCTATGCATCCAATCCGTTTTCCAACTATCATTCATCAGAAGATATACAATCAATCTTTATGGGAGAAAATAAAAGAAGTGCACACATTAATATGGTTCAAAATCATAGTTTCAAAAAGTGAAAGAATTGAAAACGCAATGCTGAGGAGAATATTCGGTAACGATATTCCAACGGTAGCTGAGCTATCAAGCAATATCGATTTGTTGCTTCTTAATCACCATCCAATATGGGCGGGAAATGTTCCAGTACCACCGAATGTCGTTTATATAGGAGGTATATATAAAGGTGATAAGCAAGCTATATCTAAGGTAATAATCTTTGAAATTTTAAAAACTACCTACAGCGAGAATTAAGTTTTAGCCGTACCTGTTTTAAATATTAAAATAAACCAAATATTCTCAAAGCTAGTATAAGTAAGAGTAATAGGTAAAGTAGTAACTGCCCTTTTTCTTTTCTATTCAGGATCTGGAATCAGTCATAAATTCAACAAAGAATGGCTTTATATACTTCAGTTTGGGTACGAACGTAAAGAGTTCACAATTTTCAACGGAAACCATTAAAACGTTTGTAAAAGTGTTTTCTCGTTTACCCTACGATATTTTATGGAAATGGGATGAAGGTCAATTACCAGAAGTATCAAAAAATATAATAATATCAAAATGGTTTCCACAGTCTACTCTGTTAAGTATGCAATTATTTCATAGATAAACGATTATTTGTTTGGACAATTATTCTACTTAAGTCATCGTTACAGAACATCCAAAACTTAAGTTATTTATAACACACGGTGGTTTGCAATCTACGGAGGAAGCTATAGAAGCTGGAGTACCATTAATCGGTATCCCCTTCTATGGAGATCAATGGTACAATGTGGAAAAATATGTGCAATTCAATGTTGGAATGAAATTAGACATCGACAACCTCACAGAAGAAAATCTTTATGAGACAATTACTATGGTGATTGAAGATAAAAGGTAAAATATATAAATATAACATAAATGTTTTGAAGATAATTGGACCTTTTGAAAAAGGTGGAATTATTGAAGGATGGAAGATATTCGAACTGCGTGGCTCAGCGATAGTGCCTAGGAGGGTTAGGCTTCTCCTCAGAGACGTGTAACACTAAGTGTAGAGGGACACCGGTGCGTTCTATAACAAATCCGGGGCTTCTTTGAACGCACTGATGCAAATCTCAAAGAGGGTTTTGGTGAGGAAGAATCTCATAACCCTGACTTCCCCCAGACGAAGGGTAACTTTTGTGTGGTTTTTTTATTTAATGTTGACTTGTTATATTATATAACAATGAAATTACTGAAGGTAATGAGAGACATAATATCTAGTATCTCAGAGCGAGGAGCTGTGTGACTAACGCCACTTGTTATGGGCGACGTATCATTTACCATCAGGTCAACGTCCCGCTCACAAAAAAAAATCAATGTATAAATATTCATATTTTATACCGTTGATTTTACCTATAGTAATTTAATGTTTTTCTCTTCTATTTATTATTTTTGTCCACAACCATACTGTGCTGATCTATTATTGGTGCGATACGTATTTTTGGTTCAAGTATTTGATAGTATATATTATTTGTTAGTTATTATTATGTTAATCTATATGTAAAGGTGGTTTTGAATGTGTGAAAAAATATATAACTTTCAGTTTCCGCCAAAGCATGGTGCGACTGCGCTCCTTAATGAACGACCAACCGCAGTGTGCCCTCGAGCGGGCGGTGTGGTGGACGGAGCACGTCCTGCGGCAACACGGCGCGAACCACTTGCGTTCCCCCACAGCAAATATTACGTGGGCCGAATATTTAGAAATTGAACTCATTACCGTCATTGGGCTGTTGCTATTAACCATCACCGTAATCTTCATTCAATCGCTGAAACATTTCGCAACGTCTATAACATTAATGCTTTCCAAAAAGAAACATAAAGCGGAGTAATTGTTAAACGGAAATCTATTAGAACTTTAACCGACCTTCTAAACAGGTACCACCACACCTACAATTTTAACTGCCAAACAGTACTGTGATCTAAAGTAAAAGGCGTTATAGTTAGTAAAATTACTGAGACAACGAGAATGAACATTTTATGTATCAAGGCGACGAGCATAATATGGTCCTTTGTTTATCATCCTAACCAGCACCACGTTATTATCGCTTACCAGTGATGGTTACCGGCGATGGTCTCGCTCGTCTCTATATCTTTACTTAAAAGTTATAAAAAAAATCAATTGATTTACTAATTTCTTAATAAAAGGTTAAATAGTTACAAAGTTTAGACGATTCCGATAGTTTTAACTTATCGTTTTTCACACAACATATGTATTCAAGGTTTTATTTAAGATTGGTTCTAAGTTTGGGAAGATTATTGATATTAAGTATATAATATTTTTAAGTATAAAATGATTATTAAATATATGTTTAATATAATTATTTCGTTCATTTTGGTACTTAGTAATGTTCTTAGAAGTTAATTAACGGCGTGGTTACGACATGGTTACCGCATTTACCCGAAGACTTCCTTTCGCTCTCCTTCTTGACAAAAAAAGATAATATCACTCTTATTTTCTCTTATAAGTCATTAATTAGATGTAATATTGGCAGTAGGAGGAAGTTCTCTGTTGATACTTAACCTTTCTACTAATACTCGTAAGATAGTAAGATATACCGTAGAAAATCAGCTCGTCAGTTCTTTACAGGGAATATGTTCTGAATCTACTTTTACTATTACAGTAACCTTGGATACTGATTACGAAGTTATACATATAGCTATGAAGACGCTACTTAACAATAACATCGTGTCCCTCTAGGGATTGTCACTTCCACGGTTGTGTCGGAAAACATTTCCTTGGTTCCGGCCAACTGCGTTGACCAACACCGTGGCCGCAGTGTTCTGATTTAACACCTTGCGGTTATTACTTATGGGGTCACATGGAATCTTTAGTATACACAACAGCAATTAACTCGTTAGAACATTTGAAGTCACGCAGCATCATCGCTGCTGACAAAATAAGAGAACAGCTCACAGGGCGAGTCACTCGATCTGACATAAGAAAAAGGCTTCGTGCTTGTATCAGGAACCGTGGCCGTCGGTTTGAAGAAAATTTAAATTAATTTTTACTTTAAACTTTTACTGTAATCTCAATATCTAACACGACAACAATAAGCTCGCACGCGTTACAACAACAACAAAAGGGTCACATTAAGTTCCGGCGCGACGTATACTTTTATGAGTCTCTACAGTTTGATATTTCATGGTACTTAGTTTTATTACGTGTTTTTTTTTTAATTTTAGAAACTTTTCTTATACCTTGTCGAATAGATATTAAAGTCAAGTACTTATTTAAGTGCTTTATACGTATTTTTTATAAACAAAACTTTGTTTTGAGATTAAATAAAAACGTAAGTATGACGCATTATTTTTTAATGTCACGACTTTCAAAGAACCTGATTTAAAAGTTTTAGCCTATAAGTGATGATTATTAATTAAATTCATTATAACAATGATTAAACAATAATTATTACATTAAAATTTGTGTAGAAATAAAATAATCGATTTTTTTCTAGAAAATCGAGAATTGTTTGAAAAATGTTATAAAATGAATAACTCCAGAACCATTGTATATGGATGGTGTATTCGATACATAGATAGATAGGATACGAGCTATACTTTAGCCCCTCCAGATCTTTTACACCTACTACCTTTCATCGTACACGTATATAGAACATTCATTTATCTGTATCTGTCTATGACAACTTGATTGTGTACGCCTTTGGATAAAGATCTATTACTTCATACAGAATATATTAATACCTAATCTAATAACAAATCGTCGTAATTAATAAAATATTGTTTTTTTTTAATAGAATATTTGTAATTTTTTCATTTTATAAAAAGTCTATTAAACAATTTTAATCTTTTTTTATAATTGTGCTTTTTCTGTAAGACTTAAATGACTTCTTAGACTCTGCAAAAAAGAAGTAATTTACGTAACTTTTGTTTCTAACATCCGAACAAATAAATTTAATTCAAGTACTTACAAGTGTATCGCAGTGTAACTTAAATGTTGTTTGGAAATTTGATATGAACTTGTTTTACAATAAAATTAATAACATCAAAATTATGAAATGGATACTACGATTAACATTACTATGTAAGTATGTGTTAAATACTTTTTAAAGTCTCTAAGGGATGAGTGTGGGGGATTGCAAATAATGTTGAAAAATCATCAACAAATATTTATCCAAAGTTTACTAATGAAACTTTAGAGTCGATTAACAAGTAGAAAAACAAGAATTTGACTATATAATATACAAGTAAAACCTGGTTATTTTTTCAAATAATCAACCACAAAGATGCTTTTTGTGAGATTCTATTTCTATATACATACAAATTGATATTTTATGACGTTACCAGCATAGTAAAATATAAGAGTAAACGAAAAAATATTAAGTTATAGGAATATTAAAAGAAAATAATAATTTATCTACTGCATCTGATTCAAAATAAATAATGCATTATAGTGTGTGTAGTAAACAAAATTTACGCAATAATTGTGACTGCATACTATTTAAACTAGAAGGCCATTTGATTCAATGTTGCTTAACTTATAATCAACACCTTTCCCTATGTTTTTTTTTACATAAAAATTATTTATATGTATCTTGATTCCACGTGGGATATTCGCACATTTCAGATCATCGTAACGTGAAATTATTTATCACCCAAGGGGGTTTGCAATCGACAGAGGAGGCAATTGAAGCAGGCGTTCCATTAATAGGTATACCAACTGCATACGCGAAATAAGCAATATCCTACGAAATATTATAAATGTTTTAAAATTTGGTCGTTGCAAATTGAAGGACACAGACTGCGGATAGAAACGAGATGAAGCGGTAGATCTGCGGTAAAGGAAAGATGCACAGTACCTTATGTAGTCCTTACTGCGGGCACGTGCCGATGGGCAATGAGGAATACCAACAATTTCATTTAGTTACGTATAAAATGCAGCAGACTCGTAGCGCGCGCGCAACCCTCTGGTGGCCAAAGCGGCCAACTACGAGCCGTCCTCGAATCCCAAGACCAATAAGCGCACGACCACGGCATGCGCTAATTCCGTTATCCCCAGGGGTCCCTCACACCACACACGAACCCACAGCCACCGACAACACCCACGTCACCACACACACCTCGGACACTACCAACACGCTCCGCATTTCTGCATCACGCCGCCGTCGCTTCAGAACGCGGTGCCACAGTTATTCACACACCACGTACACTAAGTACACCCGCGATCAGGGGCGGTTCTCACCGTCCAGAGATTCCGATACAGGCGAAGGTAGTCGGGGAACAGGTCCGCGCCCGCCCTCGACGACCGAGTAGATTCGCCAGAAGAAACCAACAACCTGACACACATTATAAAATTCCGCCGTCGGATAATTACACTATAAGTAGTACACTTTTTTTTTTGTAAACAGGCCGTGGATCCAGGTCCACGTGCCCAGTGTCAGATAAGCTGTAACAGTCGCATGGCTTGCAGCGCTGACATCATCAAGAATCTAGCGCGTGCGCAGTAGTACAACCATTGTATTACTTATTGTATAGATGTCGCCAAGCGATCTCGCTCGCACGCGTCGATAGGTAATGTACGGGAAAGGGATGGGGAAGGATTTGCAAATCAAATTTTAAATTTTGCTACCTTGAGAAACCAAAACTAACAATTCTAAACCAGCGCAACCATACCCCGGGCTTGAAGGGACGCCTTCAAAGTTGTGTTATTTAACAAACGATTAACAATAAATCTAAATAAGCACATTAAGTTTATCTACTATTACGCTATGTATCTATACGTAGAATATATTTCCTATAAGAATTAAGAATTTATACTATATCTATCATTATGAGTAACATAAATGAAATAAAAATCTAAATGAGCTACCGGTTAGGTAGTGAGGAGAGCGCATCACAGGACGCAAATACTATCCAATCGCTGTCTTAACCCGTGCAATGCGTGTAACTCCCGAAGAGTCAGGAAACACTTCTTCCACGACACCCAAAGGCCAGTGTAGAGGAATTATCGTTAATCAGAATCACCACGGAGCCGACAACGAATGGAAGGACCGGCGTGTTCCAGTTGCGGCATGACAATTAGGATATCTATGCGCTACCACCAAGCGTTTGCTTTTCGCTTTGAGACAAAATGTTAGTTACTCCAGTAATTTCACAAGCTGCAACACATTTTATGCAGGAACACAATGTTTACACCACTATCTGATGACAGAAATAGTCCAACCAATAGACATGGGATACACACATGAAGTGGTCTCTTGTTTATGTTATATATACATAATTTTTTATATATATATGTAGATACAATAGTACTTCTCAATTAGTGCTATTAGTAATATGTAGCAACCTATAAACCATGTCGAGGTAATGTTTAAACTGTTACAATGGAATGCGCCTGGATAATTATAATAGCAATTTTGTCGGTTATAACTTTTGCTAATATTATTATAGTTTTTAAAAAAAGTCGATTCTTTATCGTATCGTTTCTTTATTGAACAAAAATTCTAAATGAACTTTAGTAAAAAAAACAGATTGATGAATACAAATATATAATAGTTTCCAGAGGTTCACGAATTAGACGGAGCCTGTCTCTTGGAAAAGCAGTTAAATTAATGCTATATCACAGTATTTAAATGCGTGCGGAAAGTTAGTACTCTGAAATTGTGTACAGAGTTAGTGTTTGAGTATGGATATGATGAGAGTGTCTGTATGGAGCGAGTATGTATATGTGAGGTAAAGAAATAAATTAATCTGCGCGTGTATGTACTGGCAGTGTTATTTTAGTTGTCTTCATAGTTAAGATTATGAAATGAATTCAGGACTGATTTTTGAAACATCCTCTCATCTCCTTTTGATAATAAAAGAATTTAGCTACAGAGTTATATACAGCGAAGTGATGGATCCTAGGAAATCTTTTGGCAAAATGTATTCATATTATTACATGTTTGTTTCTTTATTACAAAATGTTATTTATACATGGTGAAAGGTAATACGTGTAAAAGATCTGGAGAGGCTAAAGTATGGCTCGTATCCTAACTATCTATGTATGGAACACCCCATCCAAATACAATGGTTCTGGCGTTATTAATTTTTTATTTCTTACTTATTTCTACAAAAATTTCAATGTAATAATTATTGTTTAATCATTGTTTTATTAAATTAAATTAATAATCATCACTTAGACACTAAAACTTTTCAATTAGGTTCTTCTTTGAAAGAAGAGGAAGAAGAGGAAGTCGTGACAGTAAAAAATAAGGTGTCATACTTACACACATTTTACTTTACACATTTTTATTTAATCTTAAAATAAAATTTTATTTATAAAAGATACGATACGATACGATAGATATTTTATTTATAAAGCACATAACCATTTATCTACGTTCGTATTACTGATGATTTAATAAGCATTTCGTGTTATTATTTAAAGACGTTGCATGACTAATACAAACGAATTCATTATCGCGTGTTTACATAGGTACCATAGTAGAGAATAAATCTCCAGTAAATAAAAAAAAAGTGACGAATTTAATTTCAACTGCACTGCATCAAGATTTTTTTACCTGTTCAAGGTCTATGTAAAACTTGCATTTAACCAATGTCTCTCTCCATCGCCATCTCAAATTGACAGTCGGATTGGAACTAGTGAGAAGCAGGTCCGGCGAGTCGACATGATAATTCAATAATTTTTTTTTAATTTTTGTTAAACAAATATAAAGACTTAAATAAATGCTCATTTAGGAAATTTTAAATTCACTTGCAAATTTAAATGGTGTTTATGTCTACTGTGACTTAGAAAAGAACATCGGTAGAATGTTCATGAGAAAAGTCGTTAGGCTTAAAGATAAAGTTATTTACTCAAAAAGAAATTGTTTACAGAAATTATTCTAAGATTTCAACATTTTAAGCCCAAATTCTCAAATGATTGAGATACCTACAACACACAGATGCTATTATTACGAGGAGTTTTTTTAATGTTTTAATCGAGTATACTAGTTCATAGTATAACATGTTATTATTTGATAATAGCTGCATACTTTAACAGTGAAACTGGTGACAACCTGATTACGTTAGTACAGAAAAATTAGAAGTAATAATAATTAAGTAATAATTTAGCATATAAGCCCTTCAGCCCTAGCTAGGGCTAAAATTGCATTCTTTAACGATTCTTAAGATTCTCTAATGCAACTATAATTTTATGATGTAAATATTTTTCTACATTGAACCACTGATCTTATAATACAGTTATTCCAATCAAAGGTACTCCAGCCGTAACCACTTCGGTTGTGGATATGAACTTGCGCTAAAGTTTTTGTGCTCTGATGTCACAATAATCATCAGGTGATAGTGACCAGGACGTTTCCACAGACAGTGTTAAAAAAATCAACGAGTGATATTACAATATTACATATAACTATTCATACTGACGTGTTCTAGTAGTAATGGTGTTGGCAAAATCGAGGCAGCGCTGATAAGTGGATGTGACGTCACAGGCTTGCGATGCACTGTTTGTCCCAAGTTGTATACAAATCGCTGCGGGTCATTATGGAGATTCTATAGTTCGGACAATCGTACGGACTACTGCTACCATACCATGTTTATGTGAAGGTTATTCTTTGTAAATGTCAACAATGTTAATCGGTTTTAATTAACACTCTCCTCCCCCACCCCGTTTGTTCCTACCATCAATTTCTACCGAACCCCGTTCCATTCTGTAAATATCCAAACATTTTCACATTCCCGTGCACTGCTTCACAGTAAACGAACAGTTCGCAAGTTAACTTTCTATTTATCCAATAAAGTTCGCACCGTGGTGTACCGCATGCACCAGCTCCACTCATCCTACAACAATGTTCTCTTTCTCTTTACTTTGTTTAAATTTATTCCCACTAAGTTATTAGGAAAGACCTCAATGACTGCTGTTTGTAAAATAATTAAGTAAATCTATTTTATTATAAATTCAAAAGCTTTTTGCACTGTTGCTTAACAAATTTAATCAAAGTTTAAAGTATTGTCTGTAATAAGCCTGTTTACGACTAACCTATCGCCCTAGCGCTTTTTTAATACTCTTCCCTAATACGTTCATGGACGTCGACATACATATCTTAGTCAAAACATACAAATCTTAGTCAAAAGCTTGAGAACTTTCGAAATAAATGATCAAAAACCCGAAGATATTGTTATACAGACCTCGAATGATTTGTCGCGCAGGAAGAGTAAGTCAGCAGTAAGTAGCTCGAAACCATCACCAGATGATATTATCATTTTTATCTGAACATGCCTCTAAAAATATTAAAGAGATCGATTTACAAAATACATATTATACAGTTTGGGACGCACTAGTAGAGAAAGCGAAAGCAAACGATTTGAATTTACTTTCACAATTTAAACTATTTATTCAATTATTTCTAGAGGTATTCAATGTGCAGCTGCTAATTGAAGAATTTCAAAGAATATTGAAACTAGACAAAAATCATTATGATTTAATACTTCTAGAAGATTGTGTTACTCCTACGTTGGGATTATCATATGTGTTTGATGTACCTGTTATCCAAATTAATTCCCTAGAAATTTCTACACCAAAACCCACAAAAGGATTTACTTGAGGCACATACATATTACTTATGCAAGGAAGATAAGGTTCAGAGACGGCCGATTTGTTATTTTGGTGAAGAAGCATCTGATTTGAGATCTTTCTACGTAACACCAAATTACAATATTACCGAGCGCTGGGAATACTCATTGTAACGGTACTACTGTATTCTTTTTGTAACATATTCTTATTATAAATATATTATATATACATAGTCGATGTTGCTCGCATGTTGTGTTACAGGAATTAAAATCTTGGCTAGATTCGTCTAAAAACATGTGTGTTATATATGTAAGCTTCGTTACAAACGTGAAAGGTAAACACATTGGTTACCACAAACCGCTTTGCTTGGTAAGTCTTATTTCGCTACATGATTAGCCTTACCAACTTAGATAAATATTTTCCTTAATAAATTCTGTTTTCAAGAGCATGCGAAAGTAAAATTATTTATTTACCCAAGGACGCATGTAATCGATAATGAAGCCATCACAGCCGCCGTACCAATAATTCAAATATTATTTGTATTAGACCAGTCATTCAATGTTGAGAAATATGTGCATTTCATGATTGGTTTAAAGCTGAATGTCAAAGAAATCACTGAAATTAATTTCAAAGAATCAATAGAAAAGATTACAACTATTTAATATATTCACAAATTCGAGAACCATATTTCTCACGTTATCTTTCATATGAGAATAAAACAATTCTATTGCCACCTGTTGAAAACAATCATCTCATCGCTTCATAAAATAGTTATTTTACAACATTAGTTCAAATACCAGTAACTGGTTGTACATCCAAAGAAATACTTTATTTCCAATAATTATAATTGACGATTAGTGCCCTTAGTTTAACATTTTTTTATATTACAGCTATCTAAGGAAATTCCTTAAATTGCGAACTTTAATGTACCACCAGCCACAATCACCATTGAAGAGATCGGTGTGTGGACGGAGTACGTCATGCGAAACCGAGGCGCTGAACATCTGAGGTCACCAGCAACTGTCATGGTTGGAATACTTCCAAATCGAATTATTGATCATTCTGGTATTTATTTTCAAATCGTCAGTGGCGGTATTAGTGCTTTGTTACCACATTTGTTCTAATACTTATAGTATCTTTACTATTAGAATAAAATACGTGAATTACTTAATAAGATGATACTAAGGTCATTTACACTGGCGGTGCCGAGTTGCTTTTACAAGATTGTAGAGATTTACCACTGCAGCTCGCTTTTCTGCCTCCAACAGCAGTATGTAGACATTTACTACAGTCTCGATTTGGAGGGCGCTGTAGCTAGTGAAATTAATGCTGTAATGAGACTTACATCTTGTGTCATGTTGAGCATAATGTATTGTTATGTTGCAATTCGTTGCGGGTTAAAAAATTAATTTAAAAGTTAAATCAAGTGTTGAAGAACTTGATAAAGATATTAAATCAAGTTTTGAAATGTTGCTAAGTGCGTTATTGAACATTTCTGTGAGACTGGTGTGTATAAATATGGGTGACGGGTTCGATGGAGTTACATGATTAGGATAACCGACTCATGATGCGTTAACGTTAACGTTATCAGAAAATCACGCGTATACCACGTCGCGGACATCATACGAGATTATAGATTCAGTGCTTTTTCGCAGTGTCATGATATCTTTGCTCGACGTGACTTTTTTCATGCTTCTGTAATTATTTGCGAACGTAAGAAGATAATTAATTAAGTCTTATTACGCTGAGTGTGTATTATTACGCAAAGTTAACAATAGCTTACGATGTATACAATAGTAGCTGTAACCACACATACAATGACAAACGTACGTACAATACTTAATAACTTAACGTCGTAAATAATAATCAAATACCTAAAAAATTACAAATATAATGAAGAATATTTGTAATTTTTTTTTTCCAAATATTGATAGGTGTTTCAGTGTGTCTTACTATATTTCTGTTAAGAATGAACATATAAAACTTAACAATTATAAGCAATGTATTATTAAATATTTTATTGCATGATAATAATTATAAATAAAGTAGGTTATTATTGATTAAAATTTCATTAAAATTATATATTTTTACGTAGGATATGTTTAATTATTTAAATATTAGTCATCGGTATTTCATACCAATAAATTTAAAACCGTTAAACGTTACGTTTAACGAGGAGAGGTCAAAAAGTTCGTGGAATAGAGGGGTTTGTTTACTCGTCCAGGTAGTCACTTGTTAAGCACTTCATTAAGAGTATATAAATCAATATGAACCAAATTCTGAGTTATTGATCTGCAAACAAGTGAATCGGGAAGAAGTCAGCATGAAGAAATTTGAACACCGCGCCGTCATTAAGTTCTTCACCAAGCAAAGAAAACTCCGACGATTTTTCAAGAGCTGTTAGCAGTTTATGCGAATTGTGCTCCTGGTAAAACCATACTGAATGTGAAACCTGGGTTCACCACTATGAATCTGAATCGAAGAAAGAGTCGATGCAGTGGCATAAAAAAGGCACAAGTCCGAAATTTAAAGTGTCACAATCGGTCGCGGAAAGATCATGGCGACTATATTTTGGGATGCAGAAGGTATTTTGCTAATTGATTATAAAGATCGTGGTGTGACTACGAGACAGTACTACGCTTCTTTACTGGACAGATTGTATGAAGCTATCAAGGAAAAAGAAGAGGAAAGCTGTCAAAAGGTGTGCTACTTTAGCACGACAAAGCTTCCGTCCACGCATGCCATGTTGCGACGGCTGCCATCCAACGATGCTGGTTTGAAAAATTAGACGACCCACCTTACAGTCTAGACTAGGTCCCCGGCGAGTGTTATACGATGCATCCAATTTTTTTTATAAATGCTAAAAAGTATGTTAAAATTATGTTAGGGTTCTTTAAGAAATTAATTAGTTGTTAATGTCGTAAATTTAAATACGAAACTTAAACATAATCTGCTTACTTAAAGTTTTTACAGTTAATAGCGCTTGACTATAAGCGCTTCTTCTGCGCTTATAACGGCTATAAGTGTTCAACTAACTAACCTTTTCCTGAGCTAACAGCGCCTCTAAGCATTCAACCATAGACACTTCTCAGAAATGACTAGCAAAATTGACTCTGCACACCGTTTTAGAACTACTTGCGTATCGTGTTATTCGCGGTGACAATATTCTGTTATTCTTTGTAAAAGTATTGGTTTAAGTTTACAATAGTAGTAATGTAGTTAATCGTCGATATCATGCGCTTAGGAGTTTATAAAGTTAGTAGAGGAAAATAAAGTTCAATATAAAATTATACGCGGAATAACTACCTGCTTAATTTATTATAATACAATAAGAAATGTTCAGTACTAATAATGTATAAATGCTCATTTTGTTAAATAATGTTCGACAAAACCTATAGTTAATAATACAACCTTAATTGTGCAACATTAAACAGTTTATTATGGTCGAAAGATGAAAGAATAAACATATTTATAAACTCTTTAATTTTTTAGGTTGTAGAAGATTCAGTACACGATACATTAAAAATCTTAAGATACAAACCGCTAATATAGTAATAACAATGAAGCTTAACAGTATAACTCCGATCAGTTCTAGTTCTAAATATTCTGCCCACGAGATGTTGGCGGCGGGCGAGCGCAGGTGCTTGGCGCCGCCGTGCCGCAGTACGTACTCTATCCACCACACCGCGCGCTCGAGCGGCTGCTGCGGCTGGTCCTGCATCAGCGACCGCAGTCGGACGATGTTGTCGCGGTACCTGATAATGTAATGACTTCTTGATGATAATGCCAAAAGGTTTTAAATAATATGTCCTAAACATAAATACATAAACAAAAATCTAAAGTAAGTACGTACACACTAAATGATGTAACTAAAGTTGATCTTAGGCACACCCCTATTTATTAATTATTGTTTTTGTAATTGCTTCAAACATTAGGGATACAGACAATATTAACAAGTAGTTCACCTTTTATTTTCTATAACTTCGAATATTGCATTTCTTAACTGATCTTCACTGAGAGTCCCTAAGTCGAGCTTAAGTCCTATTCCATGGTGTACATATTTTTCTACATTATACCACTGATCTCCTAACATGGGCATCCCTATCAGTGGAACTCCCGCTGTGATAGCCTCGTCGGTAGATTGTAAGCCTCCTTGAGTTATAAACAGTTTAACGTTTGGATGTCCTGAAATCATAAAATATTATTTATCTGAAACAGTTTTTTACATTTCATTTTATTTCACAATTATGTGTATCACTCACTTAGTACATCGGCTTGGGGTAGCCATTTGTAACTTTTAACATTATGTGATATCCCTGACAAATTATCTTTGTCCCATTTCCATATCACGTTGTATGGTAATTTCGCGAATACCTTTTTGAAAATTGCTATTGTTTCTTCAGGCAATAAAGATGGATTAACGTTTGTTCCAAAACTGAAGTAAATTAAACCTTTGTCCGATGCATCCAAAAACTCTTGTAAATGCTAAAAAATATTAAAAATATATAGTATATTTTCAGTAGCTAAATATTAACAAGTCCGGCGATAAAAGACTTCGAAAGATATTTAGATACATTGATATATAATAGGTTCCCACAGGCGAGACCCGAATTTAACGTTCTTTCATTACGAGTTAAAGTATGTCGCGTTTTTAACCCGATGTGGACATGCTAATAAATTTTAATTGAACTCACGTTTGGTAACTTCTTTGCTGGTGTTTGATGCAGCCCTCCCAGGTGTATAACGTTAGGCGGCACGGGACGATTTCCTTCCCATACAGGATTAATATTAAGAAACAACATATCAACGTTATTCCTTAAAATACTAAGGGGTGGAATGGTTTCTCCGAATATTCTTTTTAATAAGTTGTTAGTGATATCTTCGATTGAGTTAAATAGTCTTTCGATTTGGAATTGGGTGTATATTTCGTTTATTTTTTCCCATATTGTTAAGTTATAAAGACGTTGACGTAAAGATTTATGATACAGTAGAGGATGTGAGGGTGCTCCTACAATGTCGTAGTTGTCAAACATTGCCCCGAGAGAGCTGATTAAAATTACTGGTGCTTTAAATCTATGAGTAATTCCCAAAGCTTGGGGCATAAAAGATTCTAACAATATTAAATCAAAATCTTTCGTATTATTACTGATAAGTTCTTGAAATTCCTTAGTTCTCATTTGATTTTCGAACATAATTGGTATCAATGAAGTTGTTAGACTTAATTGACTTATTGTGTCAGTTATTGTTTCAATAATAATTTTACGTATGTCTGTTTCTACCATCTTGTACGAAATATCGTGTACATCAATTTCCTTTAGATTTTCTGGAGCATCATTCTTGGAAAACATCGGATCTGTTGTCACAACGGTAACTTCATGTCCACGTTTTATTAATTCAAGAGTTATTGGTCTGAACACAACTTGGTGACTGATCGATGCCATTGGGTAATATGCTAAAATTCTTGCACAATCATTAACACTTATGATGGCATAGAAAATTAATGTTATTAATTTTATACGAAACATTGCACTTTTTAATATATTAATTTACTAAAACAAAACGTATGACAATAATATACGTATGCTCTTCTGAATTGGCGAAATAAAAGTAGATTTTCATGCGCTAATCGCTTCGACGTCGTGTAGTAAATTATATCTGTTAACATAATAAAATATAACGCTCGCTTATAATTTTTTATTATCATAATTATTAGGCAAGTAGTGAAGAATAATGGACTTCAAAGTCATTGTGATAAGTATTAAGTCAGATTGAAATTTTTAAGCTTAAATATAATCTATTGTCTAATTAATCTACATTACGACTTTTTATTGGGCTACTAAATAATCTGTGTATAAGAAAGTATTTAGAGGAACGGTGTCTCAAATAATTTGCACCCGACATCGAGTTTTAGAAATTATGCTTTGTATGTTTTTGCATTTGCATTTTTATTGTAATCTTTTTCTATATGTTTATGAAATCAGTGAACTGATTATAACAGTTTCAAACTAAAAAGCGGAGCGAAAATAAAAGGGTTTATGATATAGATCTACGTTTAAATTAGATATGAATACATTTTTTTTTGTGTGCAATTTATGAAAGATTTTCTATCTTCTTAACTTCTATCTATTAAGTTATACATTAATATTATAGGTAAAAAATCCAACATTTGAACAGGCTCCGCAAACATGTATTGCAGCATCTCTAACAATGTCATCATTAATACTTTATTTTAAAAAAAGAAGCGTTAAGTTGTAGTATACCAGCTTTATCCGAAAACTTTGTAAAATCCTTTGTTAGCTGTCCTATTCTCAGGAAACAGATTATTTCTACTAAATTTCGAGTCTCTAGGCTTAATACTATCGGAGATATCGTGACGAAGATATGTGAGAAATAGTCAAATTTTAGTTAATAATATTCAGTACCAAATTTAATGATAAATTACTTTTAACTATACAAAGTCAACTACATAAACTATTACGTTGAATTTGATCACTGGATCAAATTCAATTCTTTTATAATATTTCAAATGCTCGTAAAATCTTATTGAAAATATTTATAACGATTTTACCTTTATTGTAGTTAAAAATTTTAGTATCACGCTATATATTAAAAACCTTATAATACAAATAGCAAATATAGTAATAACAATGATACTTAGCTGTATAACTCCGAGCAGTTCTAATTCTAAATATTCTGCCCACGAGATGTTGGCAGCGGGCGAGCGCAGGTGCTTTTTTTTTTTATTAACGTGTGTAACAAAATGCTAACGGAACGCACACCCCGTACCAGTACTGGGCCGGTAGTGGGGTAGTGTTGGACTCCAACCGACTAAAAAGCTTCACACGGTATTCCATCACATCCGCAAGGAATGCACGAGGGTCGCGGGATAACGCTTTAAACAGTTCTTCCGCAACCCTCGTTGGGTAAGGATCGAATGAGCTTGCCTCGGAGAGGGATGTGAAGTATCCCTCTCAATTGACAAAATCCCTATCACTAAGCGGCGATGTACCGGAATACGAGACGCGTCGCCAGATACGCCCCAGGAACCCTTTCCAAGGGGGGCGCCGGACCGACGGCTCTTGTCGGTCGCGGCGACAGGTTCCTCTGCCTAAGGAGGCAAGCGGCGGTCGTGCGCTCGGCTCCGCCCGTTGGCGACGAGCTGTCTGCGCACCGTGTACCGTGTGAAGCTTTTTAGTCGATTGGAGTCCGACACTACCCCACTACCGGCCCATTGGTACGGGGTGTGCGTTCCGTTAGCATTTTGTTACACACTTAAATTAAAAAAAAAAACTGCACATTACTCAAATCGCCTTGAAAGATAAGATATTGAGTTCCGTTACCTCAGTGACTTCACTAGCTAGAATGTCCTTCAAACAATAAAGTTTCACAACAATTGTTGTCACCAACAATACAAAAATTTACTTCCACTATTAGACATATTTTCTAGTTGTAAAAAAACTTTTTATTTTATAACGTATTATAGTAAATTATCAGAGAGATATAAAATTATTTACATTTCGTATAACCTCTGTGGTCTTACTGGTAGGTCTCTGTACTCCCTGTTTCTAGTATAACTTACTATTAAGCGAACGTTTTCCTCGTTTCGTATCTTCGGACAATAAAGAACAATGAAAATATTTGCACCTAATAATAGAATGTTTATACAACACGAAAAAACAAACGTAACCTTGTGACATAAAATTATAAAATTTGAAATCTCGTCACTTCCGTATTATTAGACAATGCCACAATTCAGCAGTCAATCGTATTTCAAAAGTTTTAAACAAAATAATTTTAAATAAAGAAAAAATCATGATTACTATGTTATAAAAAATATTGTGAAATTGCTGTGTATTATTTCTTATGAAAACTCGTGTCATGTATACTATACAATATCGTAATAACTAATCATCATGATTACTTGCAGTTTCGTAAGCATATAATTTTTTTATTTAAAGCGGTCATCTGACTAATATTACACGAACATTTACTAAACAGACAACTTTGGACTTCTCTTGTGTCGGATAGAAAGACCCTCTTTGGGTCATTGCTCTAGGGTAGTAGTAATATTTACTAAATAATGTTTACTATATATTGATGAAATTAAGGCTTTAAACTTTTCCATGAACTGTCCTCGGACAAAAATGTATTATACAAAATATTTTTATCTGTCTCTAAAAATTTGTAAAAAGCGTGTTTGGTAATTCGAAAGGGGAATATTTTAGGTTAAATTATTTAGGTTTTATTCTAAAACATAAATTTTAGAAAATCCAAGAAAGGAACAGATTAAATAGCGTTGACGTCTGCTGTCACTAATAGAAAATTGACAGACTTCGATTGTTTCAAAAAGAAGCTTAAAGAAGAAGAAAAAATTAACCGATTAGGCAACGATCTGTATTGGTTTTATATTGTGATATGGGCTGACGCATTTTTTATCACATTGTGACTAAACAATTGAGCTCCATACTTTATGGTTTTTGCTTAGTTTTAAAATATCGTCTGGCAAAAAAATTCGTTAGTTTACAAAACTTATAATCTATAACACAACTTTACTTCTGGAAAAGTTCAACATAAAATTATATGAGGAAAAAATACCTTCCTAATTTATTTTAATACAATAAGAAATGTTCAGTACTAATAATGTTTAAATGCTCATTTTCTTAAATAATGTTCGACAAAACCTATAATTAGTAACACAACCTTAATTGTGGAACATTAAACAGTTTATTATGGTTCAAAAAAGATGGATTGAACATATTTATAATTTCTTTAACTTTTTAGATGTTAGAAGATTCAGTACACGATACATTAAAAACCTAATTATACAAATTACTAACAAAGTAATAACAATGAAGCTTAACAGTATAACTCCGAGCAGTTCTAGTTCTAAATATTCTGCCCACGAGATGTTGGCGGCGGGCGAGCGCAGGTGCTTGGCGCCGCCGTGCCGCAGTACGTACTCTATCCACCACACGGCGCGCTCGAGCGGCTGCTGCGGCTGGTCCTGCATCAGCGACCGCAGTCGGACGATGTTGTCACGGTACCTGATAATGTAATGACAAAAAGTTATAAATATTTTACCCCAAAAGTAAAATCATAAACAAAACCCTAAAGTATACCCACACTAAAGTGATGTGAACAAAACTTGAAGTCATGTACACTTATATTAATTGATTGTTTCCGTTATTCCTTAAAACAAATTAGGAACTCGTATGAAATGAATAAATGTTTACCTTTTGTTTTCTATCACTTCTAATATTGCATTTCTTAACTGATCTTCAGTGAGGTTATCGATGTCGAGCTTAAGTCCTATTCCATGGTGTACATATTTTTCTACATTATACCACTGATCTCCTAATATGGGCATCCCTATCAGTGGAACTCCGGCTGTGATCGCCTCGTCAGTAGATTGTAAGCCTCCTTGAGTTATAAATAGTTTAACGTTTGGATGTTCTGAAATCATGAAGAATTATTAATTTAATTAGCATTTTACTCTTTCATATAATTCTAAAATTACGATAATACTATCACTCACTGAGTATATCAGCTTGAGGTAGCCACCTGTAACTTTTAACGTTATTTGATATTCCCGACAAAGTCTCTTTGTCCCACTTCCATAACACTTTATATGGTAATTTAGCGAATATCTTCTTGAAAATAATTATTTTTTCCTCAGGCAATAAAGATGGATGAACATTAGTCCCAAAACTGAAGTAAATTAAACCTTTGTCGGACGCATCCAAGAACTCTTGTAAATGCTAAAAGAATGATTAAAATTAATAGAGTGGATTCATAGATATCAGTCCGGCGTCATGCGATTTCGATATATGTTTAGATACTTAAAACAAAGACTTTATGTTCCCACATCTAAGAGTCTCCTTAGTAAAAGTTTATTCATTACGCACGTTAAACGGAATGGATTTTATCGCATTTTCACTCGAATATGGCTAGGCTTAGGTTAATAAACTTCATTTGTACTCACATATGGTAACCTCTTCGTTGGTGTTTGGTGCAGTCCTCCCAGGTGTATGACATTAGGCGGCACTGGACGGTGTCCTTCCCAAATAGGATTAATATTAAGGAATAACATATCAACATTATTTTTTAAAACACTAAGTGGTGGAGTTGTTTCGCCGAATACACCTCTTAACATTTTGTCATTAATGTCATCAATGGAGTTATATATTCTCTCCAGTTGGAATTCGGTGTACAATTCATTTACTTTTTCCCACATTGTTAAGTTATAAAGTCTTCGACTTGAACTTTTATGATATAATAGAGGATGTGAGGGTGCTCCTACAATGTCGTAGTTATCAAAAAATGCCCCGAAGGAGCTGATTAAAATAACTGGTGCTTTAAATCTATGAGTTATTCCCAATGCTGGAGGTAGAAAAGCTTCCAACAAGATTATATCAAAATTCTTTGTTTTATTGCTGATAAGATCTTGAAATTCTTCAGTTCTCATTTGATTTTCTATTAAAATTGGTAAGAATGTAGCCGTTAGCCTTAATTGACTTATTTGATCGTTTCTTGTTTCAGTAATATTTTTACGAATTTCCGTTTCTACCAACTCGTACGATATATTATGTAAATTAATTTCCTTAAGATTTTCAGGAGCATTATCATTAGAAAACATCGGATCTGTTGTCACTACTGTAACTTCATGTCCACGATTTATTAATTCAAGAGTTATTGGTCTGAACACAACTTGGTGACTGATCGATGGAGCTGGATAATATGCTAAAATTCTTGCACAATTATGTACACTTATAATAGTAAAAAAAAACAATGTTATAAACTTAATATGACACATTACACTTTTATATGTACAAACAAAAAAAAAATAATGACTGACAGTAGTATACGTCTAGCCTTTGGAGTTGGCGAAGTAGTAGTAGAATTTAATACACGATTTGTTCGGGTTATGTCGTGTGAGACGTATCGTATTAATAATATCTGTTATGATAAGGAAATTTAAGAAGTATTACGCTTATGGCTGGTCGTTTATTATCACATCTACTACTCAAGTAGTAAATAGTGGCATGTGCTCTATACAGGTAAATAAGCACTGCATGCCTTAGCTCTCTAAACCTATCTAAATAAACTCTCTTACGTTACTTAAAACTGCTTTCAGCTGTTAAGGTTTGTAATTACAACAAACCTCAACTAAAGGTCGTTCATTAAATCCATAACTATGATAGCTGCAAGGAATCCAGGGTTATTTTGCTTAGGAGCGAAAATATTTTTTATATATATGTACATGACCAGGACAGCTGTTGTCTTAATATTAAGCGCAAGTCCAGTCTTGTGATGAGTATTGTTGTCATAACTGGGCAGATGCTGCCAAAACTCATCTATCGGCACTAAACTCGGTAGTAGACGTGGCTAAGAGGCTTTTGGGTGATCAAGAACTTGATTACTTAGCTTGACAGTGTTGAAAACAGGCGCCGTGTGGTCAGTCTCGCAGTGTTCTATAAAGTACATTTCGGAGAGTGCGCGATGGAAGAGGAAAATGCTGTGAACATCCGCAGATTGTAAACAAAGAGGTTCAGCTCTTCATAAAAACAGCAAAGGCGTTGAGCAACTGGTCTGGGTCGGTGCTCTCGTTTAAATATGACGAGGGTGTTTTTAAAAAAATGGTCAATAGGCTGTTACTAGATGAGCGCGTTTTATCGTCACATACCACATCACCACTAAACATCAGGTGGGATCGTGTTGAAGCGTCAACCATGTTGATTTAAAAAAAAAAAAATATCTGTACAGGAACTAGAACTACCGATGTAGCTCTACGAGTCGCGAGGCTGTGGTGGCTAGTGGTGAGCAAAGCAACAACAAGATTAAAACTTGGAAAATCTTGGTATTGGTCTTGGTGTTGCTTTTTCACAAAACTAATACCAAGACCAATTTAATTCATCACTGGTGGTGCCAGTTGGAAGAGCACATAGCTACGGAACCCATCGACGTTAGAGACTCGAAGGGATGAAAAATTAAAACAAATTGTCTTTATTTTATCATCAATATTGTATTGATAAAATATTTAGATGCACTTTGGAAACCCGGACATTGAAACTATCTGAAATTATCTTTGTGTGTGAGGTGGCCCCAGTAAAGCGGCAACAGGCTCGCCCCCTGTTACTTGGTACCTAATCTGACCACATCTGGCGAAATCTGGGTGCTTGTTCGCCTCTGCCTACTCTTACAGGGAAAAAAGGTGTGATAGTATAAAAAAAATGTCTCTTTTCACTAAAACAACTCGGTAGAGTTTGGTTGTAATTTAACAGACTAAACGTTGAGATATATATATCTCCGAGGAGGATTTTGCAACGAGATAATCTGTGTATAACAAAGTATTTAGAGAAACGGTGCGTCAAAATATTAGCGCCTGACATCAAGATTTGCAAATTTTCATTTGTGTGTTTTTGCATTTGCATTTTCATTGTATATCTTTTTCTATAGTTTATGAAATCATTGAACTGATTTAACAGTTTTAACCTAAAAAGCTGAAGGATATTAAAAGGGTTAATGACATGTATAGCAGAATCTCTAATGTCATCGTTAATACTTTATTTAAAAAAAAAGATGCATCGAACTGTAATGTACCAGCCGTTTCCGTAATTTTGTAAAATCCGTTCTTAGCTGACCTATTCTTAGTCAATAGAATATTCCTACTAAATCTCAAATCTCTAGGCTTCATAGTTTCAGAGATATCGTGATGAAGATAGTTGAGAAATCTCTTATGTATTATATCTCTAGTGTCGTTCTCTCATGTTTGAAGATCGTGATCAGTGCTAGAGTTACTGTCTGGAGCGGACGATCTGCTTCCACCGGTTCTTGTCCAGCGCATATCTTGCGATTGTGTAGAATTTAGAGAAAGACGAATCCTTAGTCTGATCGGTCCATCTAGTTGGTGCCCGACCGAATGATCTTTTGCCTTCGGTGTTCCCGACGACGATCAGTTTTTCCAGATAATCGTCGCCTCTGTTCATCATGTGGCCGATATACATAAGGATGCGTTGCTGACATATGGTGGATAAACGAGTTTTTATTCGGACCCGAGTCAGGATCGAACTAGTCTAATCTTAGCACTCTAAATGTTCCGTGACCCTATGAATTAAGATTCAAATTGAAACCAAATACATCTCGAGTTCCCGCCGCGCACGCGCGTTCGTTGTTCCGCGCATCAGCTGTTTGTGATTTTGTGTTTCATTGCTGGTTTGTTTTTAGTAATGTATATTTTATGAAACTATCCTATCATTAAGCTGTACTTACATGATTGAGCGTAAATAATGCTAATAAAACGTTGTAAAATAAGATTATTTTTTAATCAGGATCGATTCTTTTTCTTTTTCCGTCTCATCATCAAAGGTGTCATTAGTACTATCGTCTGTCTTCGTTTTCGGAAGCTGTTTCCTAACACCCGGTACATGTTTTTAAAGATAATTTTGATTTTATTCGCCGTTTCAAATGCAGATCGTCTGCCGGTGAGGATATATATATATGACCTGGTGATGTTCACCAAACTATTTAGATTTTTTTTCTTTTATTCGATTAGGCAAGAGTTGTGCGAGACTTTCACGTAATGGTAAATATATTATAGGAGTTTTGCAGTGAAGTGCGGGGTCTTCGGTAAATGACAACACACTCAGCAATTTATCAGCACTGTATTGATAATAAGCAGAGCAATTCAAAGTACAGAGCAAGTTATTACGTACAACTATAATTCCCTTTTAGTACTACAAAGATCCAGAGAGATCCAGTTGATGGGTATAAATGTATACGTCGGTGCGTGGCTGGGATTATCCTCAAAATCCATATTAAAAACGAACTCGAAGTAAGTACAAGAACTGTACATTCCAAGAGGCAGAATAGCAGTGAGACCCTCAGTGACAGTCAGGCATTTTTATCCTTTAGTTGTAGTATCGATCGATAATATGACTGTTTTTAATATTAATACAAATATAATTCTTTTTGACACTTTGTAAATACAAAATAATATATAAAACTACGATTTATTTAAAATAAATCTTAATTAACTAAATCAGTCTTAAGTCATATTTATTTTTAGCGGAAATAATAAAGTATCAACATAACGGAACTGTCAATTACAAGTCTTTTAAAGTTTCATGTTACCCAAATCGGGGTAAATATAGAAAAACATAATACAATATTGATACATTAATTTTTCTGCTAGATGACAGCAGTTTGGAGCCTCTATATGTGATAGACTATTATCTGCAGTCCTGGTATTACGAAAATTAAAGTGGATCCAGTAAATAAATACAATAGTATAGTCCGTGAAGACTTACTGATCCAAGTCAATGTCTACAAAAATGTACGATCCTTATATGGATTTTTATTACATTAAACAATAGCGCGATCTATTGTTACTTATGGAGCCATCTGTTGAATTGTTTGGAAACTTTTGGTTACAATTATACTATTTGTAACAATATTTCATTTTCATGGTGATGCTTTGGTGACAGTTGCATGTTTTAAGTACAACAAAAAAAAAGTACTCGGGGTAGGTTCTGGTGACATGCATGAATGTGTGTCAAACATTATTTCTTACATAAAAATTTATAACATATCACATAAGGTCTGTGATTGTGTACATGTCGGAATATAAATAAAATAAAGAAGATAAAGAAGTGCCCGTTTTGTTATTTTATTTTTGTTTTAATATAACAGTTAGCCAACAATAATGTGTTAAGGTGATAATGTTATTTTATACGTTGTGGTGATGCTCGCAGTGTCTCTGCATGACCAAATAAGAAATGAGGATATCCGTAGAGATACCAGTTATCGACGAAGCCCTACGAGTCGCGTGGCTGAAGTAGCAGTACGTCAGATCGCCGATGGAACTGATTGTCTTTGTATATACAAAATCATTAAAAATATAAAAAAAATATTGTTGAGTTATACAATGAACGTATTTTGGTAAAATATTTTAATCAATCGCACTGATAATAAATTAAATAGGGTATCATAGAGTACAGTAGGCGATGTATTAAAGGAATAGTTAAATTTTAGTTAATAACATTCAGTACCAAACTTAATGATAAATTATTTTTAACTACACAAAATCAACAACTACGTAAACTATTAAGTTTAAATTAATCACTGGATTAAAGTCAATTTTGTTATAATTTTTCAAATGTTCGAAAAATTTTATTCAACATATTTATAATTTTTTTACCATTTTCGTGGTTAAAAATTTTTGTGTCACGCTATATATTAAAAACCTTATAATACAAATTGATAATATAGTAATAACAATGAAGCTTAACAGTATAACTCCGAGCAGTTCTAATTCTAAATATTCTGCCCACGAGATGTTGGCGGCGGGCGAGCGCAGGTGCTTGGCGCCGCCGTGCCGCAGTACGTACTCTATCCACCACACGGCGCGCTCGAGCGGCTGCTGCGGCTGGTCCTGCATCAGCGACCGCAGTCGGATGATGTTGTCACGGTACCTGATAATATAATGACTCCAAAAGAATTCTAATATATTACTCTATAAATATACATTTTTATGTTTTAAAACAAATTAGGAACTCGTATGAAATTATCAAATGGTTACCTTTTGTTTTCTATCACTTCTAATATTGCATTTCTTAACTGATCTTCAGTGAGGTTATCGATGTCGAGCTTAAGTCCTATTCCATGGTGTACATATTTTTCTACATTATACCACTGATCTCCTAATATGGGTATCCCTATCAGTGGAACTCCCGCTGTGATCGCCTCGTCAGTAGATTGTAAGCCTCCTTGAGTTATAAATAGTTTAACGTTTGGATGTTCTGAAATCATGAAGAATTATTAACGTAAATTAGCATTTTACTCTTTCTTATAATTCTAAAATTACGATAATACTATCACTCACTGAGTATATCAGCTTGAGGTAGCCACCTGTAACTTTTAACGTTATTTGATATTCCCGACAAAGTATCTTTGTCCCACTTCCATAACACTTTATATGGTAATTTAGCGAATATCTTCTTGAAAATAATTATTTTTTCCTCAGGCAATGAAGATGGATGAGCATTTGTTCCAAAACTGAAGTAAATTAAACCTTTGTCTGACGCATCCAAGAACTCTTGTAAATGCTAAAAGAATGATTAAAATTAATAGAGTGGATTCATATATATCAGTCCGGCGTCATGAGATTTCGATACATGTTTAGATACTTAAAACAAAGACTTTGTGTTCCCACATCTAAGAGTCTCCTTAGTAAAAGTTTATTCATTACACACGTTAAACGGAATGGATTTTATCGCATTTTCATTCGAATATGACTAGGCTTAGGTTAATAAATTTCATTTGTACTCACATTTGGTAATCTCTTCGTTGGTGTTTGGTGCAACCCTCCCAGGTGTATGACATTAGGCGGCACTGGACGGTTTCCTTCCCAAATAGGGTTAATATTAAGAAATAACATATCAACATTATTCTTTAAAACACTAAGAGGTGGAGTTGTTTCGCCGAATACATCTTTTAACATTTTGTCACTAATGTGGTCCATTGAGTTACATATTCTCTCCAGTTGGAATTCGGTGTACATTTCATTTACTTTTTCCCACATTGTTAAGTTATAAAGTCTTCGACGTAAATTTTTATGATATAATAGAGGATGTGAGGGTACTCCTACAATGTTGTAGTTATCAAAATATGCCCCGAAGGAGCTGATTAAAATAACTGGTGCTTTAAATCTATGAGTTATTCCCAATGCTTGAGGTATAAAGGCTTCTAACAATATTAAATCAAAATTCTTTGTTTTATTGCTGATAAGTTCTTGAAACTCCTTAGTTCTCATTTGATTTTCCATTACAATTGGAATCGTTTTAACTGTCATATTTAATTGACTTATTTGATCATTTCTTTTTTCAGTTATCAATTTACGAGTTTCTGTTTTTATTGTCTTATATGAAATATCGTTTACATCAATTTCTTTAAGATTTTTAGGAATATCGTCCTTAGAAAACATGGGGTCTGTTGTCACTACTGTAACTTCATGTCCACGTTTTATTAATTCAAGAGTTATTGGTCTGAACACAACTTGGTGACTGATCGATGGTGTTGGATAATATGCCAAAATTCTTGCACAATCATATTTACATATAATAGCACCAAAAAAACATGTTATTAATTTGATATGAAACGTACTTTTATATAAACGAAAATAATATACGTGTACCATTCTGAGTTAGCGAAATAAAAGTAGCGTTTGATACAAGAATGGTGCAGACGTAGAGTATTTACAATATAATAATATCTGTATCATTATGATATATGGGAAATAATCCGTTATCATAATATTTCATATATATGATAAGGAGAGAAGAAAGATAAGTGTTAATGAGCAAAGGCTCATTATCATATTTACTTAATTAGTGAACATTGAGGGACAAAAACATTTTGTTCTAAATACTGAGTCGAATTGAAAGGTTCTAGTATAATCATTCTTTACTGTCTTTTTAATGTTACGTATTTTTATGTAATGAAAAAGTTAAGAAATGATACATTGCTGTTTTCATTTGCATTTTTTATTGTTGTTATCATATTGTGACTGTTTTAAGAAATCCGTGATCTTTTGAGACAATTTCAACTCCTATGAAGCTAAGTAACATGGTATTTGTCTTTTTGTTATTTCGTGTGCAGTTTATTAATAAAAATATTGTTCTTTATATATTTCACATTCATTTTATAGGTTAGAAATGATCCTAGATTATAACACTATATAGTGTTAGTGTAGTACTATAAACTGGATAGGAAATATATTAATATAATCAATCATTCACCTTATCATGCACAATTAGCACAGGCTTCACCAATAAGTACACCAGTATATGCAAAATACCCAATATTTAAATACGTAGGTTTTTAAATAAACGAAATGATATAATTGATCACTAGTTGTACGTCTCTGTAGCCAGGAGCCGTCTAGGTACCACTGCAACGATTATCTCTGCTACTAAATTGTAGTGTACGAACATCAATGTGTTCCGGTTTTCAAGGGTACAGCTTTGATAATACTGGAGTAGCGAAACTTAATATCTTATATAACGAAGCAGGCTCAGTGGTGTACTTAACAGCATTGTTATGGGAAGGCGTATCACTTATTGTCAAGTGAATGCCTTTCTATTGAGTTGAACATAAAAAAGAATGAAAGTAATAAAACCAATGTATTCATTGGAGAGATATAATTGATCTTGGATATGTTGTGAGATATATAGGATTTTAGTACGATCAACGCGTATAAACGTGGATATTCTTTTTCCACAGACCAGTTTGGATGGGGTTGAATATAAATAAAATGCAACGAGAAAAAGAGAACTAAACAAAGGTAAAACAGAATAAAATATTGTATACATAGGAAGCAAAATAATTAATTTGCGTGTGGACCTGGCGACCTGTTGTAATTACCGTAATACTGCTTGCTAAATGAATGTTTTTAACCTTTATTTAGAATTATATCAAAACCGCGGACACCGCGATCCGTAGCAATAATCGGCAGCAAAGAACTACCTATCTTTAATTTATTTAAAACACATCACCAGCACAGATCCCACGGCTATAGTTAAAAGTAAATAAACTAATAGATTAGATAACAATTCATTCGCGTGCACCCAAAATCACAACTTAACAACTATCACTCGAAACAAACGAAATGGCAATAAAAGTGTTTACATCACGAAATGTCATGCTGGTTAATAAGTTGGCTCATTAATAAAGAACATTTGTATTATCTATGATTGTTTTTTAAACTGATCGGATTATGCGAGCGGGCACTTCCTCGATGCGTGCACACGTACATATAAGGCACAAAAGCAAACAATTTTATTTATCAAATGTATCGATTCGTCATGTCAATTAGAAAATGAACGGAGAATAAGCACGGGGTAGTCAACTACACTGTCGAAAGAGTGAAGTAGTTTTACCGATGGTAGGTCTCTGTTGCCGTAGAGCGTTTAGGTAGGTACCACCGCAGCGCGTATGCGGCCAAACAATTGTAAACGTATCACGCGAGGGAGTAAGATCTAGACGTAGACAGTGTTTACTCTCACGAATAGAGCTCAGCCAAGAGTCTAAATAGAGATGAGGAGACTTCGCTGTTATTTTATTTCAAAATATTGTCAGGAGTTTCAGTACAGCTATACTGTCTTTCTATTAGGATGAAATAGAAAAAAAATTATTCATTATATCACTTTGTATTGATGAAATTTTTTATATTGAATTTTCATTAAAATTAAATGTTACTAATTAGTGTTTAGCACTCCGCTCCGCACTAGTAGATAACTTTATAACCGCCAATATATACGTAATCATTGGTTTACATTAAAACAAACTTATAATCAATAACACAACATTAATTCCGGAAAAATAAACAGATTATTATTGTGGAAAGATGAAATATTGAACATATCTATGATTTCTTTAACTTTTTACTTGTTAAAATATTTTGTATTATGCGATACATTAAAAATCTTAAGATACAAATCGCTAATATAGTAATAACAATGAAGCTTAACAGTATAACTCCGAGCAGTTCTAATTCTAAATATTCTGCCCACGAGATGTTAGCGGCGGGCGAGCGCAGGTGCTTGGCGCCGCCGTGCCGCAGTACGTACTCTATCCACCACATGGCGCGCTCGAGCGGCTGCTGCGGCTGGTCCTGCATCAGCGACCGCAGTCGGACGATGTTGTCGCGGTACCTGATAATTTAATGACTTCTTGATGATAATACCATAAAGTTTCAAATATTTTACCCCAAAAGTAAAATCATAAACAAAACCTTAAAGTATACCCACACTACAGTGATGTGAACAAAACTTGAAGTCATGTACACTTATATTAATTGATTGTTTCCGTTATTCCTTAAAACAAATTAGGAACTCGTATGAAATTATCAAATGGTTACCTTTTGTTTTCTATCACTTCTAATATTGCATTTCTTAACTGATCTTCAGTGAGGTTATCGATGTCGAGCTTAAGTCCTATTCCATGGTGTACATATTTTTCTACATTATACCACTGATCTCCTAACATGGGCATCCCTATCAGTGGAACTCCTGCTGTGATCGCCTCGTCAGTAGATTGTAAGCCTCCTTGAGTTATAAATAGTTTAACGTTTGGATGTTCTGAAATCATGAAGAATTATTAATTTAATTAGCATTTTACTCTTTCTTATAATTCTAAAATTATGATAATACTATCACTCACTGAGTATATCAGCTTGAGGTAGCCACCTGTAACTTTTAACGTTATTTGATATTCCCGACAAATTATCTTTGTCCCACTTCCATAACACTTTATATGGTAATTTAGCGAATACCTTCTTGAAAATAATTATTTTTTCCTCGGGCAATAAAGATGGATGAACATTAGTCCCAAAACTGAAGTAAATTAAACCTTTGTCTGACGCATCCAAGAACTCTTGTAAATGCTAAAAGAATGATTAAAATTAATAGAGTGGATTCATAGATATCAGTCCGGCGTCATGCGATTTCGATACATGTTTAGATACTTAAAACAAAGACTTTACGTTCCCCCAACGAGGGCTCTTAGTAAAAGTTTATTCATTACGCACCTTAAACGGAATGGATTTTATCGCATTTTCACTCGAATATGGCTAGGCTTAGGTTAATAAACTTCATTTGTACTCACATATGGTAACCTCTTCGTTGGTGTTTGGTGCAACCCTCCTAGGTGTATGACATTAGGCGGCACTGGACGGTGTCCTTCCCAAATAGGATTAATATTAAGAAATAACATATCAACATTATTCTTTAAAACACTAAGAGGTGGAGTTGTTTCGCCGAATACACCTCTTAACATTTTGTCATTAATGTCATCAATTGAGTTATATATTCTCTCCAGTTGGAATTCAGTGTACAATTCATTTACTTTTTCCCACATTGTTAAGTTATAAAGTCTTCGACTTGAACTTTTATGATATAATAGAGGATGTGAGGGTGCTCCTACAATATCGTAGTTATCAAAAAATGCCCCGAAGGAGCTGATTAAAATAACTGGTGCTTTAAATCTATGAGTTATTCCCAATGCTGGAGGTAGAAAAGCTTCCAACAAGATTATATCAAAATTCTTTGTTTTATTGCTGATAAGGTCTTGAAATTCTTCAGTTCTCATTTGATTTTCTATTAAAATTGGTAAGAATGTAGCCGTTAGCCTTAATTGACTTATTTGATCGTTTCTTGTTTCAGTAATATTTTTACGAATTTCCGTTTCTACCAACTCGTACGATATATTATGTAAATTAATTTCCTTAAGATTTTCAGGAGCATTATCATTAGAAAACATCGGATCTGTTGTCACTACGGTAACTTCATGTCCACGTTTTATTAATTCAAGAGTTATTGGTCTGAACACAACTTGGTGACTGATCGATGGAGCTGGATAATATGCTAAAATTCTTGCACAATTATGTACACTTATAACAGTAAAAAAAAATAATGTTATAAATTTAATATGACACATTACACTTTTATATGTACAAACAAAAAAAAAATAATGACTGACAGTAGTATACGTCTAGCCTTTGGAGTTGGCGAAGTAATAGTAGAATTTAATACACGATTTGTTCGAGTTATGTCGTGTGAGACGTATCGTATTAATAATATCTGTTATGATAAGGAAATTTAAGAAGTATTACGCTTATGGCTGGTCGTTTATTATCACATCTATTACTCAAGTAGTAAATAGTGGCATGTGCTCGACACAGGTAAATAAGCACTGCATGCCTTAGCTCTCTAAACCTATCTAAATAAAGTCTCTTACGTTACTTAAAACTGATTTCAGCTGTTAAGGTTTGTAATAACAACAAACGTCAACTAAGGGCCGTTCATTAAATCCATAACTATGATAGCTGCAAGGAATCCAGGGTTATTTTGATTAGGAGCGAAAATGTTTTTTATATATATGTACATGACCAGGACAGCTGTTGTCTTAATATTAAGCGCAAGTCCAGTCTTGTGATGAGTATTGTTGTCATAACTGGACAGATGCTGCCAAAACTCATCTATCGGCACTAAACTCGGTAGAGACGTGGCTAAGAGGCTTATTGGTGATCAAGAACTTGATTACTTAGCTTGACAGTGTTGAAAACAGGCGCCGTGTGGTCAGTCTCGCAGTGTTCTATAAAGTACATTTCGTAGAGTGCGCGATGGAATAGGAATATGCTGTGAACATCCGCAGATTGTAAACAAAGAGGTTCAGCTCTTCATAAAAACAACAAAGGCGTTGAACAGCTAGTCAGCTTCGGTGCTCCCGTTTAAATATGACGAAGGTGTCTTCAAGAAAGTGGTTGTTACTAGATGAGTGCGGTTTATCGTCACATACCACATCACCACTAATCATCAGGTGCGATTGTGCTCAATAGTTAACCATGTGGTTTTAAAAAAAATACCTGTATAAAAACTAGAACTACCGATGTAGCTCTGTGAGTCGCGAGGCTGTGGTGGCTATAGATGAGTAAAGCAACAAGACTAAAACTAGGCCAATATTTGTATTGGCCTTGATCTTGTCTGTTTGACTAATTTAATTCATCACTGGTGGTGCCAGTTGGAAGAGCACATAGCTACGGAACCCATCGACTTTAGGGACTCAAAGGGATTAAAAAATAACAACAATTTGTCTTTATTTTATCATCAATATTGTATTGATAAAATATTCAGATGCATCGCACTGTTTATAAATTAATTTTGTTATTACATAGCGCTGTAGCTTGTTGGCCTAATGGTTAGAGCGTGCGGCCTTCAATCCGAAGGTCGCGGGTTCGAATCTCGGCATGTACCAATGACTTTAATATTTAAGTTATGTACATTTGTGAATTTTAGTAACAACAGCGAAAAAAAAAAAAAAAAAAAAGTCCCCAAAGATTCCCAAAAAAAAAGAGGGTTGATGTCAGGCAGGCGGCCGGTCGTAAAAAGTTTAGCCAAAACTATTTACAACATGTTCGGTAATGAAGAACATGTTGTGCCGACCCTACATAAAGTGGGACCAGGGCAGGAGAAAGAAGAAGACATAGCGCAGGTATTTTTTCACTAAAACGACTCTGTAGAGTTTTGTTTGTAATTCAACAGTGTAGGAGATTTGTTTATCCAATATTTAAATGTTAGTAAATTTCTTTTAGATATATTATTTATAACTACAAAAAACTAACTACGGTATGGTATGGTAGGTAATTTTATATAATCAATTCAGCACTTTTATACTTTTTCAATTCCCTAAAATTCATATAGATATTATTTAAAATCTCTTTAATTTTTTAGATGCTAGAAGATTCAGTACACGATAATGTAATGACTTCTTGATGATAATGCCAAAAGGTTTTAAATAATATGTCCTAAACATAAATACATAAACAAAAATCTTAAGTAAGTACGTACACACTAAATGATGTAACTAAAGTTGATCTCAGGTACACCCCTATTTATTAATTATTGTGTAATTGCTTCTAACATTAGGAATACAGACAATATGAAAAAGTGGTTCACCTTTTATTTTCTATTACTTCGAATATTGCATTTCTTAACTGATCTGCACTGAGGGTCTCTAAGTCTAGCTTAAGTCCTCGTTGCATATCACTTTGATCGGTATTTTAGCGAATACTGTTTTGAAAATTATTATTTCCGTCAGAGTCTACAATGGGGAGTGTTCCGAGGAGTTGTTCAAAGCAATAGAAGCCGCTGATTTTCGCAACCGACCGTCTCGCCGGCACTATCATCCGCACCATCTGGATGGTTGGCGTTCCACTACAATGCGTTTTAAAAACAGTTTTCTGCCACGCACAGTAAATATCTGGAACTCGTTGCCATCAGCGGTCTTCCCCGACAACTGCGACATTGGGTTATTCAAGAAAAGAGCATATTCTTACCTGAAGGGTAGGCAACGCACTGGCGTCGCTGGTGACGTGGGCGGCGGTGAATCACTTACCATCAGTTGACCCGCTTTGCTCGTTTGCCTCTTATTTTTTATAAAAAAAAAAAAGTAAAGATAGTTGAACGTTTGAACCAAAACTGAAGTAAATCAAACCTTTGTCTGATGCATCTAAAGACTTCTTGAGAATGCTAAAACAATAATTAAAATAAATAAAGTGGTAAATATAGTAATACAATATAAACTGCTCACTAAATATTTCCATAGAACTCGGGTCAAGGTTTATCTGCTACGATAGGTACGGATGTCGCGTGTCCAGGCGGGTGCAGATGTGTTTAGGAATATATAAGATTTATCTGTAGTTATATAAAATATAATATTTCAATTGAACTCACATTTGGTGACTTCTTCGCTGGTGTTTGGTGCAACCCTCCCAGATGTATAACTTTAGGTGGCACTGGGTGATTTCCTTCCCAAATAGGACGAACATTAAGAAATAACATATCAACATTATCCTTTAACACACTTAGAGGTGGAGTCATTTCTCCGAAGATACTTTTAAACATTTTATTGTTCATATCCTCAAACGAATTAAATATGATTTTGATTTGGATTTGAGTCTACATTTCATTGATTTTTTCCCATATATTTAAAATATAAAGTTTTTGACGGAAATTATTCGTATATAACAGCGGTCGTGATGGTGCTCCTAAAACGTCGTAGTTATCAAAAATTGGCCCTAAGGAACTAATTAAAATTACTAGTGTTTTAAATCTATCAGTTATTCCTAGTGCCTGTGGCGTAAAAGCTTCTAACAATATTAAATCAAATTTTTTTGTTGCATTATTTATATCTTGGAACTCCTTAGTTCTAATTTGATTTTCTAACAAAATTGGTATCATTTGTGTCGTTAAACTTAGTTGACTTATTAGAAATATATGACTTAGTTTTTTGTATGAGGTCATACGAAATATCGTGTAAATCAATCTCCTTAAGTTTTTCTGATGCTTCATCCTTGGAAAATATCGCGTTTGTTGTGACCACTCCAACTTTATTTCCTCGTTTTATTAATTCAAGAGTTATTGGTCTGAACACAACTTGGTGACTGATCGACGGAGTAGCTAATACGCCAAAACACTTACACCATCATACTTAGTTATAATCCCACAAAGGAATAATGTTGTTAATTTGATATGAAACATTGCCTATTGTTTTAAATATTTTTATAAAATGCGAACAACAGTTAACTGTAGGAGCTTCTTTTGAAGCGAAGTAGAAGTAAGAATTAAACATAGACAAATAGTTCGGTTATGTAGTAAATTTATCTATGCTTTAAATTTTGTTATCTCAACTAATAGACTAAGTGATACCTAACGCGTTGTGCTGTATACTAATGTTCTCCGTTTCATTAAATCTCCCAATACTAATAAATACTTTTCATTATAATATACTGTTACCTCTGCTTAAAGTATGGACTTGTTTTTATACTTTCTATGGAAATAAAGATGAATGTAATTAACAGTATTTAAAAAGTAAAAAGAAGTGTTTTGCAGCCTCTGATACAGAATTTAATAAATGTTATATATTTACGCTCTTTTTATATATGTTTTGAAATCGCTGCGGTAGTTTCGAAATAGTTTGAAACTGTTTATTAAATCTATGAAGCCAGAGGAGATTGAAAAAGGTTCCTGCTAATACCAAAGTAGATAATAAAGTTATTATATATTTTTTTAATATTAGTAGCTCTGCTCCATATAATTTTGTGAATATATATTAAAAATAAATATTATATTCAACCACTTAAAAATATTTTATATATACAGTTATACTAGTTTTGTCAACAATTTTAATCATTTTTATCTCTATCGCTTGTATCGTCCCCTCAAATGAGAAACTCAGTATCTGTAATTGCTTAACGTTTATTATAGAAAAAAAAATCGCCTATCTACATGTTATCATTAATAAAGCTAAGCTGATATACTGGTTCATTATCACGGCATGTGGTCATTTGATGATGGCTGCATGCTTTAATTGGGACAGGAGAATGTAGACAGTAAGCTGGTGACGTAACTAATGAGGACACACTGCAGCAAGAAGTAACTGATTTCATTTCATTATTTTTATCTTATCTTTTACACTAATCTTTAAATACTAGTTCTATTTTATAGTCTAATAATATTTATATAATTATTATTGTGAATACTTTTAAAGGACCTCTGATCTACCTGATATGTTCACCGACGGCATTAAATGCTATACAGATGACAGTACCAGGGCACGTTTTGTGCGTGCTTCTTTATCTACTTTCGTCACATTCTCAAGGTAAGTCCTGCTCGAGTTTCCAATTCATCATCATCAGCCGACAGACGTCCACTGCTGGACATAGGTCTCCCCCAAGATTTCCACATCGATCGATCGTGCACTGCTACAGCGCAGTGACGATGATGATGATGTTTCCAATTGCGGAATTTAATCCCACTGAGACAAGTTCGCTCGTTCACCGCTTAAAATCTTCTGTAGCTCTTTTATTTCAGAAATCATCATTTAGCAACCATCTCTAAATGACTTGGGATCCCAGGGGTTGACATCTACAGTGACGTTCAATATCCGTCATTTAGAGGACAAGTTAAGGTCTGCTGCGGAGAGCTTGGTACGCTCTATATCAAATGTCTGAATCAACATCGGTTTTTATATCAAATGGCTGTGAACTCTCTCATGTTTTTGCTGGTGGTAGATTACCATTGCCAGATTGTCTAGGTAGGTATCACCGCAACTCCTATTTCTGCTGTCAGTAGTGTGCAAACTTTACTGTATTCCGATCTGATGTTCGCTGTACTTAATTAATTTACGGGATAACGAGACTTATGTATGGTGATAAGCACGATAGTGGAGTGTCATTCTGACTAACGCCATATTGTTGTGAGCAGGGGTATAACTTAACATCACTTGATGGTATGCGATACGTCTACCCATAACAACGTGGCGCTAGTTAGGATGACATATACTTTACCATATTATGCTCGTCGCCTTGAGATATATTGTCTCGTTACCTCCGTAATTTCACGATCTATAAAGCCCTTTAAACCGAAACACAGTAATGCTTTCGAACTACTGTTGGCGGCAGAAATGGGCGCAGTGGTGATACCTAATCATGGAAATGTCTCGCCATTCTGGTCCTTTCGTCAATAAAGATAATGTTTACCAGGTATGCGTGATATAAAGAAGCTGTTAGGACAACATTACTCTAAACCTTGTATCGAGCCTTTTACTCCTGCCGCCGGTGGACAAATGATACCCAGCGGGCTATCAGTGATAGGTCCATCCCTGCACAGCGATGCATCCGCATTTCTGCCTAAGCACGGACTTTATTACGATTTTGCGGAAAAAGTCTGCCTCGATGCTAAGTTAGGTGTGAGCTGATCCCAATCAAATTTTGAAGATGCTTGCTGCGAGGTGTAACTTACCTGTTTTGGACTATTGTGTGCGGAAGTGTTTGTCTGCCGCACAACTTGTAAGTGTATAAAATTTACTTAATTGTTGAATTGTGCAAAAAAATAACTTGTTATAAGCATAGTTTTTAATTAAATTGTTACTAAATTACTAACAACCTAGGGAATCCCCTAGAGAATTTGTGTTACTAGTATAATTGCTTTACAAAGGACAAGCTGTCCTTATATGAAGTACTGATCGTACCTTCGGGCGTTGGTTCGGTGTGAGAACAATCAAGGAAATCATCGATGATTCTAAGGAAGATACCGGTCTCAAACACTTGAGCCTTGCGATTTTACTACTATATATTTTATCGTCTAAATAGGAAGCGTTATGAAGAACCCTTGGATATGAAGCCCATGGCCATATTTCACCTATTATTATCAAAGTACCATCAAGTAATGGAATAAACTTTCTACTGAAGTTTTTCCAATATATATATTCGATTCCTTCAAAAAAGATGTAATAAGGTTCCACCGGGGCTGATGAAGCTTCTGACACTAGCAGGCGGCAATAGGTTACTATCAGGCGTGCCGTACGCCTGTTTGCCCCGATCGAGATAAAAACTAAAAAAAAATTTTTTAGACGTCTTTTGAAGCTTAATGCCTGTGAGAAGAGTACGCCTTCCTAATTATTCCACATAAATGGATCCATCCACAGAACCAGATTTGTGTCCTTCAGCTGCCGGAGACCGTCTAGGTAGGTACCACCGCATCGCTTGTTTCTATCGCCAGTGTTGTGCAAACACTACCGTGTTCTGGTTTGAAGGGAGTTGTGGCTAGTGTGATTACTGGAGTATCGAGACTCAACATGTTATATCTCAGGTGACGAGCGCAATGCACTTCTGTGTATACTGTCGTAACTAGCGCGACGTTGTTAAGATACGCCTTATCACTTACCATCAGGTGAACGTTCCACTTGCCTCTTCGCTGAGTTGATAATATATATATATACATATATATATATATATATATATATATTATACGCCAAACGTTAATAATTTAATATATGTTTTTTTTTTAATTTTTGAATATGTTTCTCCTAACAAGTTTTAATATATTAGTCTTGCAAATACTTTTTTTTATATTTTAGTAACATTTAATGTTTAATTGGACAAAAAAATTACAGAAAAATTACAATCTGATGGTAATCTTTTTGTAATTCTGAAATCGCTTGGAGAATAATAACGCAATCTTGTTATTCTCGACTTCCTCATAAATAAATCAAAAAGCTGTATAAATGATAAGGGTTTCAATTTACTTAATAATTTTCATATCCTTTTAGCGTAAGAAAGGTTCAATTGGTGTAAGAAGGACCAAGATCAGATATCGGGCTGGCAATAATTCCCGCTACCTTTACCAATATTCTTACTTAGCCAATTGTGCTTGTTACAAGTGTAATAAGTACTACAATTACCCATAACTTAATGGCATATTAAACTAACAATAATTTCCACCTGCTGATGGTAGATCTCTGTTGCCGGAGACCGTCTAGGTAGATACCACCGCAGCGCCTATTTCTGCTTACAAACATTACTTGTGTTCCGATTTAAAGGGTGCTGTATCTAAGGTGATTACTGGGGAAACGAGGTTCAACATCTTATGTCTCAGGTGATGAGTGAAATGTGGCGAAGTACATATTATACTAATTAACACCACGTTGTTATAGTTCCCTTAACTTTTAGGTGATTTTTATTGTAATTATTTTAATACCTGTTCACTTAGTGATACTAAGTAATTAAGTTTAAGAAGTTTTAACTTACTTATACATAGAAATTTTCTTAATAAAAAGTAATCAATACCATAACCAGATATATTGCATTGGGTTGCGTATTATTCGATTGATCGTCTAGTTTGATTTAATGTATTAAATTCATGATTCTTATATATATATATATATATATATATATATATGTATATGTAATACAATATATTACATTTATAATTTTTTTTATAAATAGTCAACTTATGTCTTTTTTAATTTATCCTTTTTAACATACTCATTTATGCGCGACAGTATAAACCTTATCAATGCAATCATTACAGCTGTGATAACTGAGAGAATGGAAATGATAACTCCGACCAGTTCCAATTCGTAATATTCAGTCCATGACATGTTGGCGGCTGGCGCGCGAAGGTGCTTCGCACCACCATGACGTAACACGAAGTTTATCCACCACATAGCCCGCTCTAGAGGCTGCTGAGGCTGATCGTTTATGAGCGAGCGCAGACGTATGATGTTGTTCCGATATCTGAAATGCATTAAATTCTCTTGTCAAACGTTTCCGTAACAAGGAAAGCAGGAAAATTATTGAAGAGGAAATACATTCAGTATTGCGACGTTTTGATCAAGGGTACTCTGTACGAATGCAACTACTATCTAGCATAAGAGAACATTTATCTATAGCCGGTGATACAACGCGGCAAACCCTCAACGCCCTCATCAACTGGTCTGCCGGTCTTTTTTTCTTATTTTTTTTTTTTTAACGTGTGTAACAAAATGCGAACGGAACGCACACCACGTACCAATACTGGGCCGGTAGTGGGGTAGTGTCGGACTCCAACTGACTAAAAAGCTTCACACGGTATTCCAGCGGGATAACGCTTTAAACAGTTCTTCCGCAACCCCCGTTCGGTGCCCGGATCGAACAGGCCCGCCTCGGGGAGGGATGTGAAGCATCCCTCCAAATTGACAAAATAACTGGTCTGCCGGTCAATCTTTCTCGATTTCGCTCAAGCTCTTTTTGTATCCCGATACTTTCATAAAAATCAGTTACCACTTGAATCCTGTAGACGTCTACAAATATATATTTCACTTGAACACAGGTACGTACATATAAATTATGTTTATGTTGGAGAACATTGTACGTCATACCATAATAAGTAAGAGTATTCTATTGGACCAATGGTTTTTTTCTAATAAATTTACTTAAAATCGTAATTTAGTCTATTATACCTGTCATCATTGGCTACTTCTAAAATTGCATTCTTCAAAGAATCTTCTGTAATATCCTGTAAGTAGAGCCTCACTCCGATACCGTGATGCAAATATTTTTCAACATTGTACCATTGATCTCCTAACATAGGAATTCCAATCAAAGGCACTCCAGCCGTAATAGCTTCGTCTGTAGATTGAAGGCCTCCTTGAGTTATGAACAGCTTGACATTTCTATGTCCTGTACAACATATAGATAATTAATATTCAAAACATAATTTTACTTAACAAATCTAAAAATATAAGTAGACATACTTAATACATCAGCTTGTGGTAGCCATTTGAATGTTTTTATATTTTTTGGCTTGTCGAATAAGTTATCATTATCGAATTTCCACATTACGTTGTAAGGTAGTTCAGATAATACCTTTTTAAATATGGATAATTTTTCCGGGGATATTAAGGAAACGTTAACATTAGTTCCGAAGCTGAAATAAATAACACCATTGTCCGAAGCATCGAGATACTGTTGAAGATCCTGAAAAGATTAAGGTTACATAACACAAAATTAATATCATGATCACCATTTCGTAATATTTGTTAAGTTACAACTTGTGTTTTCAAAGCAAACGAATTTGATAACGATCAAAGAAATTAGACGCGAAAAGAAAATAGGTTACCTGAGGTAAAGGCTTTGGAGGTTTCTGATGTAATCCTCCCAGATGTATAACGTTTGGTGGCATCGGATAATTTCCTTCCCAAATTGTATAGACATTTGCAAACAGCAAGTCAACGTTATTTTTCAAGACCGACAGTGGAGGAGTGTCTTGCCCAAAAAGATTTTTTACCAATTCATCCATAGCTCCTTCGTTGAATCTATACATGAATGTTATTCGGAGCTGATAATAGAGTTCGTTCATTTTTTCCCATAATGTCAAATTATACAACCTTTGGCTGTACATGTTGTGGTATAATAAAGGTCGTGTCGGTGCTCCGAATATTTCATAATTACCAATGAACGGTAAGAAAGAGCTGACCATTATAGTAGGTGCTTTAAATATATGCGTTATCCCTAACAAGGGAGCATATAAAGTCTCTATAAATATTAAATCAAAACTTGTAGTTTTATTTTTCATTAGCAAATCTTGAAACTTATTTGTTCTAACAAGTATTTCTGTAGTGTTTATAATAAAATCCTTCACAACAAACGCTTGAGCTAACAAGTCGGATTTACTTCCAGTGACCACACGATTAAACGGATTATGCACATAGTTCATAACCGTATACAACTCTTCGTGTGCCCCAATTTCTGTGAGGTTAGGAGGGCCACCGCCATCCGGAAACATTGGATCCGCGGTCGCCACGGTCACTTCATGTCCATGTTTAAGCAACTCTAAAGTCAGTTGGCGAAATACGATTTGGTGACTAATCGATGGGCACGGGTAGAGCGCTAAGATCCTTGCGGCGTCTACATAAACAACAGCCTCGATCACAATGATCACACACAGTATCACTTTATGCATTATGATCATAGTATATTTACATTCGATCATCACTGTACTATTATAAGCAATGGAATAATCTTGCTATGCGGATATCTCTTTGATGTATTCGTTATCTAATTTATTATCCTGTATGAACTATCTAACAATGATCGAATTTCTGAAGAACTAGTTATTGCCTAAAGTTATGAAATAAGTTGTCATGTTAATTTATAAAACGGCAATGGTTACTTAAACGACGCTACCGTAAACAAATGTTTTATAAGTTATTTAAAAATATTGTGCAATGACACAAGCGCCAAGCGCGTGCCGCTTTCGCATACTAATATGATATAAAGAAATGCCGAACGCGAATCACGATACTCTCCCGACGATTTCGTGTAACTGTTCAAAAAAGTATTATCTCAAATGACCACAGTACTACAGTGAAGTAACGAGCGCAACATGGTGCAATAGATATCACTCTAACTTGCGCCACGTTGTTATCGCGGCGTGCCCATCACTTACCATTAGGTGAACGACCCATTCGTCTCCTCGTTTCTTCGAAAAAAAGTGTATATTTTTTTTCAAAAAAATTACTGGACGAGCGGGTCGTTTTTCCGACCATAAATAACTATCATTCCCATAAAAAAGTGCCGCTAGTAAGGATGCTATACATTGCACCATCATGCATCCGTCGCCTTGAGATGTAACATGTCAAGTCTCGTTACTTCAGTATTCACAATTCCCTTCAAACCATACAGTAATGTTTGCATACTACTGTTTGGCGGCAGAAATAACAGTAACAGACACCCACGACAAGTCTTTGATGTATTTATATATAGCTATATATATATATATATATATATGTTACATGCTCCCGGCCGCTTTGCTGGCTGTAATATTAAAGTAGTCTTGACATTTGTCTGAAACATTCTTTGGGAGCAACCTCACCCGTAAATGATTTTCTATAACAATGGAGTAAATAATACGAAATGTTCATAACAGTTAATGTTAAATAAAATAAAAACAAAAAAATCCAAAAAATAAAAAACCCACAATCATCTACAAAACAATTTGCGTCGAATGCTTACGTTCGCTAGTTTTCACGTGATTGGCAAATAAATATATATATATATAATTATATTATATATGATACATATATTGTTTACTTTATTATTATTAATAGTCCTAATAAATTTCCTAGACAGGCTTAATTGATACCATAATTAATAGATAACTCTTCATTCATTATTAAACCTAGAACAGATATCATTATCTCTGTAAACTATCAATAAAACTCACATTCAAGGTTTATCTTTATTTATTGTCAACTATGTATACATATATATATATATATATTTATCTTACACGGCAAGTATTTTTTTTTTAAATTAAGTATCGAGTTTTAATTATTATTCTATTTTGTAAAATTATTTTAATGATAAATAATCGTAATTAGATGCGAATAAAATTGAGAGAGAGAGAGAAGGAATGAAACCAGGTGGGGTAGGTCTCTGTTGGTGACCGTCTAAGTAAGTTTTTTATTTATTCAATTAAGCAACAAGTCGAGCGGGACGTTTGCCTGATGGTATGTAATACGCATGCCCATAACAACGGGTTGATAGGATGATATACACAGCACAATGTTGTCGCCTGAGACATAAGATGTTGAGACTAGTTACCACAGTAATTACACTAGCTACAGCGTCCTCAAACCATAATACCGTAATGTTTGTACCACTCCAAAGCCTATGTCTACCGCCAAATAATAGTATGCAAACATTACTGTGTTCCGGTTTGAAAGACGCTGTAGCTAGTGTAATTATGAGAGTAACGAGACAACATCTTGTGTCAAGGCGACGAGCACAACATGGAACAGTATATATCATCTTAACTAGCACCACTGTGGTGTGGACGGAGGTATCATTTACCATCAGGAGAACATCTCATCCCATCCTTGAAAAAAAAACGCAGGACTGAATTAAAATTCTGATGCCTTTGTTATTAAAATTTTCTATTCTATTCTACTAAATAATAATATTTGGACTGTATACTGAGGAATCACATTTAAAAATAAACCTTTTTTTTTATTAACTACTCTGGCCATAAAAACCTTTCTTATTTCAACTTTTTAATTATTTTAAATTTGGAACACGTATATTATTTTAAAAACTTCTTTCGATTTTGCGCCATTTCACATATTTTTCCGTGTTTTTTATTATTAAATAACAATATGGAATGGGGTGTTAAAGTAAATAGTATTGCAGTGATCGCCTTGCACAGAGTGGGTATGGAGCCGCTCCGGTCGCTCATATTCCAGACACTTCAAAAGCTTGATATCAGTCGTATGTTCGTATATCGTACTATCAACAGATACAACAACACTTCGTCTGTCGAAGACCAGAAAAGATCGGGGCGGCCGCGTGCTGTTAGAACTACAAAGGCTGTTAATGCTGTGAAAGCCATCGTCGAAACTCCATTAAGAAGCAAAAGATCTTATCGCGAGAAATGCAGATTCCCGCTAGGACTCTGTCGCGTATTATAAAACAATACCTGAAGCTCGGTGTTCGGTGCTTATCGTCGATATACAAGACTTGCCTTGTATCGATCTTTACAATTAAAAAGAGTGGATCGAGCAAAACGCCTTCTGTCCCGATACGCAGGTGAAAGACATAGAAATATCTTCTTTACTGACGAAAACATTTTCACGATTGAAGAACACTACAATAAGCAAAATGATAAAGAGTACGCCCACAGTTCTAAATAAGCTGCTGAAGTGGTCGGAAAGGTACAATGTGGTCATCATGCTGCGTCAGTGATGGTTTGGTGGGGCGTGTCTTATCAAAGAGTCACAAAACTACATTTTTGTGAATAAGGAGTGAAAACTTCAGCCAAAGTGTATCAAGATACAGTCTTGCATCATGTTGTGAAACCTTTCAGCAATATACTTTTTAAAAATATACCGTGGACTTTCCAGCAGGACTTTGCACCTGGTCTCTGCACAAGGCACGAACTACCCGAGCCTTGCTTGAAACCAACGTTCCGGACTTCATACGAGCCGAGGATTGGTCCCCATCTAGTCCAGACCTCAACCGTTTAGACAAAAAATTATGGTCAGTTTTAGAGGACATGGCCTGCTGCTGCTCTAAATGACACGACCACATCGAGTCTCTTAAAAAATCTTTAGAGCAAGCAGTGGCGGTGGTGGAAATTTCCCTTGGAGACAGTGCGTAAATCCATAGATTCGCGATACGTGGCCAAACAGATTAAAGGCCTGTGTAAAAGCCAAAGGTGGCCATTTCGAATAGAAAATATTATTTAATTTTTTGCTGTCTAATAAATATGCAGGTATAATTTTTAATTAAATATAATAAAAATTAAAAAAAAAAACGCATTTCCATTAGTAACACAGCCTCTGGCCGGACTAGGTATATTATTCTTGTCATCATTATCAGCACACGTGCGCAGCTGGACGCAACATTTGCATGTGTTATTATTCCTGTTTCTCCAAGGTTGACGGGAAGAGTATTCTGACCCTAAGTCCTGTGAACTACAATCGTGTATCTTATAAATAAATATTATCCGTGATTTCCTTTTTTAATAGCTTGCGTAAAATTGGTACCCTCTCTTTTGTGGTTGGTTAAGTATGCAATAACAAATAGACCTTTATCAAAAGTCATGGTTCCTCCTTAAACGCCGTCAGATGAACAAGCGGAAATGGCAATGCTTTATTGAGCATGTGCCAAGTGTTTCGAGGTCGGACGCTCACGTCACATCCTCACACAAACTGGTATCCAGATCAAGAATGAAGATAGATTCGAACGTAATAAACCAGAAAACATCTATAGTAGTTTTTAACGACTATGAGCTGAGGCTTTATCTTCTACTGGTTCATAGACCTCTGTTGCCGGTGACCTTCTAGGTAGATACCACAGTAGCGCCTATTTTTGCGGCCAAACAGTACTGTTTCGATTTAAAGGGCACTGAAGCGAATGATATTACTATGGTAACGAGACTCAACATCTTAAATCAAGACGACGAGCGCAATGACGTGCTGCATATAAAATCTTAACTAGCGCCACATTGTCATGGGCGGTCGTATCACTTAACATCAGGTGAACGTCCCGTTCCTTTTCGTGTTTCATAGTATAAAAAAGAACATTAATACAAATATCTTTTTATTTTATTTTTTTTATTTAAAATGCCGTCCACCTTTTTGTAAATATAAACAGAATGTTAACAAGAGGCCATAGTGTTTAAGTAATTTATAAACGTAATTGTGAGGCCCGCTCTGGGCCGGAAGCTCTCGGGGTAATTACTTTTTTTTGTGATAAGTTACACATGTGAGTTCTTTGTAAACATTATGGACCCGTTGTGCGACACGTCCGCTCTACAGCAGGGTCGGATACAAAAGGTTTTTTTAAAGGTCATATAACTTAGTTTAAACGTAATAGAGAGTAGGATACTGTTCGTTCTCAAGGTTGCGTCTTTTTTATCAGCGATCAGTTTGGATAGTAAAATTAAACATACAGTTTTTTTTATTAAACTAAGCAACAAGCGAGATACTCACCTGATGGTAACTCGCTTGCCGATAACAATATGGTGTTAGTCATGATGGTATGTATACAGTCTGCAGCAAAAGAGACCTACCACTAGAAAACTCTAACAAGAATGTTTTAATCGTTTTAATACGATTTTATTTACAATATTGTGTACAAATAACTTTAATGAAAATCATTTAGTTTCCGTTAAATGCATGCAAATCGGGTAAAGTGACAACTTTTGCAAAAAATTAGTAAAACCAACAGCTTTCTCGAGCTATGTATGTATATAAGTTTATTTACATAAAAGGATTGATTAGACGAAAGATTTAAAAAAGGAGCGTAAATAATTTATAAATTACTTGGACTGAGAACTTCAAGAATTCATACAATATATATCATCATATAATCATATGTAAATATATGTATATAAGGAAAACGGGTTTTTTTTGCTCGCCAATCACGTAAAAACCACGTATGGAGAGAAACATGACCATTCGACGAGGAATGATTTGTATATGGTTATAAGCTATTTATTTTTATTATTTCATAGATCCTTCATTATTTTATTTTTAATAAAAATTTTTATACATTTTAATTTATGCGGTTGCTATAGTAACGGTTTCTATAGAAAGTCATTTGCGGTTGCTCCCAAAGAACATTTCAGACAAATTTCAAGTCTAATTTTATATTACGGCCAGCAAAGCGGCCAGGGAAGTATACATATAAGAGATTTCCACCTGTGTAGAGATTCATCAGGACATTCCTGGAACCATAAGACTGGGAGACTTAAAATTTGCTAGGAATATTCCTTTTGCCGATTTTAGGTCAAGTAGGAACGGATTTTACAAAATTTCCTGAAGTTTCGAGGGTGTTACGGCAGCAAAACATGCGTGGAACAGCTACGTACTAAATATAAGCTATCTTTTTATGTCTCTTAACTTACTGGCTTATAGTCAAACTACTAGAGAAACCTGTTCATTATAAGCAGAAGAAACATCATCAAAAGCTGATCATCCACTGCTGGACATAAGGTCCCGCGTCGCTCGGATCCAATGGCTTCACGCGATTCCTACCAGATCGTCGGTCCACCTAGCGTGAGGTCTCCCATACTAGAAAATATATAAATATTATAACCTACTAATATCCTTTGAGATGTTATGGATTATTTTATCAGAACTGAAATTGGGACTGAAGGTTAAGCAGCCATATCAGAGTTTCCAATATGGTAGGTATTTGACAATTCATGTCGGTAGGGCTCTAGATATCTTTGGTGATTTATATTGACCCCAAACTAAACGTCGAACGAGACTATAAATCAGCACACGTAGTAAATAAATCAAACTATAGAACAATGGGTTCTGTACAGATTCTACTCTGAAGCTATACGAGTTAAATATAGCTTTAAACTCCATCGTTTTTTTAACCAATAAAAATTTAAATAAATGCTTGTGATGTCGAAAAACCGGTTTTAATCCTGTTTAAAAGTTAACTTGGAACCTTTGTAGTAGACTGATGGATTATTATCTCACCACAATTTCCTGCTCGGTCAGCATATATTGATCTATCATATAGATTATGAAATACTGATGAACACCATTAGATCATAAACCAATACATCATTTAGAGTACTAATAATTCTCGATTTATTTAGTATTATTATATATCTATAAATATTAATCATTCAGGTATTATTAATGTAATAATGAATTTCTTGTTTTTCATGTTATGAAATATACTACTTACATATTCAATGCATTGCTTGGACACTTTAAGAATAAATACAGCATCTTACTCATATTAAAAAGTTTCATTAATTTATGTAGCTGCATTTAAATAAACAGCAAGGTATGGAAGTCGGTGATTTTCTTGACTTTTCAAAGTAAACTGCGCCTCTGTAACATCAGCCTGATTGCCATTCGGCAGTGTACACAAACTAAAGGATGTTGGGAATTTTGTAGTACTATTTAAATATTGAAACTTTTCAACGCTCATGATGTAGTATCTCCGTACGGAGGCACTATACGTGGCTCCATACAGAATGTATAAAAAAAATATTTTAGATCCTGTGCTTTTAGAAGCTGTGCCAATGCTTGATGTAAGGTTCTTTTTCCCCCTTAACACATACAAAGTTCTATGTAGTCATATTCTTTATTAATGATGATTCATGGTGAAGGTCGTGTCTGTATTGTCCTCGTTTTCTGCATTATTTCATTCTATACAGTCTTGTCCTCTGTTTATCTGACAGTCAATACCCGGGGTCAACAGCAGCTCGTCAGATCAGAAGCTAAGTGATCGGCTGTGTGGTCTTTCTCTCCATCGTATTTAGAACCATATTTTTATCTAAGTTATCGGAGGGTGCGGCGAACATTATTGTACCATACTGTTATGTAACTTAAAGACGAAAATCACTGTCGTCGGAGAAGACGTTGGATCTAATCCGATGGTAGCAGACCATCCGCTCCAATTGCAAACCCTGATTGTAGCTACAACCATAAGATATTAGAATACGAAGTTCGAGAAAGAATAATATATGAAAACATATAATTCAACGCGTCATTGATTGCCGACAACATATAATTTGTAACAAACGAACGAAAGTCAATGTGTCGGCGAAAGTGTTTTCGCTGTGACAACATTTCTGATAGGAATTCGAATTTGTTCTTCTCACTAGATCCGTTGTATGGCCACGAAGTCACTAAAAATTGCGTTCTGTAGTCTTATAACTTTACCATTCACTATTCTTCTAAAATTGCTTACTAGTATTTAAACTATCAACTGTTACTAGTGGTAGGTCTCTGTTGCCAAGTATCGAATAGGAACTACCACAGCTTCTATTTCTGCAACGTAACAATAGTGTTCTCTGTTCCAGTGTGAAGGGTGTTGTAGCTAGTTAAATTGCTGGGGTAACATCTTACGCTTCAATGCGACGACAAGGTGGTACTATGTATATCATCTTAGACAGCGTCACGTTGTTCCTATCCTTACTTTGTATACCTGTAATAGAAAAGTGAGATAAGATTCATATTCTCTGACACCAATGAATCACGGAAGAGATCCTTAAACTAAAGTGCATTTAGCGCTAGTTAGGATGATATACATTGCACCACATTGCGCTCGTTACCACAGTAATTTTATTAGCTTCAAACCGGAACTTAGTATTGTTTTCACACTACTGTATGTCAGCGGAAATAGCAGCTGCAATGAGTACCTACCTAGACGATCTTTGGTAACAAAAGTCATCCACCAGCTAAACAAACCGATGCAAACCTAGCCAGTAATGGACTGGTTTAGATTTCCATGCTTAGACGTATCGGTGGAGATTATAAAATACTTTTTCTTTATGGCCACCAAATTTTTTTACAGCTTCCTTATTAAATTCGATCACAATGTCTGAGATATATCCGACTTTGTGACTGCACTGTCCTTTAACGTGTTACAGTATTCTTATGAAAATTTGTTTATTCACGATTGTAACAAACTAAATAGATTGATTTATTTGGTTACAATCGTTAATCATCGTTATCATCATCATCATCAGCCATTGTTTATCCACTGCTGGATATATACCCTACCCGATGTCTTTCGCCAAATGCGATCCTCAGCATCTCGCTTCCACCCATTTCCGACCGCTCTGATGATTTCGTCGATCCATCTGGAGGGAGGGCGTCATACCCTCCTGCGACTTGTATGCGGCCTCCACTCCATGAATTTTCTCTCCCACCGGCCGTCACTGGCACGATAGACATGGCCGGCCCACTGCCACTTCGGCTTGCAGATTTTGAGAGCTACGTCGACAACTTTAGTTCTCCGTCGAATTTCTTCGTTCCAGATCTTGTCCCTTAGATAAATGCCAAGCACAGCTCTTTCCATCGCTCGTTGTGCTACTTTGAATCGGTGGACCAGCCCGATGGTGAGGTGCCATGTCTCTGCGCCGTAAGAAAGGGTGGGAGAATGCACTAAGTAAAGACTTTCCTCTTGGGACATTGGGGTATTTGGGGTACAATCGTTAATAAAAAATATTTTTTTCTATAATTATTCTATTTATTGTTCTTCTTCGCTTAATGTTTATGTTCTTAATCTTGTAAACAACTTTGATAGGTTCCTCTGATTCATGGAACCAGGCGCTTAATTAAATTAAAAAATATGTAAATATATATAAATATAGATACACATAAGAGATAATATTGGATGCGGAGAGTGATAAAAACTTGGATAATAATATAAGAAGGGATGAAAAGGCGTATGTAAACCAATAAATACATATATAAATAAATAAAAAAATCTAATTTTTCCGTGAAAAACAAACGATTCTTGCTTTTCACTATAATAAAATGATTTTACTAGATATTAGGAAAACCTCAAGATGATATGACGAACAAGTTTTAAACTTTTTTATTATTTTAAGTTTGCGCGTCCTACGCATATAAATACGAATTAATTATACGGACAATATAAAAGATAACTTGTTAAAATCTGTTAAAGAGAAGTTTGGCTTTAATTTTAAATATATTAAAGCAACATCAATATTCACGAAGCTTCAAATTGGCGACCGTCACCGGAACTGATCAAACAACTTATATAATGAAGGACCTTCAATTAAATAAACATCAACTAAACTTGTCGCGATCAACGAGGGAAATGAACATAGATATTCAAAAGGTAATATAATACATTATCGTATTGTTTTTCGGGAAAACACGTATTTTACGTCAATATGCGAGTTGTAATAGGTCTGCTGTGAAGAATGAGGATATCATTAGCAAACAACCCAACAAACAAACAATTAAGAAACAATGTAAACAAATCGCATTTAATGATGATTATACAACGAAACATAACTTGCAACTGTTTAACTTAAACATTATGTTTATTATATAATTTTTAACGATAATAATTATTTACTAATTTTATATCAAAATTTGAAGTAAAAGTTATAAAAATAAATTTCATAAAGATATTGTGTACGCCAAAAAGAGAATCTCTCTCCAGCCCTGGGGATAACAAGCTGTGTATCAGGTTCGAGCCATACTTTGCCTAATACGACGTATAAACTATTACTGATACATATAAAGTTTCAAGTTTCATCCTCCCTGGGGGACAGTGAAATCCAAATTTCAATTCTCAGTTTCTCATTATGTAAATAATATAGCAACAATGTGATCTAAAACTGTGTCCTACAAATTTCGCAAAAGTGAAATCTTCCAAAGTTGTAACAATGAAACTGTGGGATGATCATTATAGCTACTGTATTTTTTTATCTAATAAAGCAACATTTAATTTTCAATCTCAAATAATTTTGACAGTCAATGAGATCGAAGATCGCAGAATTCTGCAAAGCGAGAGGGTAGGTAGAGAATCTGACCGCATTAGGTTTGGTTATATTAAGCTATAAATTTTGCCACAATATCGTAATTGTTAAGTTATACTAGTGCAGAAAACGGCTGGATAAGTAACAGAGCAGTTGATGCCTGGAGTAATCTGGTGAGGAAACTAGTAGACAGTGTAATGGAAGATTTTTGTGTAAGCTTGTAACAGGTAGAGGACAGGTCAGAACAGGAAAAGAAAAGAAAGAAGACGGCTGATATGCCACTGATTAGATTGCGCTCGGCGTCTTGAGACATAAGATGTTAAATCTCGTTACCCTAGTAATTTCACTAGCTACAATGCCTTTCTAACCGAAAGGCGGTAATTTGCATACTACTGTTTGGTGGCAGAAATAGAAGCTGCGATGGTACCTACCTATTAGGCGACAGAGATCTATCACTGTAACAAAGACCCTGTTACATCTTCGGCTTCTTGTTTTCATTTCACGAGTAAGAGATAGAGATAAGAGCTAATTACAAATGAGTTTATATAATTAATTTTAATTGATTGTTATCGCACGACCGTATACTATTCACGCGCGAAACTTTAGAGTGGAATACGTCCCCAGGGTCCATTGTAACAGTCATGTGACGAACTAACTTTTGTAATGGCGGTTGAGTAGTAAAACTTCAAGGGTAATGAGCGGCGTTGAAAGTTTCGCTAAACAAATTAAATTTAGGAGTTAAATAAAGGTCTGTCTTATATTTAGGCAAACAAGGGAGTGCTTCGTCGTACTTCGGAGTCAAATTGGATGTTCGTAGCGTTGTAATAAACTTACGAAAACAAAAATATATATACATGAGACTAAGGAACGTATTAAAGTAGAACAATGTTTTAACAGTGAAAATTAAAAAAAAAAAATTGTGCTCTTTTTCGGTTATTTTACATTGTGCGGGAACATGTAAGTAAGGTCCTCGAGTGGCGCCCGCGTCCTGGTAAACGTAGTGTTGGGACGGCTCTCATAAGGTGGTGATGTGACCGTCGATCTGGCGAGCAACGCGGGACCTATCGATGTGGACATCTTTAGGGGAGGCCTATGTCCAGTAGTGGACGTCTATCGGTGGTCATGATGATGATATAAGTACACAAATTTCGCGAACGTCCAAATAGTTGTAACAATTTACGATTTTATTCACTTAATACGTAACTAAGAGATACTTAAGCTTAACTTATACCAACAAGGAGTATGGGGCAAGTTATGAGATAATAATTTAATTGTTGCTAGAGGTTTATTGATGTTCCCAATGATTATTTCTCTTTCTTCACAACGTTGAGATTTTCATCCATCTTTCGTGATAGGTTTTTTGTGAAATTATCTCGATAGCTACTATCAACCACCGCCTTCATAATACTTCCTTATTTGTAAATAAAAATAACCCTAGTAGAGACATAACTCTTGTGTCATACTTAAATAGTCTTTCGAATTCTAGTAAGGGGGATCATTAAGAAAGCCGTTTATTTTACTTGTTGTTGTTTTATTAATTCTTATTTGTATTGGGGGTAAATTCGTTACTGCTGTCCGAAAATCGTGATCGAAATTCAATTATTCGTTCCAATGTTTGTCTGTGTGTTGTGATACTCAATTAACGACCTATTCAACTTCTTTTCGTGCCTGTATGTGAAGTAAAACAGAAAAGATCTAAAATTTTTGGGGCAAGGCACTCTAAATTTAAAAAGGTTACTACAAGAAAAGATATTGGAAACAGTTCAAACATTATAGGTGAACTCTTAGATTTATGGAATAATCAATCTTCAAGTGTTAATGATTCTAATTTATATCAAAAATTATAAAATTATGGACTTGGTACAGTGAAAATAAACAGAGACCTGGCTAATAATGTATGTTAGGAAAGAACGAAAATTTTTGATAAAATTTTCAAAAATGGAGTACAATTTCCCGGAAGACAGTGATCCTAACAGTAACTTTAATTTAAAAATAATAGTTCAATTCAATATCGATCTAGTCAAAACTTTTGCAGTATGGACCACAATAAATGAGAGATGTGGAAGAGAAGTACATACTATGCCGACCACAGATAGAATGGGACAAGAGCAGGAGGAAGAGTTTAATTCAATATTTATATATTAATGATATAGTCAGCATATTCTATCTCTTTCTTAATATCACTTGGAATTTTTGTCATTACCTACATATTGCAGAAAGGATAATCAACATTGTTGTTATAGGTGTCATTAAGAATTTCTAAGACTGTCATTCATACCTTTAATATAGTTCCTATCCCCAATTTCGTTTCTATTTATTTCATTCATTTAATACCACAATTCTTGCGCATCAACCTCAAATCCCGAACTGTCAAAGGCAACGACAGCTGTCTCGTCATCTGATACATTATTATCCCTTACAATAAGCCTCCTGAGGACACCTATATTCCCATATCAAAAACTTTTTTCTTCGACAGTAATCTGCTGAATAAATAAGATGATACTATGATTGTATTTTTCTAGTAATATTTGTTGATAAGAGTACTGTTTATTTATTGATACAATATAATACTTTCGGTCAGATCAATGGAAAAAAATTATTAAATATCATCTTTTTTTATAATTTCCTTTTTTAGCAGCATTAAATGTTGCTGTCATTGCTGAGCCTATTTGAAATATCTATATCTATTGCCTTATTTATCTCGTGAAATTTTTGAGCACAAAAATACACACACACACATCTATTATTTTATCCATAACGATTTAATCCTTCACCTCATTTCCACAAGATATGAATAAATAAGATCGAATGTGGGTTAAGAGTTCACGATCAGAATAATCTGGTCGGCATATGGTCACAGTTGGAATAGAGAAATAGTGCTATGTCGGTAGATTAACAATACATGGGTGGCAGCTAAATACTCTCCCGATAGAAGAGTTCGAGAAAATCAAATTATGAAGCAAACTTCACAAAATATCACCCCAATAGAGCCTGGGACTTGGGCGTTGGAAGCAATAGCATATTATCATTATGTTTAATACACATTGTATGCTGTTATCATTATCATTTTAACCGATGGACCTCCACTGCAGGACATACCTAGGTCTCTTGTAATATGTTCCTTAAAACACGTTGTTAAGCTGTTGGGGTCCAATGGGTCGTAGTGATTTTTTGAGCTGCTTTTGTGCCGTTTCATAGAAATGGATGTTATGACAGATTCTCAAAATGATCTATCTTCTTAAATATTTCTTTCGTTATTTCGAAGACATTTTCAATTTTAGATCGACGTTATGTACAAAGTAAAGTTAGCTTTAGGATCTAAATTCAATTACCTTTGAAAGTGTAGTCCGCAACTAGGATACGATTGACAGCGAGAGGGTAGACGGGTTATTTTTTATTTATAAGTCCTACTTTTTATCATGCCTTTTTACATTAAAAAAATCTTCATTTTCTATATACCTCTGAGTATATAAAGATTTTGATTGTTGGAGTGGACGAAGCGATGCAACCTTTTGAACTTTCAATTGATGGTAAGTTAAACATCCGTTCATAACTATGTCGTGTTTGATGAATTGATATAGTTGGATATATCATTCAGATGTTGTCCCACTACCCTAGTAATTTTCCTAGATACAGCACCCTTCGAACCGGATAATAATATTGTTTGTGCACTACTGTACAGAGTAGTTAATATTTTACTAACTCGCTATGGAAAAGGAAGGATTATATGTTATCGTGACTGCGAGGCGTCTAGAAATTTTAGTGTGTTTTATAATCGCTTCCGCTCAATGTTTAAAGGAAGTTCATTCAGCTATGTTCCACTGGAACATTGCATTACGTAATGAACTTCCTGCGGAGGTTTTCTAAAGGACATTTATATTACCGGTTTATTCAGAGGTCGTGATAAAGTTTCTCCAAAGTCGGCAACATTCTCATCTTGCATTTAGTATTATAGTCGTTTATATACTAAAATATCCATACCATTACTATCAGGCATTTTGCTTGTATGTCACCTCTATAGGATAAAAAAATGGTTCTTAAATATATATATATTATTTATCTTGTATACAAAATAATTAAATTCAACAAAAATAACATAAGAATTTAAAAAACCACGATGGTTTGTCAAAAAACGAACTATTTCTTCTTGTTTGAATTTTAAAGAACCTTCATATATATAAATTATATGAATATATATTGTTTAGCAAGACTATACTTTGTGGAACATATTACAAGAGATATTATATTGTTGCCACCTTTGGGCCGGGGCTCCGAGTTATCAGCTATCTCCATTTGACCGAATCCAACGTAGGGCATCTCGGATTGTCGACGATCCTGAACTTGCCGATCGGCTAGATCCTTTGGCACTGCGTAGGGATCTATCTTCCCTATGCATACTTTACAGAGTCTACAATGGGGAGTGTTCCGAGGAGTTGTTCAATTTAATAGAAGCCGCTGATTTTCGCAACCGACCATCTCGCCGGCACTATCATCCGCACCATCTGGATGGTTGGCGTTCCACTACAATGCGTTTTAAAAACAGTTTTCTGCCACGCACAGTAAATATCTGGAACTCGTTGCTATCAGCGGTCTTCCCCGACAACTGCGACATTGGGTTATTCAAGAAAAGAGCATATTCTTACCTGAAGGGTAGGCAACGCACTGGCGTCGCTAGTGACGTGGGCGGCGGTGAATCACCATCAGGTGACCCGTCTTGCTCGTTTGACTCTTATTTTACATTAAAAAAAAAATAAAAAAATGCCCAGCAGCGGTGGTCCATTGTTTGAAATGATGATATGGTTTAATCTCTGCAAAGTTAAATATCGAGTTCGTTATATTAATTTGACGCGTGGACCACCATCGTCAGCTGTTAGGTAAATGAAAGCCTGTTTACGGGAAGTTCAAACGGTAATCAGTTACGATGTGCTTTGTTTCGCAATTCCATTTGTATTTTATCTCCGTCCGGATTCAGCTAAAGGTAATTGGATAACCATTGTCCCCAATTCAAACTCAAACAATTGATCACTTCACCGTTGAATTGAGAGCTCTTAAAAATGTGAAAAGATTTTTTTTGACGTCCTACCGGTAATTAAAAAAAAATGATATCTGAATGTTATAACAGAAGTATTCATCATAAATATATTACTTCATATCCTATTCTGTTCACAAGGTGTTACACAGATAGATAGCAATGGTTGCACATTACTGGTCGAAGGAAAATGTTGCCGTTGCTGTGGTTACCGAACCTGAAACTTCAGAAAGAAGACAGCCAAAACACTTACAGACGTCCTCAAACACATTAAAGCAATATAATATATATGTACAGTTACAGCATAATGCCACATTGAAGCCTTTTTAATAATTTCTCCATCATTCATGTCTTATAACTCTGGAACTACTTGACCCCGTAGATTCCTAAAACAAATCTTTAAAATTCTTCTAGAAGTATATCTCAATATTTTTTTCTTCTTTATCAAAATAAATATATTAATAATAAAACAACATTATCTTACTTTAATTCTTGATTGTAATATTTTTTCACCCATCTAAATTTTATCATCTTCATCAGGCGTCTTAGTACAAAATACTTGTTAAGATTAAGACTGCCTGTGTTAGCTTAAGGATTTCAGTAAGGATATAAATTAAAAAATATGCTTGATAAATCCTGTTTCACGGCTAAATATCTATCATCCGATTCCACAGCGCGGAAGTCTCCGGTAGAAACTAGCATTACGACCACTACGGGTCTACGGTGTAGGGCCTCGTAAGACGATTCCAGTTAATCACACGGTCCATTAACACCAAAGTTGGAGATAGCACACGAGGAACTGGTGAAATGTAAATTTAATGTGCTCCATTAAGCTGATGTTTGTATCAAATATTAACTATCGCAGTACATAAAGCCGTCGCGAATTTAGTGCAAAATGTTACTGCTTTGTGCATGTTTGATTCGGCTCCGCGTGAGCGTCACAATGTTTGCACGTTTATAATGTAGTGCATAGATTGATTTTAGGTCAGCAACGCTCTCATGCTGCATCCGATATTACAGGTGTGTACTAGCTACAGTTACAATCAGAATCTTTTACTTTGCTAACTCAGTGGTATAAATAATGGCTCTTTGGCTGAGGATCGCAACTATTTAGATAGAAACAACCATCAAACAGTTGTATACTTATAATCATCATCAGCACAGATGTCCACGGCTGAAATTATAATGTCCACATCGATTAATCCCGCGTTGTTCGCATCCGGTGGGTTTCCGCGATTCTCACCAGATCGTCGGACCACCTTGTGGGAGGCCTCCCAACACTACGTCTACCGGTACGCGGGCGCCACTCGGGGACCTCACTGCCCCATCGGCCGTCGGCCCTTCGGGCAATGTACCCTGTCCACTGCCGCTTAAGTTTCAGCTTGACAGGCGTTGTAGCTAATGAAATTACTGAGGTAATTAGAAAAAATCGTGTCTCAAGGAGACGAGCTCATGCCGAATAAGACGAGCTCCGTTTGTTATTGGCAGCAGTAGCAAGCACAGATTTCGGTCAGATTATACACATCTTACCCGCAATATCTGTGCTTATCTGTACTTAAAAATAAACTTACCAACTTCAATTCTGCACAATCAAATACTTTTTGAGTGACATGAGATATACTTATTTAGATAGGTTTATTGAGCTAGCATACGCAGTGCTTGTGTTATTCATATGCAGGTTAAGTATGTGTCAGTTTGTCGCCGATAGCTTATTTTCAGTAATATAAAAAATACATAGTAATATATAAAATATAAAAATGTCCATATGGACTATCAGTGCATAAGGACTCCTGCACATTTGGTTAAATAAAAAAATAACACTGTTTATGTACGCCAATATCCAAAAGCTTTGAAACGATTACCGAAAAAATTGGCACAGCTATGTACCAATTGATGTGGGTTTCATCATCATGAGATTTCCTAACAATTTCGATCGTTTATGGTACTTCGATTACATTTACAGCTGCAGGATAACGTCAGCGGCTTTAGATGATTTAGGATAAGCGACAATATAACTGCTATTTCTATGTTGTCACGTGTTCCTATACTAGTCTATAATCACTTAGTATTAATAGTATGCCGTTTGGTTTATCTATTTTTCATAGAAAAAATACATTAATTTACTAATGAGTCTGATGTGAAATCATGACATTAAGTTGCGCAAATCAAGTTAATATATATATTATGTTACTAAGAGCAGACGGAAGAATGAATACAAAAAAAGCTGGGGACCATATTAGATAGAAGATATCTGGGAAGATTTATATCCAGCAGCGAGTAAAGTCTGAGAATGATGATGTGGTGGTGGTCCCAGTGATCCAGCCAGCCGATGTTCGGATCATATACTTATACTATAAATAACACTCGTCCTTTTCTTGCAGCATGAACAAGCTATAACCATACAAGTTAAGTGAACTTTTCCCAAAGTGTTTTATTATGCATAGTTCACACTATACTTCGTGACAGTGAATAATCAACATTATATTTCCTACGTACCCTACTTAAACATAATACTTGAATAAAGTTAAAACATTTCCTTTATGTAATTAGATTAAAATGTTATTATTATCTGTGATAATTATACACTTAAGTCTATTGAAGTATTTGTTGTACTTGAAAAGTTAACTGGTGTTGATATTGAAAGACACCTCCGGTTTCTTCAAGAGAGGTTTTTTATCGCGAGATGGAAATTGTAATACTACTTGCCTAGACTACCTGCTTTTGTGGAGCACTAGGTATCCGCTTGCATTGTAATATAGGTACCCTGGTTGCATTCTGGCACCATGTTGTGAAATTTCGTTTTGATGGTATGGTTTTTACGAAATCTCTTAGCTAATTACCATCCTCACTTAGTATATACCCTCATAGTGGTTTTGAATCCGGCTATCAATGTATGAGAGATTGGGGGTGCGTTTCCCTTCGTCAATTCGTCATCCGCACATAGTCATCATTATAGAAAAAAAAAATCTATAAATTTCATACGTTAAATCAGGGAAAAGAATTTCCTTAAAAGCCTTTTTTTCATTTACTCCATTTTCCCGTACCATAAAATATCATTAACATTTCGTATACTTACAAAGTTTAACAAGTAATGTTAAATAGTCTAAGTTTATTGATTGACACTTAACAAATGTTTTATTTAAATGTTATCAAAGTCAAAATTATTGGAAATGAGGATTCTTCATTAAAACTTTGGTTGTAATAAAGTTAAAGTAAGTTATCTTTGAACATTAATTACAGAAGATTTCGTTTATGTATGTGAACGGTAAATCTTAATTTTCTTAAAGTCGGAAAGATAAAAGGTGGCAGACTCTGTTGAGTTTCAATGTTGGTGACGAAGTTTGAATTCTTACTTCGTCTGATGTCACGGCTGAAAATAGACTTTGGGAGATATATAAAATAAATCATTCTATCGTTTTCCACACTTCAAACGAGCTTTAATGCATGATTTCTCTACGCTGTACTACATAGCGCTCGTCATGTTGTGAAAGAAAATAGCTGTTCCGCACAGCGTATTTCAAACCAGAACAAAGTAATGTACGTACAAAGGAGAAAGAATCATCACAGTCAGACGACATTGTAAAAAATCAACTGTATATTTAAAACGAACGAAAAATTTACTTCTTCCTTTATAGCAACTTAAAAAGGAAGTAGAAGTATATATCCTTACTTTTAGGTTACTTTAGTTTTATTTTTGTTGAAGCTATACTTAGACATAGATTTCGTAAAATAATAAAACATTACACGTAACAATATAAAACATATTCCGATTCCAAAACATGTCGAAACTAATAAAACTACGAGTATTTCGACTTCATAGTACTGCGTCCAGGTCAAGCGAGCAGCAGGTGTACTTAAGTGTCTACCCCCCTTATGACGTATGATGTGCTCCGTCCACCATACTGCTCGCTCCAGGGGCGTTTGCTGCTGATCCTGCATCACTGACCGCAATTTAACGATATTATGACGATATCTGAAAGAAAATATTTCAAATATAAGAAGACGTATAGACTTGAGAACTTGACAAGTAATACATCAATATTATTACCTCCAATGATCACAACATCGAATATTTTGTATATTTACAGTGGCTTTATCGATTCTGAATAATTAATAACAAGCTTAGAAATGCAAATATTTTAACTAATTTAAATTATTGGGATATTACAAAATTAGTCTTTTAAAAGGTTACCACCAAAATACATTAAAATATTCTCTTAACTTGCTAAAAATCTTCTTCACTCTCACAGGCTTTACTAGCATCCATAGTGCCGTTTGTAACACTAATAAGTTTTTAATTAAAGTAAAGAGGTATCAAACTCTAAAGTATTGTTAATACAGAAGACAATAAGTTGCAAGTGTTTCTTAAACAGCCTGATAATGATAACTTGAGCGATTAGTCGTCATATAGCGGATGTTAAACCAGCATTATTATTTACATGGTATCAAAGCAAAGTGCTATTATAAAGTCGTTATAAAATAAAAAAAATTTCAAGATTCAATGTAGCCCGCTGGCCCAATGGTCAGAGCGTGCAGCCTTCATTCCGAAGGTCGCGGGTTCGAATCTCGTCATGTACCGATGACTTTAATATTTAAGTTATGCACATTTGTGAACTTTAGTAACAACAGCGGAATACAAACGGTGAAGGGAAACATCGCGAGGAAACCTGCACGTGAATTAGAATTTATCCTAAGATGTGTGTGAAGGTGAGGTCGTAAATTGACGGTGAAAAAAAAAATTGTCAAGTCTTAAATGAAAAGAAAGAGATAATATAATTTCAGTTCATCTGACTGTAACACACATGCTGTCAGTATTATTTATTATTACTGAAGCCAGGTGTTACTTAGACCACGTCAAGTCTACGCCACGTGTTATACGTGAACGGGATTTTGATGTGTTAAAATATTGTTACGTTAGGGGGAATGGATTTCTATGAAATTCAAAGAAAAATATTCAAAATTAAGCAAAAATTGGGAATGTTTTGTTAATTTAAAAAACTTACTCTTCGTTCTCCATGACTGTCTTAATAGCAATGGACAATTTTTCTTCTGTTATCGAATCAAAATCAAGCCTTACTCCTATTCCATGACGGACATATTTCTCCACATTAAACCACTGGTCGCCCAGTATTGGTATACCGATAAGTGGTACTCCTGCCGTAATTGCTTCGTCAGTCGATTGCAGTCCACCTTGTGTCATAAAAAGTTTGACTTTTGGATGTCCTGAAAAAAGTTTGTATACTTATTTGTAATTTGCACTATTTACACTCTTTCATACAGGGTTTGCACAAGGGCACTTACTAAGTAGATCTGACTGCGGAAACCACTTCATGACTTTTACATTAGGTGGCATATTATATGGTTGATCCGAATGCCATTTCCATAAAACATTATATGGTAATTTGGAGAAAACGTTAATAATAATGTTGATTTTCTCCGAAGGCAACAATGAGGGATCAACGTTAGTTCCTAAACTAAAATATATGATGTCAGTTTGAGAGTTATCTAGGAGTGAAGACAAATTCTGAAATAGAGAAAAAGTTGTTCAGGCAAGTTGTTTTACTAAATTAACTTCTAATTCTAGTGTAGGTTTAAGTTTAGTATGTTAACAATGATTTACCACTCTTACTTTAGGCAATTCCTTTTGTGGTTTTTGATGAAGTCCCCCCATGTAAATAATATTCGGTGGCACTGGTCGATTGTCATCCCAAATCGGATGGATATTTAAAAACAACATATGAACATTTTTTTTCAGCTCATTGAGTCCAGGAAAGCTTGAACCAAATATTCTTTTCAAGACCCAGTTTCCTTTCTCCTCGAATTTGTCGTAAATTTCATTTATTAGGTAATGATTGTAATATAATTCATTTAATTTTTCCCACATTGAACAATTATAAATTTTTTGACGAAGTGGCAAGGGATATAAGATCGGATGATTGGGAGCACCAAATAGTTCATAGTTTCCAACTGTACCACCAAAAGAACTGAATAGAATAATGGGAATATCGTAAATATAGGCTAGAGATATAGCTGGCGTAACACAAGCTTCAATAAGTAGTAGATCAAAAGTGTTATTCTTATTGTGAAGTAATTCTTTTACTTCTTTTACATTTATTTGTTTTTCAAATATTTCTATAATTAAATCCAAAGCAACTCTGATCTGGACACGTAAGTCGTTATTATTTTCAGTCGCCATCGTCACAAATTTTTTCCAATGATCGTAAGAAATGTCATGGACGTCTATTTCCGTGAATCCTGTTGGTGTTTCCCCTTTCGGAAACGACGGATCAGGAGTTACAACGACCACTTCATGACCCCGTCTTGCCAGTTCAATGGTGAGGGGACGGAAGACTACCTGATGACTTATTGAAGGTATTGGGAAAAATGCCAATATTCTTGCGGTTTTGATTTGTAGAAATAAACTCGATGCAATTATCGCGAAAAACAGCACTGAGGCCATAGTTACAAACGTTTGAGTTTTAGAGAAGAATCTACATGACTGACTATTCTCAGCAAGTGCATTTACTGAATGTATTTTGCACGATACATGTAATTGCCCTTGCTACAAATCATCTTCAATTACTTCTGAATTGTACGTTTGCAAATAATGTTCGTGTAACTTATTATTATGTAAGTATACCAAAAAGTCAATAATTACGTTAATGTTTTAGATCTGAAGAGTTCTACAGTGTTTAACACGAAAGGTTTAACTATTTAAATAATAATCATTGAGCGGTCTAATTTTACATGGTATAAGCTGGTAAGTTTTACCAGCTTATACCAAGCAATCCTGACAGTGCTTGACGCTATTGGTAGGAGAGGATTTACTGATGATAAGTCTTTGGTGCTGAAGACCGTCTAGGTACATAAAACCGCAGCGTTTACTTCTGCCACCGAATAGAAGTGTGAAAACATTACTGTGTTCCGGTTTAACAGGCGTTGTAGGTAGTGTAATTATTGAGGAAACGAGACTCAATAAGGGGTAATCACAGCAACGAAGGGGTAATAAGGTTTAACATCTTGTACCTCAAGGCAGCGACTGCAATATGGTGGAGTGTATAATATTCTATCTAGCTTCTCCTTATGGGCGGGCATATCACTTACCATCAGATGAACATCCTGCTCATCTCGTTTTGTTGAATAAAAAAAAGGAATAATTTCTTAAGCAAGCATGGTTCCGACACTCACACTCACTACCTCGAAGGCTTTAGTAGCAAGGAACGAATTACTCCTAAATCCGTAACCATGACCGCTTTTATGAGGATTAGAGTACAGTGCTTACTCGTGCTTCAATCAGGTGTATAATATCAAAAGTATTAAAGTTCAGGTTTCACGAATCGAGAGTTTTTCTCACAGAAATTTTTGAAACCACCGCTTACGCTTTATTGTTATAAGCAAGCGTATTATCACATTGGAGAGAGGTGGTCTCATCCTACCCCTCTGGTAACGAGGCGTGATATATATGTATGTATTATCACCTGGTGAACAAATTTCACCTGAAAGAAACACAGGCAGTTCATAATTATTTTTAGGAATTATGGGCTATTTGGTGTCAATGTTACAATGATGTCAAACGTCAAAAACTGCTCATGATTATAGCTCATTTATAATTTTAGGCTCGACAGCTAGATTGCTTGATTCGAAAAAACCATACCATAATTTAAGCACTACTAAAATTGGCTCCGAATATGATCACGGAATCTTCGTTTTGAAGGTGGCAACCGGTTAGCGTATGCGCCATGATCACAGTTATATGCTGGCATACTAAAATTAAATATACAGTCACTAGTAAAACATCATGATAGACAAGTAAATAATTATATATTGATATAGATTATTCTGTATGTCACAAGAAGTATAATCATAATAAGTCGACTTAACTGCCTACTTCTAATTTTTAGCTGCGTAATGCCGAATCTTAAAAACCTTGAGATGTTATAAAAAATATTTTTGTTATTTTAAAAACAACTCTTCTGTACTTCTGCTATCATCATCATTTCAACTGATGGACGTCTACTGTTATACATAGGTCTCTTATAATGTGTTCCACAATATACGGTCTTGTGGTGTTTGAGTCCAGAGGTGTAAGGAGGAGACTCAGTCCCAGATTGACCAACGAGGCTCTGGCGACCAACTAATAGCGTTAAAGCTATTCATCACTGACCTGAATACTATAGACCGTAATCGCGCAGAAGCAATATCGGTGTGATGGAGTCGGTACTGCGATCATGAACCCGCCTGTCACGCTTTCTCCTTCCCTTGATTCTGATGATGTAAGCGCTTGAAAGCCATAGCGACACTTACAGCTTATCTGATACTGGGATCGTTGACCCGTATCCACGGCTTCCTGCCAAGCGTAGTGATTATAGCAAAATCCTTTTCTCTTGCACCAACTTAGATTCCGTGATAATAGTTTAAGGAAAACTTAACAGGCAACAAAATTGATCCATTCCGTTTTCCCAAATTTCAGATTTTTCTTATTTTTGCGACCCCAACTTTGGGGAATGCTTTTTCCAATAATGAACCTTATCAAAATTGTAACATTCTGTAAAATGTTACGCATCATCATCATCATCAGCTGATAGATGTCCACTGCTGAATATGAGGCTCTCCCAAAGTTTTCCACACCGATCGGTGCTACGCTTCCCGCATCCAGCGGCAAGTTACGCGTAGTTAAAGATGAAGGAAGCGTGGTGTTAAAACATTGGAAACCTTCTTCTTATCGTCGGTTAAATAATTACGTTCCGTTAACTACTTCGTATATATTTAAATATATTGAAACCAAATAATGAACGTTAATGGTTTTAGGTGTGCGTGTGTCGGCAGGTTTTAAAATGACATCGTCACTTCTTATTAAAGGTAAATGTTGAAGGTCACTTTGTTTTAGCTGGGTTATAATAACGTAGATTTTTTAGTCTTAGAAGAAAAAATTACCGTGGTCATTGTTTATGTATGATGATTGGCAAGAGTAAATAGGGAGTCGCAAGAATATTAGTGATAAGTAAAATTGGTCTTGGTCCTGTCTTGCACTTTTTACACGAGAAAGACCAAGACCAAGCCGAATGAACAATACTAAAACCAAGACCTAATATGCAAGACTGTATACGCAAGATTAAGAGTAGAAGTATTTAAACAAGACCAAGACTGAACAGACAAAACCAAGACCATTGACTGAGATTGTCTAAGTTTTGGTCTTGTTATAGCTATGCTTATCACTAAAGGATATCGCCATTTATCATTAAGTTTTTTTTATCGACAATAATCTAGTATCATCTCAATTTATGATTAAATGATAGTCAGGCTGTAGATGGTAAGTGTGCTCAAAAGTGCGCACAGAGTATTCGGGTAGGCACATCGCTGGGCTTTTGTTTTGATTTACGTGGGGGAAATGCCTACGCATAGTCGTTCTCGCGGGGGCAAGGACGATTTATGTCGGACTTGCACCGACTAAAACCGCCACGATGTTCCGCTTCTTCGCCTGATGACAGGGTCACGTGAACGCTTTCGCTCGCAATCGCCACCCTGCCGGCGCTGGCCGCTTTCGCAGCCCCACTTCGGGGGGAAGGGATGAACCCTCCATTCCCAGGGCGCGCCTTAACATGCAGCGCGTCCCCTCCTCGGCCTCCTGCCGTCGCGGGGGCAACGAGTTCTCCAGAACCCGTCTCGTATCGCATGCCGAAGCAAGAGTGATAGAAGAACTACTATCAACTACCAATGTACTCTAAAATCGAAGCTTAGACTTCTGACTTACCAAAACAAGAGAATAGCTAGGATGATATTCACTACACCATATTGTGTTCATCGCCTTAACAAGTAGATATGAGTCTCGATACCCCAGTGCTTCTTGTACAGTACATTTACCATCAGTAGGGATTGTAGTCAAGCGTTAGTATACGGCGTTAGTATAGCGCCTTTCAAACCGGAGGAGTATCATGTTTGCACACCTACCTAGACAATACACTAACTGTAATTTGATAATGAACACGACAAAATATGAGAAATGGCGCAAAATCGAAAGAAGTTTTTGAAATAACATACGTGTTCCAAATTTAAAATAATGAAAAGGTTGAAAAAAAGAAAAGTTTTTATGTAACAGTATTTATGGCCAGACTAACTATATAACTATATATACACATAAATATATATATACATACAGTAAATGTTCTCCGCCCGTATTGCTGACCGTAGCACCTCCGCAACCCCATTTGGGGAAGGAATTTAGTAAAATCCATTCTTAGTTGACCCCTACATGGCAGAAGCAATATCTCTAACTAATTTCGAATATTCTCGATCAATAGATTCGAAGATCTCGTGATGAATCAATGCATTACTGGATACCTTCTATATATACATTGTGGTTATGCGCCTAGCTTTAGTGCTATAATAAGACACTAATTCTAGGTTATGTTGGGAAAGCAATTTATCTTCAGTCAATTAGTTGAACGTCATTGTCTAATTAACGTTTGAATCATCATTATATAGGACAATGATTAGGACAACAAGTGCTGTTATAATATGGCTTAGATAACTTTGTTGGTGTGACAGACGCATTTAACTTATTTCTGATGAGTTCATGTTATATGATACTTAGTGTGGTGTAATGGTAGGTCTCTCCTGTCAGAAAAATCATCATTATCAGCTGACTGCTGGACATAGGCATAGATACCACCACAGGTCTTATTGCAGCCGCTAAACAGTAGTGTGTAAACATTACTGCGTTCCAGTTTAAAGGGCGTTGTAGCTAGTGTAATTGCTGGGGTAACGAGACTCTATATCTTATGTCCCAGGCGAGTGAGTGTAACGCGGTGCAGTATATATCATTCTAACTAGCGCCACGTTGTTGTAGACTAGCGTATAACTTACTATCACGTGAATGATTCGCTTGTTTCATCGATAAATTAGATGAAAAAAAAAATGAAACGAGCAAGGCATTCGTCTAATTCTGCCGCCAAACAGTAGTGTGCAAACCTTACTGCGTTCCAGTTTATTACGTGCTGTAGCTAGTGTAATTACTGAGGTCACGGGACTTAATACCTTATATCTCAAAGCGTCGAGCGGAATGTGAATAACATCCTAATTAGCGTCGTAATAACGTTTTTGTGGGAAAGCGTTTCACTTACAATTACGTGAACGACCCGCTCGTTTTGTTGCTATGTAGAGTAACAAAAAAAATTATATCACTCTCAACTCTATGAATACCGATCGCTGGACATTAGGATACGGAGGCAAGAGAAGAAGGGCTAACAAGTTTTATGAGTGATAATCGACACTCAATGCCGGCAGGGTACAAGTATCCAATCGGCTTAATTCGGTTTTTTACCGTTTTCCGATACACTTTTAATCCTGTTACCGAATTAAGTACAACACGACGAGGGTCCACGACTCCAAAACAAAAACAAATGATACAGGTCATTTACTTTGAGTGCTCAAAACAGACCCGTAGATTTTTTTTTTAAAGGAACAAGGTCTCTAATGTTTTCAATTTGACGCTTATCGTCTTTATGTTATTTTATACTGCGAACGACGACGCGACCAGCGAAATCTTCGTCTGATGGTAAGTTATACATCTGCCCATAGCAGCTGGTGGTAAGTCTCAGTTGCCATAGACCGAATAGATAGGTATCACTGTAGCGCCTATATCCGTCAAACAGTGGTAGTGCAAACATTACTATGTTCCCGATTGAAGGAACTGCAGCGGTTCTTGTAGTGTAATTACTGAGGTAACAACCTCAACATCGTATGCCTCAGGCGATAAGCGCTATGTGGTGCAGTGTATACCGTCCTAATTAGCGCGACGTAGTTATGGGCAGGCTTATCGTTTTCCATCATATTCAGACATAAGATGTGACGATGGTTATCTCAATAATTTCTAAAACTCCAAAGCCTTTCAAACCGGACAACTGAAATGTTTCTCCACTACTCATTGACGGCAGAAATAGAAGCTACGGTGGTAACTTCCTAGATTAGGTATTCACTGGTAACGGAGTACCACCAGTAAATATCATATTTTCATAGTAGAATTTTATATAAAAGTTCAGTTTTAACTTTTAAGTAATAATTGATCACAACTTCCGTCGATTTTAACTAGTATCATGTTAAAGTTAACTGTCGTACTTTAACCGATTTATGAACAAACAGGCAAAGGTAAAATTCCTCAGTTAAGGTTTGAAGTTTAATAAAAACGGGTCAAATATAATTAATCCGAATTATATTCAGGTCAGACTTCACTAATGATACAGCAAATGAATTTCTAGACCTCAACCGTCCGATGAACTTTGTACTATTTAGGTTTCCATATTAATTCATCCATTGGGGTGTAAGGGGTTACGTCCAACATCTTACGGAGCACAAGTTAACCTCACCAGCACCCGATGCACTCCGCTGAATAACAAATGAGATGACTACCCAACAACCCTCACTGGGTCAGCGTGATAGGCTTAGGCCCACTTCCCCTCAATCAACTGTAATAAAGAGTACTTTGGTGGAGACCTATGTCCAACAGTGAAAGTCTATCCGCTGATGATGATGATGATAATTAATTCATTTTCATTATCTTCTAACTTATATTCCATGAGTAACTTATTTCGTCAAGTTTCTTCGCTAACTACTGTCTGGTGGCTAAAATAAGCGCTGCGGTGGTACCTAGACGGTCTCCGGTAACAGAACTACCACCAGTAAATATATTTACTATAAGTAATAAAAATATTAATTTAGTTACTGGTGGTAATTTCCTGTTACCGGAGACCGTCTAGGTAGGTACTGCCGCAGCGCCTATTTCGCAGAACTGATCGGTGTGGAGATCTTCGAGGGAGACCTATGTCCAGCAGTGGACGTTTCTGTTATAACCAAATATTTTATTACTGTATATATTTTACTTATTAACCGGATACGGTGTGTTTTCCGGTTTTGTAGATGGTAGTAGAGAGATCAGGATATGAAGAAATATCACTGGTGGTAGATCTATGGTGCCGGATTTCCGCCGATTTCGTCGCCAAACAAAAGTGTGTAAAGATTACTGGGTTCCGGCTTAAAGAGCGTTGTAGCTAGTAAAATTACTAGGGTAATGAGATTTAATCTTGTGTCTCAAGACAATGTAGTGCAGTGTATACCTTCCTAACTAGCGCCATTACTATGGCCAAGCGTATAACGTATCATCAGCTGAACATCTAGCTCGCTTTTAATGCACTAAAAGACCTAATCCAGTATTTGAATGGCTTATGTCTTCTGCCTCCAAACAGTTGTATGCAAACATTACTGTGTTCCGGTTTTAAGGGCGTTGTAGCAAGTGAAATTACTGGGATAACCAGACTTAATATCTTATGTCTCCGGGCAACGAGCGCAATGTTGTGCTGCGCTAACATACTAACTAGCGCCACGTTGTGGGCGGGCGTATCACTTACCATCAGGTGAACACTCCGCTCGTCTCGTCGCTGAATTGAATAAGAAATAAGTAGTCGAAACAATATAGGAAACAAATAGCGAACGTCTATACCAACGACAAATAAAATGAAGAGTTTTGTGATTTCTTTAAGAACATTCGGAGCGTGAGTCTCGCCGTGCTCACGATCGCTCTCTAAGGAAATACACGTAAAAGAATACACAGTGTATTTCGTTACAGAATACTAATGATTTATTTATTAAAAAAAAAAAAAACGATGTTTCTTTCCTTTTTATTATAAGGAAACGGCGACACGAGCGGGACATTCACCTGTTAGCAAGTGATACGCTATAACGTGGCGCTAGTTACGATGATATATACAGCATCACATTGCGCTCGTCGCCTTGAGACGTAAGATGTTAAATCTCGTTACCCCAGTTATTACACTAGCTACAGCGCCCTTTAAGCCGGAGCAGTGATGTTTATACACTATTGTTTGATGGCAGGAATAAGCGCTACATAAGTATCTACTTAGATGGTCTCTGGCAACAGAGACCTACCACCAGTGACATTTGACTTATGACACTTGCGTCGACTGTTTAATAGTAAACTTACTGTACCTCCTGTAAATTCAGGTTTTCAATATAAACGTTCTTATTACTGATTTCTTTAATGAATTTACAAAGTTGCAATTATTATTTAGTGTTATATGATAAAGCTTTCAATCAATCATCAGCCGATAGACGTACACTGTTTGACATAGGCCTCCCGCAAAGATCTCCATATCGATCAGTCCTGCGCTGCCCGCGTCTACCGGTATCCCGCGATCTTACAGTCAGCATGGCCTCCGTTACGGCAAGACACCAGGGGTCGTGTTTGTGGGGGTTCATGTGGGGAGATTTAGGCTATTTCTCATCACGCTAGCCCAATGTGGGTTGGTGAGAGTCAGAGCGTTGTTTGGTAATTAGCAGGGTGCACCACTAGTAGGTGAGGTTGGCGTGGGTCCTGTGAGTGGTTATGCGGAATACCTTACACTCCTGATAAAGCTTATCAGCTTCTAAATTGTTTTGTCTAAATTATAAAGCTTGATTAAATCAATGTCATACTTTTTGAAACACGTATATAAAACACGTGGTGATCCGCAGAAGAGCCAAGGTCACCGACATAGCTCAAAAGATTGCTAGACTTTAGTAACAGTGGGTAGGGCGCATTACCCGAAGGACCAACGGCCGATGGAGCAGTAAGGTCCTCGAGTGGCTGCCCGCGTACCGGTAGACAGTGTTAGAAAGCCTCCCACAAGGTGGACCGACGATCTGGCGAGACTCGCGTGAACCCACTGGATGCGAGCAACACGAAACCGATCGATATGGAGATGTTTAGGGGATGCCTACATCCAGCAGTGGACGTCTATCGGCTGATGATGATATATAACGCACTGAGACGTATGGCTATGTTGTATATATGTATATTAAAACACTTGGGTTTCATAGATTATTTATGAGCAATATACACAAACACATACAAATTTGATACGACTGTCTTGATAAATTATATGACAGACTTTCTACATCGTCTTCCATCACCAGCTTTGAGAGTAGAAGTTCATTAGGTCGCGGATCGCCATCGGGACAATTGGGATACATTACATTGAAGTCACAATCCTTAAACAGTAAAACAGGAAATTACTGCGTGTATTGATATATATATATACATATAATATGTATATATGAAAATTTATATATATACATATGCAAGTACATGACCTTATTACTGTATCCAAAGAGAAGTAAAGATTTATTTAGTAATAATTATTAAGAGGTCTCTGCTGCCGGAGTCCATCTAGTTATGTACGACCACAGCGCCTACTTCCGCCGTCAAACTTTAGTTAAATAACAGTAGATGATATTACTGTGTTCTCATTTGGAGATGGTTGTAGCTGGTAAAATTACTACAGTAAACAAACCTAACATCTCAAGTTTCTAAAGGCAGACAGCGGTGCACGGTCACCATAATACCTACCGCCACGTACCATCAGATGAAGGCGTATTACCATTACGTTGAAAATAATTTATTATCGTCGTATTCTGATCTGAAGGCAAATGCAGTTAGTAGAAATACTAATTAAGAGATTTTCCAAAATGATGTAAACACATTTTGTTTATTTACTGAATTTTAAATAAGAGACAAATTAAACAAAGAATGTTGCAAGTTGCAAGGAAGCTGTTGAAAGTAATGTATATCGTTTTTATTCAAGTAAGCGACAGGAAGGTCGTTCACCTTATGGTAACTGCTACGCCTGCCTATAATATCGTGGCGCTAGTTAAGATGGTATTTATAGCACGACACGTAAGATGTTAGGTCTCGTTACCCCAGTAATTTCACTTGCTTCGTTAGTAGCGCTTCATTGATAGTTGCCTAGACGGACTCCGGCAACAGAGACCTACCACCAGTATGTGTGTATATGTATGAATGGCTTTTATATCGAAATCCAAGTATATTTGATTTAATTTTTTCTCTTTTCCTTGATTAGTAATGGGCTAGAGGTGAGAGGGAGAGAGAGTTTTATTTTTTTCCGTACACAATAACCTCATATACGATCTATCAATCGCTTTTTACTATTATATATAAGTTACTCTGTATAAACATGGCAACACTTAACAATTTACATATAATACATAGGTCTCTGTTGCCGGAGACCGTCTAAGTAAATACCACCGCAGTGCCTACTTCCGCCGCCAAACAGTAGTGTGCAAACATTACTGCGTTCCAGTGTGAAAGACGCTGTAGCTAGTGTAAATACTGTGGTAACGAGACTTAACATTTTATGTCTCAAGGCGACGAGTGCAATGTGATGTAGTGTGTAACATCCTTACTAGCGCCACATTGTTATAGGCATGCGTATCATTTACCATCAGGTGAAAATATATATATAGAATATATTGAAAGATTCTCACTAATATTGCTCATCATGAGCTGCTTTCATCTAACTGTAGTTAGGCAGTTATTCATTATTACCAAGTAACTACAATTGTATGTAAATAGAAAAATAAGTTTCAATATCGGGAAACATGTAACAAGTGCGAAGGTATAGCGGAGCAGCCTGACGTGAATGTATTGCGAAAAGGGTACTGTAACGAGTAAGTAGAAAATTAGCTTCAGTTACTTGAAGTTAGAATGCAATAAAGCTTATTTGTTCTTTCTTTCTCTGCTTTGAGTTATGAGAAAACGCAGTACAGCTAATATTGCGAGGACTGTTCTTTGTTCAATGCGGAGAGTTTCTAGTGTTAATCAAATTTAAAACCAATTACTTGATTTTGGCTCTTGTAATTTAAAAAAAAAACAAATACAATGTTGCAATAAAATTTTAAACTTATTAATTATTGAACTTTAGTTAACTATCACTATAAATATTATTAAAATATGTTAAGAACTTGTTTTCATATAAAACAAAAATTCTGTATTATATGCTGACGATGAGTACAAATAGCTTAATCTTCTGTTTTTTCTTTATATTTAAATGATATATACATAATTTTTTTATTTTTTAACTTTAAAAAAAATCATTATTATTCATAAATATGTGTTTCCTGTTGTATTTTTAAATATATACGAAAAAGCATTTCATATGCAGTTAATTCCAGAGATATTTCATATCAAAAGGATTGAAAATCAAACGGTGTCAATCTCAATAATATTTTGGTGAAGTATTGTGATGAAATAAGATAAATACATTGTGATCTTTTAACCTTTTTAAGTTTACCTGAAACACATCGCCTTCGGAGATAATAACTGAGAACTTTTGTAAAATAACAGCTTGAACGTGAGAGCACTTGTTAGGAGTCTCCAGTAGCGACTGTAGTGTGCAGTGTCGAAACTGAGCTCTTGCACTAAGGATAAGTTAGTTATAACTTTAATAAACTTTAAAGTATTATTATAAGATATTTTCTGCAAATCCGAGATTTGAGTTTTGCGATTTATGTTTGTATCATTTATTTATTTATACATAACATATAAATTAATATGAAAGTACAACACGCATGGAGATTAAACGCAAAGGTCTTAGTTATTCCAATATACTTCTTCCATAAGGTCTGATGATAGAAAAAAATATTTATACGATAAGTTTACAAAAATTTAAAATTTACTTCAAACTGTCGTTTTACAAAGATTTAAACCTAATAGGTCTATCGATAGACAATTGTAGCGATTTTTCGATTGACTTAGCTCTCAATTGACTATTGAATCTACGTCCTTAGCTTTGCGTTTATGATTCTCGACCTATATAACCAGACCATATAATGTTTTTTTTTTATAGATCAACTGTTCTTCAAAGATAGTGTCAAGACAATCTCACCAACATAGATAAAAGTGCGTTTCGTAATGCGTCCACTCGTGTGATGTGTTTTTCTTGACGTCGACAATTTGCTTGAACTTCGTATAACATTTTTCCCACGAATCCTCTGTACTTTCGATACAATGCGGCAAAGTGTCGTATCCTGAAAGCATCCTTGTTATCAAAACGAACAATTGCTGATATCATATAATTGTAGGAGCCTTTTAACACAACAATCGATTTTTTTTATACCACTTAGGTGGCAAATAGGCATGTGGCCATTAGAGAGCTTTGGTGTTCCACGACATCCGGAATTCTCGTAGGAGAGGAAACCAGGTGGGAGAACCCGTAGGCCAGAGCAAATTCAAGCAGATCTCACTGCGAAATCGGTGGACCGGGAGCCAAGCCATTCAACGTGATGAGCGTTGAAATCTCCTAAAATCTACCTCCGCAGAAGGATACAGCTCTGCCGCGACTTTGTCTGTCGTCATTTGCAAGTGCTCGAAAAGTCTGAATGTGTCTATATCACCGCTGTGAGATCTGTATAGGCAAGCGTAGATGCAGGCGTGGCCACCGTTATCAATACACACCCATAACACTGACAGAACTCTGTCTTCTAGGCCATGAAGGTCGATTTAGCATTGTGCTCTAGCTCATATTTGAATCTCCGTGAGGAATAGCAAGGTCGGCTGCGCAGTTTCTAGGAGCTGGTGGACTGCGTTAAGGTTCGCTTGAAGTACTCTGATGTTATAGAAGTCCCATTTAAGCATGGCAAGTATTAGCTGAGGTATTCTGCAGGGCGGAGGTACTTCTCCAGACGGGCTGCTCATTTATGAGCAAGAAATATCCGGTGTGACCTACCACCTCTTTTATGCAATAGTTTATGATAATTGTTTTTTTTTATTTATTTAAACTGAGGTGATATACGGAACGTTCACTTGATGGTTACTGATACGGCTGTCTATAACAAATTGACGCTAGTTAGGATGATACTACTGCAACTAGATATTGAGCCTCGTTACTCCAGTAATCACACCAGCCGCACCTCTAACCGAAACACAGTAATGTTTGCATACTATTGTCTGGCGGCAGAAATACCTTTGGTGCTGGTACTTACCTACATGGTCTCCGGCAATAGAGACCTATCACTAGTGTAATATTTCTACGAGTTTCTACTTCAAATTCTTCTACTAATAAGATACTGTTTATTTTTTTATTCCACGAAGAGAAGAAATAAGCAGGATGGTAATTGATAGGCTAACCCATATCATCATCATCATCAGCAGATAGACATGCATTGGACATAGGCCTCCCCCAAAGGTCACATCGATCGGGTAGGGATTCATATGAGGAGATTTGGGCGTTTCCTACCACGCGGGCCTTATGCAAGTTGGTGGGAGCCAGAGCCTTGTTTGTTGATTAGAAGGATGCACCACCACCAGTTGAGGTTGGCTTGGGTCCCGTGAGTTATTGTACGGGATACCTTTACACTCCTAACTTAACCTAACCCGTATCCATGTGGCGGTATTTAAGATGATATACACGACACCGCGTTGTCACCATCACCATGATATATAAAATGTTAAAACTTTTAACTCTAATAATTTTAACCAACAATAAATATAAAATAATGATCGAATTTTAGTAAAAGTAATACAAATAAGATGCACATCAATATCCATGAATATTGAGGGTATTACGGATGAAATCCGCTTACGTGAGAGGAACCAATCATCATCGCATACGTTGTTAACGACATAAATGTGACCCTTGATGCTTTCATCGTAGAAATGGTTTTCTGATACGTCTCTGCAATCCGCATTCCAATCCATGGCACAGTTTGTTAGGTGTCTTATTGCACTGGAAAAATTTATAAAATCACAATAAGTCTCTTAACTCTTGCATTATAATAGAAGTCTGAAGTGATGAGATCTCTTATTAATGTAATCCATTAGCCATCCTGATTTATCTCCGACTTTATTACTAGGCTACACACAAACATTTTAACTGCTGATTGGCTAATTAATTAGGACACAGCAAAAATCATAAATTCTGTCTTAACCTGGCTCTTTTCATATTAAAGAGTTTTGTAAAACGAAGAGAAATTTGATCAACCGGTCCGTGGCAAAAGCCTGATCCAAATGGGCCTACTTATGAATGTAACTCCACCTGCATATATTAATATTTCTTCATTTTGCTATGAAACAGTAAAAGTCTTTGTTGAAGCTGTCATTGAAATTACTATTAATATTTTTACTATGACAACATGAGAAAAAGAAAGAACTGCGATTTTAAATTATTCTGTTTTTGCTTCTACTATAGCAAACATTGTACAAGTACCAAGCTCATCCTTACTATTGAATGTATCAAAATTTGATTTATTGTCCTACCTGCACCAATCTAAAACTTTACTTGGCATCGGCGGCCTTTTTCGCGTCGAATTAAATATATACGCCGCTTGCGAAGTGCAATTTATCGCGTAGTTTGTGAAATCTTCACAGTTGATATTTTTCGATGTAACAAGTTTCTCTGAATTCTTTGCAAGTATATTGATCGGAATGAACTCTCGATCCTCGTGTGTGTAGTAATTCTTATGCGTTACGTCCTCGTAATCATTGAAGTCTGAAAATAACACTTACTAACTTAAAAAAGTTGTAAAGATTACAAATGAAGTTATTATGAGAGATAATAATAAATTGGGAGCCAGAGATCCTAGAGAACAGGATAAACTAGTTTTTACACTTGCTTTATAGCTTAAATGATAAGGTACTAATTTTACAATAACTAAAAAATTAGATATTGTTGATTAAATATTTAGAAACAAAATGAATGCGAAGATATATTTGTTCCTTAAAAATCAAATCAGATCTCAATAAGAAAGCTTCCATTGAATCATATAATTCAACAGATGGAAGTGGCTGATGAGAATCCTTATTTGAGTCCTGTTGCTATAAGTATCAAAGAGTTCACAATTATACTACTTTGAAATACTAGTGAATTAGACAAACATTCGACCTTGATAATATATTCATAAAATATTTCACCAATAGGTTGTTATAGTTATTTTAGTATCACCTGTTAAATGGTTTGAGATAAAAATCGTAGGAAATTGTACAGTACTTACAGACTCCATTGATATAATTACTAAAGAACGTCGATATAATTAATAATTTTAACATGTCGTATATTATTGAATTTTAATATGAGAAGCATAACCAAAAGTTGGAGAACTGACAGAATGTGTCGAAGACTGATGTAAGACAGACGTCTTACTTTTGCGACGCATTTAGGTTATCCCATTGACAGAAGATTTGATGTTTGTCAACAACTAACTAATGTGTTAATCATAAATAAACAATAATATTATATATTAAAAGAAATGGAGATAATGATAGATAAAGAAAACAGCTCAATAGAAATAAAATAAACTTCAAAGTAAATTGTAATTTGGTCCATAGACAATAAATAACTAGACATACTTAAAACTATGAGGTGATATGAGATACAGAATTAGAAAGTTAAACATTGTTACAAAACATAGATTGAGAAGATTTTAACCGTTTTAAAATATATTTGTATATCCAAATAAAAACCCCATATAATATATTAGCTTTCCTCGAGATTAATGATCAGATGTTAGTCGTCCAGTGCCTCACGTAGGCCACCCCAAAAATCTCCACATCGATTGGTCCTGCTTTGTCCGCATACAGCGTCGTACCGTAACCTTCACACAGTCAGCATGGCTCTGGTACTGCCGGGCACAAGGGGTCGTTGTCTGTAGTAGCTCACGTGAGTGGTTTTAAGTCAATTCCTCCCTCATTTGAAGATTAGCAATGTGCACTACCAGGTGAGGTTGGTTTGGGTTCTGCTGCGAGCTTTCGTGCGGGACCCACTTCATACATCATATACATATACTCGTATATATATATAATACATCGAATGAACTTTTAGAAGCTTTATTTTAGAAGCACTGTAATTAATATTATGCTGTTTGTAAAATTTTTATGCTGCAAAATAATTACGTCCGGAGGATATTAAAAAAAACGTTGTCATCCGACGAGTTCGCAGTATTTCCGCAGAAGCCTTATAATACCATGCAAATAAGAGCGACCGAGCAAAACGCGCCGCATCTACAATGCTGACGTGCTTCATGAAACCGCAGAAAATCCTCCGCCGGCCGCATTGCTGTAAGCTACTTAATGAGAACTCATACGTGGAGGTATTTCGCGTTTTTCTTTTCTATTTGGGACGAAACATCCATGTGATGGTAAGAGAACGTCTGCCAATATAGTGCTAGTTCATTATCATCATTTCAGAATTTACACACCAAAAATAGGGCTTTCTGAAATTGGGTATTGTTCTACTCGACACGCTTTCACACGGAGTATGCTAATAATAGCTTACTGGTGGTAGGAATTTGTTGCCAGAGATTTAAGTAGTTACCACAGCAGCTCCTGTGTCTGCCACCAAACAATAGGGTATAAAGATTATTGTGTTCCGGATTGCTGGAAGTTGTAGCTAGTGAAATTACTGGGGTAACAAGACTCAACGTCTTATCTCTTAAGTCGACGAGCACAATGTGGAGCTGTGTATATCAACTTAAGTACCGCCCCATTGTTATGGGTATCACTTACCATTAGGTACCACGCTCATCTCGTGGCTTCGTTGAATAAAAAAAAATTGTAGATTATTATAAAATAAATCCTGCTCTTTTCAATAGAACCGTTGAGATGTTAGTTAAGATTTATCTTTTCTTTACTTAACTGCATCCGTGGGGTTGAGTTTAGGCGGTTGCTTCGTAACACTTGCTACCCTTGGTTCGATTACGAGGTTACAATAACAAGTAAGATAAAATATTTGGATAATGATAAAGTTTTTCAGCCAATTAAGACTTTCACATTTTCAATTCGTTCCTACTAAAATGTGCTATTTCCGTTTCTAGTATAGGTAGAGTATTCTAGTTGAACACGTTGGAACTCGACATTCTTGTTACTTAACATGTGTATTATATTAATTTGATACTTGAGATTAATAATATCACTTTAGCATTAGAATTTGTGATATATAAATTTTCGCATCCGTAAATTACTGACCTATGATCATACCGCTGAGAGCAAATTGACCTTGTAGTCTTATTTTCTATCTTTGCTTATTATAATAATAAAGCAAAGTTAATGTACTTAACATGTATAATAATTTTACGAAAGTTATAAACCTTAATTTGTTGAATATCTCGTTCCATTCAATTATCTGTAATATAATATTCTTTCGCATTTTCATAACGGAAGCCCTCATTATAAACCCGCGTATGCTCTGAACACTTCCACAGTGTTACGGAATACGTTTATACATATATATGTTTAGATAACAAAAATCAAAGTTGTATGTTATTCGTATGTGTAAGAAAATAAAATATTTTTTTCTATTTTTATTTTGGACACTAATAGTAAATACGTGTACAATTTACTGGTGGTATGTCTCAGGTGACGAGCGTGATGTAGTGCAGTGTATTATTTACCATCCGGCTAACGTACCACTCGTCTCGTATAAATGGAGGAGTAACAGTACATCATATAAAACAATGACTTGAGAATCAAACAATAAAATAATTAGTATAATAAGAATATTTTTCATGTTTTGCTTAATAACTAATAAGTATTAATACCCTCTTAAATGCACTGTGCTTGTACTCTTATACTTTTAATGTTAGTGGAGATCAGCGGATATACAGAGTGAAAGGTAATAGGTGTAAAAGATCTGGAGGGGCTAAAGTATAGCTCGTATCCTATTTATCTATGTATGGACTCCCCATCCAAATAATGGTTCTGGATTTAGTAATTCTTTAAACATTTTTCAAAAAATTCCCAGTTTTCTAAGATAATATTCGATTATTTATTTCTTACTTATTTCTACACAAATTTTAATGTAATAATTATTGTTTTATTAAATTAATATTAAATTAAATTAGGTTCTTTGAAAGATGTAACAATCAACAATTAGGCGTCATACATATTTATTTAATCTTAAAATAAAATTTTATTTACGCACATAATAAGCACATATTACGTAGCTGACTTCAATACCTACCCGACAAGGTATAAGAAAGTACATTCAACTTCTAAAATTTAGAAAAAAAAAAACACTTGTAATAAAACCAAGTACCATGCAATATCAAACTGTAGAGACTAATAAAAGTATACGTCGCGCCGGACCTTAATGTGACCCTTTTGTTGTTGTTGTAACGCGTGCGGGCTTATTGTTGTCGTGTTAGATATTGAGTTTATTGTAAATCATATGCAATGTCATTTTTAGGTAATGAGTCAGTACGACAGTTAAAATTTAACTAGTTTCATGGGCGGACGTACATTATCTATATTTTCTTAACTCTGAACAGTTTTTCTTTTCCATACCAAATAAATTGAATATCAATGGCGGATTACGGTAATGAAGAATACGCTGACATTCATTCTATTGTTATAGACTTAATAATGGAAATTTTTTACAAGCACGAAGAGAATATCAGCTACGTTTTCCAAATCGTCACCTACCAAGTCATAAAGTGTTTGCTGCGGCGTATCCACGCATCAGAGAAATTGGCAGCATTCAACAGAGGCGACATGATGCAGGTAGGCCACGCATCTACGATACTGAAAAGGAAGAAGGAATCATAGACTATTTTGTTATAGACTCGACTACATCAACCAGGGTCGTGGTAATATTGCTGGATTTAACACAATGAAAAGTGTGGTTTACTGTGCGTATGACGAGGCTCTCTACCATTATACAATGGTCCAGACCCTGGAGGAAGGAGACCCTGCAAGGAGGTTAGACTTCTGCCATTTTATGCTGCATGCAGACTTAGAAAATAATAATTATATCTCCAAAGTATTGTGAACGATGATGATGATGGGCATAATTAATACTTACTTGATAGGCCCAGTCTTCTAGCCCAACAATTTAAATATGGAGACGTACGAAGGTTTTCTTCAAAATGATTTTTTTATTATCTGGAGGATATACCACTGGAAACCAAAAGAGAAATGGTGTTTCAGCATGACGGTTGTTCCGCCCATTTTCGTCTCGGCGTAAGACAGTGGTTAGACACTATTTTCCCTCAGTCATGGATTGGCCGAGGTGGACCAATACCGTGCTCCGCAAGGTGTCCTGATTTAACCATTTGGTTGCGGTTGTTGGCGTAACACCTTGCGGTTATTACTTATGGGGTCACATGGAATCTTTAGTGTATACAACATCAATTAACTCGTTAGAAGACGCACCAATTACCTCGTCACGCATCATTGTCGCTGCTGACAAAATAAGAGAACAGCTCACAGGGCGAGTCACTCGATCTGACTAAACAAAAAGGCCTCATGCTTGTATCGTGTATCATGTGCATGTATCAGGAATCGTGGCGTGGCCGTTATTCTATGTTGTGAAACCTGTCAGCAATACATTTTTGGTCCCAAAGCATTAACTACTCAAACTGGCTTAAAACCAACGTTCCAGACTATATAAGAGTCTAAGAGACTGGCCCTCATCTAGCCCAGGCCTCAACCCTTTAGACTTCAAATTATGGTTAGTATTAGAGGACATGGCCTGCTGCTGTTCTGAACGAAATGGCGACATTGTCTCTTGAAAAACTTTTGGTGCAAGCGGTGGCGGTGGTGGAAATTTCCCTTGGAAAGAGTGCGTAAGTCCATGGGTTCGTGATATGTGGCCAAATAGATTAAAGGCCTGTATAAAGCCAAAGGTGGCCATTTTGAATAGAATATTGTTTTTTATTTTTTGCGGAGATTAATACATATGTATGTATTAATTTTAATATTATTACATTGCTCATTAAAACAAATGTATTTTCATTTGTAACAGAACTTGCGGCTGGACGAGGTATATATATATATATATATATCTTACGGTTTGTGAGGTCATTAGTTTTCTTGCTACAATAAAGTACGGAATCCATTAATGATTATACTATCTTAACAGTTTACTTAAATGGAAAGTATTTAATAAACTTTATAACATTGGCATAGCAACACTCCCCATCTAGCTGGATCCATACAATCGAACGATGACGTCACGTTGGACGGTTCTACATCTCTTTTTTTTTGTTTTAAGGGGGAAATCTTTGAAAAGATACTCTGTCTTCTGGGAGGAAAGGGGGGCTATGTGGAGATATTTACCCATTAAAACCTCTTTGGTGGTCACTTCAGGCGCTTGAATAGGTCACTGGATCTACGTTCGGAACAATAGCGGCCTCGCTAACGCTAAGTTGGGATAGCCCGTCCCGAGATCTGTTTTATGCAATCCCTGCCAGCCTCGTGAGTACTTCTTCAATGACCGGAAACCATGACCAAACATTGTCCTCCTCAGGATCGTTTAGAACGCGATGAGAACCCCGGCATTGACCGCCAACGACTCTCACGATCCATAAGAACATATTTCAATCCAACATCTTCCTGGTTTCTTGAATATATAATTATTATTATTGTTGATATATGATAGTATAGATATAAATATTACTGTATAACCAAAGAAATATATTTGTGCTCGATAACAGATATAGTTTTGATTAAATGAAGTGATATAAAGAAAGGTATATACATAAATGTTAGCTCATCATTCGCATAATGTCTACATGTGACTATTACATGAAAACGTTTGATCGTACCGCAACATGCGGTTGACCGTCATTAAGTTTGATGACTTCCCCTCAATCGGGAGGTTTATTACGGTGTTATATTGGCGGTGCCTCGTGTCACATAAATCATATATTATTTGCGATCTACCCGCAAAACCGACGTTGTTCAATGTAGTAAACAAATAGGCAGACTTCTATAAGAACTTTCTATCCGGCAAACATTACTCGAACATATACACATGTATACATATAAAATATTTTTTTTTTATATTTTCATTTTATCTGAATCTGTATATAAGGATTTGCTACTCTTTATGATGACCGACAATGGACGATGTATCTAACGATAATACTGTTCAGTGATGACTCATTCCGTTTATCATTTCGTCGATCATCGATCAATTCGATCTCCATTATAAGCACAGTAACCGTATAAAAATAATAATAATGTTGCTTAGGATTCCATAGAATAGAAATACACTTTTATTGGAAATCGTTCAAACCTTTCTAGACCATTTTCCGATATAATTCTAACAATAACAATGAATACGGCAAATAAAAGGCCAAAGGATAAGTCTCGAAGCGAATACTTTGAGCGGAAATAATGCGCGCTGTTTTAAATAAAGTTGTGCTATTGTTATGTTCTGTATTGTTTCATCAATTTTTTTTAAAAAAAGAACCTTAAGAAAAAGGTTAGGGTAAATCACACGAAATAATGTACTAGTAAATATTACAGTTTTTGAGTAGCTTGCCATAGGTAACCTATACGTTATTAACTAATAAGTATAAGAATGATGCAATTAATAGAATAAGTATAGGGAGAATAAAGCCTTGAATAATAGTATCAAGGAAAACCAAAAAAAAATATGTATGGACTTCTAAGGTCTTAGATTCACATACGTTTTTCTAATTATTACTAGGAAACTGCAATCGGGGTAGTTTATACTATTTTTTTATTTAATGTAATAAACGTCAAAACGAGCGGAACGTTCACCTGGTGGTAAGTGATACGTCAGCCCATAACAACGTGGCACATTGTGGTCGTCACCTTGAGACATAAGATGTTAAATCTCTTTACCCTAGCAATTTCATTAGCAACAACGCCATTCAATCCGGAACACAGTAATATTTGTACACTACTCCACAAGTAACAAGATTTATTTTATATGACTCATGGTTCTTTGGATGTAAACTTTCACCAGTACATTAACTAGCTACGGCGCCCTTCAAACTGGAACACGGTAATATTTGCACACTAATTTTTAGCAGCGGAAATAGACGCATCGGCAGTACCTACTCGTATCTAGACCAGTTCTAGGAAGAGAGCTAGCACCGGTAGTATGATTGTCTCACCTTACGAATTGATTTCTTTTATTACTGCTTTATTTAATACAGTCATTTACTTTTTTAACTTAATGTATAATAAGATAAAGTTATTGTATAGTGTATTACTAAAAGTAATATCCTCTACAGCGCAAAGACGCGATACGTGCACCTTCGAGCTGATCCACCGGTTCAAAGTAGCACAGCGAGCGATGGAGAGAGCTCTGCTTGACATTTATCTAAGGGACAAGATCCGGAACTAAGAAATTCGACGGAGAACTAAAGTTGTCGACGTAGCTCTCAAATTCTGGAAGCCGAAGTGGCAGTGGGCTGGCCAGGTCTGCCGTGAGAATGACGGCCGGTGGGGGAGAAAAGACACAGGGGCGTAGGACGCCATTTCTCGAGATGGACCGACGACGTTATAACAACGGTCGGAGGTGATGGATGCGAAAAACTGAGAACCGTATCTGGTGAAACACATTGGGGAAGTTTTACATTCACGAGTCGATTAAAAAAGGCTGATGATGATGACGAAAAGTAAAATAGTTTCTTTACCCGTTTTTAAATGTTGAAAATAACTTCTATTGTTGGCACATAGATGGCGCTACTTGTAATGTATAATAACGCCAGAATAACAAGCTTCTAACTAGTCGCTATGCGTTGAGATCACGTTTGTATGACCTGAATAGGCAAGTGAAAAAATTCATCTAGACCAGTCCGCCATGCTATAATATAGTATGCAGTATATCAATTTACCAAGGAGCGAGATTGTGGGTATTTTTTATTCGACGGAGCTACGCGACATAGGCGTTCATGTTATACTTCCATCCACAACAACGTGGCGTTGATTAAGATGATATACAAAGCAACCCATTGTGCTCATCCTCGAGACCGTCTGTGTGTAGTGATGAGTAAAATTGGTCTTAGTCTTGGTTTTGCTCAAAATCAAGACTAAGACCATAAGTTCAAAACATTTAACATTACTTGTACATATGCTTTTTGTTTGGGAACAAAATATTTAATATATTGTAGGACTGAATATGCAAGATCAAGGCTAGAAGTATGTAAGCAAAACGAAGACCAAGAATGAACAGGCAAGACCAAGACAAACACCAAGATTATCCAATTCTTGGTAGTGCTCTAGCTCTGGCTTTACTCATCACTAGTCTTTAACCTAGTAATTATTTATCTATTATTAAGAAGCAGCCAGCAGTCCTATCCTATATCTAGCTGTGGACGTCTGTTGGCTGATAATGATGATGATGATGATGACGATAATTAAGAGATCAACGGCGTTATAATTTTAGAAGTATTTCAAGTTTATGTATAAGGCGAATATAAAAGTTTCTTTGTACACGCAATTAGTACATTGGTATGCGCAGCTAGATAGTTAAAGGACAAAAAAGGACGATAATTTAGTTATGAATTACATTGATCAAGGTCACAATGGTAAATTAGTGCAAGTAAAAATTATTTAGGTAAAGAAGATAAAATTAACAATATACGGACACATGTTAATTTAATGTATACACCAGCTTCACTAGCTACAACGCCTTTCAAACCGGAATAACGTAATGTTTGCACAAACAGTAGTTTGTCGGCAGAAATGGAAGCTGCGGTCGTTTCTACATATAACAACAAATTTCAAATAAATGCTATGAATATCATTGGGTTATAAAATGTTTCGTAGCATGATACTCATCATGCTTCGGACATTTGGACTTCAATGACGGCAATATACGTCGCTAATGACCGTCAGGCCGTTTTTATGTCTTTAATTGTCGTTACATGATGAAATTTTATGATTTGCCGGTGATGAGCTCCTATATCTACAGCGCAGATATGGAGCAAACCTAACCTCGACATTTATCTGTAAGGATGAACAATTTTACTAGTACTATAGGTGGGTACTTCCGCAGCTCAGCCTTGTAGTCTCAGACTATTTAGAATAGGACTAAGGTATTTCCTGCCTGTCGTACAAGGCGAGTAAATGCGTCCTTGGGTTCATGGGTTCTGAGGGTCGGGATCCTCAGAGCTCAATAAGCGAGTCTTAGGAGGACGGCAAATGCGTGGTGGTAATGTATTTGCCGTAGCATAGTGTGGGTGCTAAGCGGGCTTTGCTTTTCCGTAGGATATTTTATCCAGAGTGCAAAGCGGCACCGGTGGGTTCTGTACGAGATGCCGGAGCCCCTCCAAATGCGCTGAGGAAGATCACCGAGGCGGTTTTAGTGAGTAAAAGTCCCACATAACCCTGTCTTCCCCTAGAAGCAAAATATCGTTTAAAAAGATTTCTCCTGCGATAAAAAAGGGTACTACAGCAGCTGCTATGTCTGCCGACTAATAAGTAGCGTGCAATTTTGTTCTGGTGTGAAGGGCGTAGTAGCTAATCAAATTACTGGGATAAAGACTTTATATATCATGTCTGAACGAGCACTATACGGTAGTGTGTATTTCATCCTACTAGCGCTACCATCCGGTGAACGTCTCTCCCGGCTTATCTTTTTCTCGTAAAGTTTGTACTTTAAGTAAGATGATCTTTTATTATTTTGATGTTAGTTACCATAAATGTTTTTTTATTTAATTTGCTTTCACCCTCAGTACAATTTTATATGAGGAGTTGTTGATGTATTGCGATTGATCCTAATAGAGCTTCAGTTTAATGAAGATTTCATATGGCCCTATTGTTCTTAAGTGTCGTGAAAAGATTAAGCATAGATTCACTTTAAGTATACCGCAGTGCCGGTAATGCAGCTTTAATATATAGACGTTGAAGCTAACTTGAACCGCAAGTCAGGCAGTAAAACTGCTTCTATAAATCCATGCGAGTATTATACTATATCATAGCTTTATTGCTCTTTCTGCTTACAATTTAATGTATAGATCCTTGCTGCTGGAGACCGTGTAGGTACCACCACAGCCCCTATTTCTGTCGCCATACAGTGTGCAAATATTACTGCGTTCCATGGTGAATGGAATTGTAGCTAGTGAAATTGCTGGTGCAAAGAGATTTAACATCTTTTGTCTCAAGGCGATGAGCGTATTGTAGTACAGTGTAGCATCACGACTATCACAATATTGTTATCGGCAAGCGAATCACCATCATGCGAGCATTTCGCTCGTGGGGTCGTCTTGTATAAAAAAAAACCTAACCCCACGCTCTTCAAGTACTTTTGCAAAGAAAGCTGTACCCGAGAAAGAGTTGCCCAGGTGAATATGTATATAATAATGTGGCCTAAGTTACTATGTTAAACACTACAGCACACGCTTTCAAGATATTATATGTTAAGTCTCGTTACTCTAATAATTTCACTAGTTACAGCGCCTTTCAAACCGGAACACAATTATGATAACATTCCTGTTTGGCGGTGGAAATAAGTGCTGCGTCTACATACGAGTATCTAGACGGTTATCAGAAGCAAAGATGTTATAGGTACTATTCTGAATTAAAAAAATAAAATCTAGTCATATATTTTAATACTTTTTTGCCTTTTTTTATCACTGTCAATCCCTAATATTTTAAAGCGTGATAAGAAGAATGAAGCTGTTGATTTATAAACAAACGGAGCGCATATTTTTCAATTTGCCATAACACGTGATTTGCTTCGGCCCAGTGTAGTATGAAACAAAATAAACTGTGTGGGTAGTCGTGTAAATGTAAATAAATATGTCTGTACGGTTGGAAAACATTTATATCAATTTTATTTCGCGTGAAATCTCCTCACAACATTGATTACTACAGTTAAGTATAAATGGTATTGTTACTCGGGCAACGAGACAGTCAGTGTCACGCGAATATAGATTTTAAGTTTGAAATCAGTTCAGAATATCTTCAAACAAATATTATTCAATGAAGGCATTCCTTCATTTTTATTACTCTCTCTCTCTCTCTGTCTGTCTGTCTGTCTGTCTGTCTCTCTCTATCTGTCTCTGTATCTCTCTGTCTGTCTCTCTCTCTCTCTTTAGATGAAGATTTTCCGATATTATGTAGCAAAATGTCGATTATTTTAGATTTTTCTTTGAAATTCGGGGTGTAAGGTATCCCGCACAATAATTTACGGAACCCAAAGCAACCTCACCTGCTCGTGGTGCACCCTGCTAATCAACAAACGAGACTCAGGCTCCCACCAACCCGTATTAAGTAAGCGTGACGAGAATAGGTCTAGATCTGCCGCTGGATGCGGGTAGTGCAGGACCGATCGATGTGCGGATCTTTCGGGGAGGCCTATGTTCAACAGTGGACTTGTATCGGCTGATGATGATGACGATGACTTAATTTCATTGACTTATTAATATTATGAAGGTAGCAGCGCCATAAATTTAAACACCGATATATTAGAACCTCTGATGAGCAAGCAAGGGGTGCAGCGAGGATAACTACCGTTGTCTTAATGTCTTCTCAAATCTCTGTCATGGTGGAGAGACATAATGAGACTAGCTTGTCCCTAACAAATAGCAGCAGGTTTCTGTTGCCAAAGACCGTCTAACTTAACATCTTAAGTCACAAGCTGACCAGCACAAAGTGGCGGAATGTATATCATCCTAACGCCACGTAATGAGCAGGCGTATCACATAACATCAGATGAACGTCTCGCTCGTCTCCTTATTTCGAAGAATACTATTCAAAACACAATATGGTATTAGTTAGGATGATTATACATCACCATATTTTTCTAATTTCACCAGCTATAGCGCCCTTCAAACCTTAACACGGTAATGTTTACACTTTACTGTTTGGCGGTAGAATTAGGGATCTAGGTTATATCGGCTACATTAGGTTCTCAATGAGATGTACGGATCTAGTAAAGGCTGCGATGGGTGTTGCCATGTATCTGATAAAAGGGTTTTTGTACATGATTGAAGGGATCATTTTATTACACATTTATCCTTGATATCCAACCAGATGCAATCTTAGGGACCAATAACCCGAATGACCTAAGACGTGCCGAGAACAGAGCTATGTGGAGACAGCTGGTTGACATGTCATTAAGATAAATTCAAGACAAGCGCGATCTTCAATCATGAAAGAGAAGAAGACTTGTGGTAAGACTCTTTTACCAGATACCGTCTAGGTACTACCGTAGGTCTTTCTCTTGTCACCTAATATTTGTGTGCAAACATTACTATTTTCCAGTTTCAGGGACTTTGTATATCAACGCGACGAGCACTAAGCGGCGCTTTGTATATCATCCTAAATAGCGTTACGTTGTTACGAACTGGCGTATTATTTACCATCAGGTGAACTAGCTGACGTCATCGTTTTGTCGATCAAAAAATATATAGATGGATGACAATAGACGTAGTATTGTATACGTATAGGCTTACCGCTGCGTCGATGGCGACAGCTTAACGGCGCGTATTACGTTACCGCTTCGATACGTACGCGATATTACCTCTCTCCGCAGCCACTTTAATGTGAGTGATTGAGGGCTGAGGCACACACCGCCGCTTGGGGTGAAACACAAAGGTTTAAGTACTTTTTTTACTCTTCAATGGTTATCAGAGTGGCATTTAAAGGTTAATGGAAAAGTTTCGCGACGATAAATTTTCCGAATGAAATGCGCGAAGTAGACTCAAGTTAAAGTTTGTGTTATATTTAATATTAACCTCTTTGGAGTTTAATTATCCTTTTACTTATTTACTACAAAAATATAAGGACTTAATTTGTGTCTTTGTCCCAAACTTACTCCACTATATAATAATAATCAAATAAAAAGAAAGAAGATACATATATATTCCTGAGGACTGACAGATTTTCGCTGCCAAATAGTAGTGAATAAACTTAATTGTTCCAGTTTGAAGGGCGCTGTAGCTAATGTAATTACTGGGCTATCGAGAATTAACATTTTACGTCTCAAGGCGATGAGCATAAAATGGTGCTGTATATATTATCGGCGATGACGAGGATATAGTGTACATTATTCGGGATGTATGGGAACCCCGCACAACAACACATGGGGCCAAAGTCATCCTCACCTGCTCGTGGTGCACCATGATATTAACAAACTATAAGCGGAGACCCTTGGTGCCCGGCTATACCAGGAGGCCGTTCTGACCGAGACGTTAGCAAGGCGCCGGAACAATGACAGAGTAGGACCAATGGATGTGAAGATTTTTGATGGAGGCTAACAGTGGACGTCTATCGACATTTTTTTTATGTAATTAAACGACGGGACGAGCGGGAAGTTCACCTGATGATGTTTCTGCCCATAACAACGTGGTGCTACTTAAGATGGTATTCACAGTATAACCCTCTACCCTTTTCGATAAATTAAATTATAAATAAACCCTGAAACAATGTTTAGGATCTCATATAATCTCATTTTACGTGACCAGGATGATGCATACTATTCTTTTTAGTATTATTAATGTTTATGTTTTGGCCATTAATTATTTATAATCATTTGTGATCACCTCCATTAGGACCTTGTTCTATGTTGTCTCTATAGCAATATTCAGCTCTTTTAGGTTTATATAGGAGGATGAATATTTGTCAAGATAAATAAACCACGCAAACGGCATCAGGCCGTTTGCGTGGTTTATTTTCTTATATATAATCCCTTCATGCTTGTAAAGGGCTCCATATCTTGTTACGGCTTTACAATATTTATTATTTCTTAAGAACCCAACACAAGTGTTCAAGTTTGCATCCTCACATTTAAAAAAAACTGGGAATAGCATACGGCTCCAGTAAACAAACCCCGCCGTATGCGGTGAGCGCCAACCGAATATTGCACCCAATATTTGATAAGCATCGAGGCAGTAGCTCGCATCAGCTTCCGCTACCTCATAACGAATCGACACAGTTCGAGTCGACTTTGCAATAAACAAATGTGTTTAAACACGACGTGTCATAGTGGCAAGCTAGTAAGACGCCGAGCAAGTGTATTATAATAGGGCGGAGGCCCTAAGACATGGTTCTGAGTATTTCGAAATCACCGAAGTGCTATCTAACGTTTTTCCCGAACCGGAGTATAATCAAGTAGTTACTTAAATAACCATCAAATACACCCGGCCGATATCTCAACTTCACCAACTTGATGTTATATGTTAAATTTTCCACGGTTTCGAACCCGTATACATTATAAATTTCATTTTTAGAGACCTTCGCGCTCTTACTTTATCATATTGTATCATAATACATTATTATTTGCCTTTTCACATTTTTCTGGGATTCAAACCGATATATCTTTTTATAACTCATCACTAGACACTTTTACACTCTTATACTTTCATAATTTTTCACCATATAATTACATATGTGTTTTATATATGTAGTAGTATAGTACGCTATCCCTATACATCCTTTCAGTATGTATTGGAGGTCAGTAATAACCTCCAATCAATATTTCAATCAATTTGCACGAAAATGCAAATTTACATTTCATAATATATGATATATATATAATATATACAAAATTTACATTCGGCACATACCCAGTACATGTCCGGACGGACGTCTCTCGGCGCTCCCATCGATACGTAGGAGCGCGAGCATAAGCAACAGGCCGTGGATCCGGGTCCACGCGCCCAATGTCAGATAAGCTGTTTAAAGTCGAATGGCTCGCAGCGTTATCATCATCAGGAATCTAGAGCATGTCTCCGCCGCGCTCGCTCGCCCATACGGCGGTTCGATACACGAACAGTTCCTTATTACGTCTTTAGTACGTTTCACGAACACCCAACTATTCGACTTCAACGTTTTCACTTATTATAATGAATCTTTTTCAAATTGAACTTTTTTTATTTTCTTAGTTTTAGTCGTAGAATAAAATTTGTTTAAAATATTATTAAATATTTTTGTACAGTTTTATATTTTAGACACATCTATTTCCCTCTTAACCTCCGCTAAATTATATTTGCAACTTCATAAATTTGATTAATTTTTATTTGAGCTATTTACACGCTCTTATTATTTAATAATTTTTATAGAATCATTAATTTATTTTTACAAATTATTGTATTTCGTTACAGCACCACATTGCGCTCGTCGCCTGAGACTTAAGACGTTGAGTCTATAATACAAACTAGTGGCACGTTGTAGGCAGGAGTGTCTATTACCATCGTACCAGATGAACGTCTCTCATCTCATGTCTTCGTACGTTACAAAAATATATATTTTGTTGTTTATCAAATATTAAATGTGACAAATATTAATCCAGAAATGTCAAAACACTAAAATTAAGTCGCGCTTGTAAACGGCATGTAGTATAAATCGAAAGTTTACATTGTACAATCTGAAGGCGTATTCAATTTGTATTCAACGGAACGGAAACGGAAATAATGGCATATCAAAATTTTACTCTGCAACTTATCAGTGTCGAATCTTGGCAGAACGCTAAGAAATATGTGTGACTGTGTGAATAATGGCTGCGATATGTTAACATACAAACACACAATTTTCATATATATATATATATATGGCGGAAACGATTGAACTGGATAGATTCATTGTTTAATAAAGATTAAAAAGTTTTCAATATTTTTTCTCTATTATATAAATTGATGAGATGAGCAGGACGATCACCTGATGGTAAGTGACACGCCAGCCCATAGCAATATGGCGCTAGTTAGGATGTTACATAGCCTCACATTACTCTCATCGCTTTGAGACAAAACGTTAAGTTTTGTTACCTCCAGTAATGTTTACACACTACTGTTTGGGGGTTGATTTAGGAGCTGTGGTGGTACCTATACGGACGGTCAGTGGTAACGAGCTTGCACAACGGCAAGTTCTATCTTCATAACCTGGATGACTAGCGATCCTCCACTTTCCATTTCAAGCGCAATTTTTACCACGCACTACTACTACCAATACCACATAGAGGCTTTCAGGGAAGGAGCGTATGTACTCTTAAAGGTCGGTAACGCAGCTGATATCACACTGGTGTTGCGACTGTCCATGGCCGTCAGTGGTCCCTTCTACTAGGTGAACTGTGTGCTAGTTTGCCCACCCTTCCTATTAAAAAAAAAACAGTACATTGTTTCGACCGCAATGATGCAATCAGCGTCAGAATTTCCAGGTATGACGTGAGTGTATAAGAGCAGTGTCAATAGGCTTCTTCTAAAGCGCTTTTCCAGAAATACTAAATTTCCATTTACCATCAGGTTGGAGTCAAGCAGTCTACTGATGGTATCTGTTGCCGGATACCGTTTAAGTGGATACGACCGCAGCGCCTATTTCTACCGCCAAACAGTAGTGTGCAAACATTACTGTGTTCCGGTTTGATGGGAGCCGCAGCTAGTGTAATTACTAGAGTAACGAGACCCAATTTCATACGTCTCGGGCGAGGAGCACCATGTGGTGCAGGGCCACGTTGTTATGGGCAGGCGTATCAATTACCATCAAGTGATCGTCCCGCTCGTCTCGTCATTTAATTACATTAAAAAAACACTAACATAAATAAAAAATGGGGAAGTAATTTTTTTCCACTTGCCGTTATCATTAATGATATACCTTCAGTACAGGCACACATCTGATAATATCTCAAAGCCGATTCAGCATCATCCACAAGCGGAGCTCGCAAGTCTCATTAACGAAATGCATACGATTGAGATATTTGCATCTGATCCTGAACTTTATCCGGGTGCGATAGCGACGGTTACCGGGCGATTTAATGACGTCATCGCAGCTGGGATGCGATTGTGTATGCCTGAAAGTAAACGAGCACATGTGGACACATTTCTTTGCAATCAATTTCATATGATTTAAAGTGAAAATCTTAAATGGAGACTTCTTCGCCAAGAATACTCCTTTTTATACGCTTTGAAATGGAGTGCAGCAGTGTAATGATTTTTTTTAATTTAATTATGCGGCTATACGAACCGAATGTTCACTTGACGGTAAGTGATACGCTTGCCAACGTGACGCTAGTTGGGATGGTACACAGCACCATATTGCCCTCGTCGGCTTAAGACATGATATTAAGTCTCTCTCAGTAACTTCATTAGTTACAGCGTTCTTCAAGCCGGAACACTAACGTTTGCACACTATTGTTTGCCAGCAGAAATAGGCCTAGACGTTCTCCGGAAATAGAAAATTATCTGGTGGAAGATTGAAGAATGAGCGAGATAGCTAGCTAAGTGGAGTTACTCATCATCCCCCAAAATCTGGTGATCTCTTAGTTTGATCTCGGTGAAATAAAAGTAAGAGTTTTTGTATGAATAATATCATCATTTCAACGGATGGACATCCACTGCTGGACATAGGTCTAATGAATAATATATTAATACGTAATATATAAGTATATGTATTGTTGTTCGGTATTAAATCTGTCCATTACATGTTACCACATTTACATAACCGTATTTCGGTTCGAAGGGCGTTGCACCTAATGAAATTACTGAGATAACGAGACTTAACATCTTATGTCTCAAGGCGACGAACGCAATGCCGTGCTTTGTATATCAACTTAAGTAGCGCTCTTGTTACGGGCAGGTGTATCACTTACCATCGGGTAAAAGTCCCCCTTGTCTCGTCGTATACTGGAATAAAAAAATCCTAAAATTTGTGATTTATCATCATCATAATCAGCGGACAGACGTCCACTACTGGACATAGGTATCGCCCAAAGAGCCTCGCTTGTTGATTAGCAGGCTGCACCATGAGTAGGCGAAATTGGCTTGGGTCCCCCCCCCCATGTCTACTCATTTACAATTCATAGTTAGAGTTGATATTTAAAAGTAGTACATAGAATAGAACTGTAGAATTAAACTTCAGTTAACGTTTAGTTACGAATTCTAAGTTAAAGCAAATGTTATCGTTAATAGAAATTTCTGAAACCAAACGCAGATTATTCGCAACTTCACTGGTCTGTTATCAAATTTAAATAAGCTATTTGTTTTGTCTGGACTGAAGGCCTTTATTGCTCTTGGATATTTTATATAGTTCAATCGAATTTTATAAATCAATCTTTTTGTATAACAATAACGTGGTGCTAGTTAGGATGGTATATACTGCATCACATTGCATTCTTCGTCTTGAGACAAGATGTGGGGTCGCGATGCCCAGTGATTTTAATAGGTACAACGCCCTTCAAACCGAAACAGTAATATTTGGTAATTACTGTTTGGTGACTGAAATAAGCGCTGCGGTGGTACTTAAACGGTCTCCGGTAACAGAACTACCACCAGTAAATATATTTACCGTAAGTAATAAAAATATTTAGTTACTGGTGGTAATTTCCTGTTACCGGAGACGGTTTAGGTAGGTACCGCCGCAGCGCCTATTTCGCGGAACTGATCGGTGTGGAGATCTTTGAGGGAGGCCTATGTCCAGCAGTGGACGTTTCTGTTATAACTAAATATTTTATTACTGTATATATTCTACTTATTATCCGGATACGGTGCGTTTTCCGGTTTGGTAGATGGTAGTATAGAGAATCAGGATGTGAAGAAATGTCACTGGTGGTAGATCTATAGTGCCGGATTTCCGCCAATTTCGTCGCCAAACAATAGTGTGTAAAGATTACTGTGTTCCGGTTTGAAGAGCGTTGTATCTAATAAAATTACTGGGGTAACGATACTTAACATTTAATGTTTCAAGGCGACGAGTGCAACGTGTTGCAGTGTATGTCGTCCTAACTTTGTTATCGACAGGCGTAACTTACTCACTTATCATCAGGTGTAAGTCTTGATCGTCTCGTCGTTTCGTTTAAAAAAAAAAAGTCATGGTTTAAAAATGGTGGATCTGTCCAGTAACCCAGCCGTCATAGTAATGCAGGTAAGTGTAGCGTTGTGTTCGTGTATCACTTTTCATTTAACCCACGTTACCAAAAAGCTTTCCAACGTGTTAAATGTAACAGGAGCACAATTAAACTTGTGAAATGCGAGTGCGTTACTTCCATTTAAATCTTAATTATTTACACCCTTTCTGACACACATCATCACAACGCACCCTGGGTTAATATATTCTCGTTATAATTTTTTGAAAAGGGTGCTATGAAAATGTTTTGATCCCAAAAACAATTACTCTTTGATTTTATTTTTCATTCGATTAAACGACGAGAGGAGCGGGATGTTCACCTGATGGTAAGTGATACGCCTGCCAACGCGGCGCTAGTAAGAACGATATATACTGCACCACATTGCGCTCGTCGCCCGAGACATAAGATGTTGAATCCGTCTTCCCCAATGATTAAATTAGCTACAGCGCCCTCTAATCCGGAACACATTAATATTTGCACACTACTGCTTGGCGTCGGAAATAGGCGCTGCTATGGTACCTATCTAGATGGTATACGGCAAAAGAGATCTACCACCAGCAATGATATTTTTCCAAGAAAATATTTCTGCACTGGCGGTAGGTCTCTACCGGAGATCAGCTAGGTGGGTACCACTATAGCGCTTATTTCCTCCGCCAAACAGTAGTGTGCAAACAATATCGTATTCTGGTTTGAAGGGCGCTGGGGCTAGTGTAATTACTCTTGTAACGAGACTCAACATCTTATGTCTCAGGCGACGAGCGCAATGTAGTGAATTGCATACTATCTTAACTAGCGTTACGTCGTTATGGGCGGGCGGATCACTTATCATCAGGTGAACGTGTCCCTAGTCCCGTCGCTTAATTACATGAAAAAAAAATGTTGGGTACCGCGTTGCGTTTACAGAGGAGGTGAAGAAGATCGGGAAGACGCGGGAGGAGATTAAGACTGAAGCCCAAGACCGAATGATCGAATCACTGTGGACGCCCTTTGCCTCATCTTGGCACCATAGGATGTTAATGATAATGTGTGATAAATGAAACAACCAAGCGTACAATCGCAATGATCGACAATTTACCCTATAAATGTGTATTTTTTTTCCACCCCCTCATTAAATGAAGTTATTCCGCAAACGGCCCGCAGTGTAATTTCAGGGAAACATTCCGCAGTAAAGGCATCTGAACATGTGTCACTCGTTCAGTTTCGATTTTATTTAACAACACGCCGCGCTGCGACTGCGAAATTAAGATAAAAAAAATATAGTCAAGAGAATAACCTTTTAATAACCTGTTTGGTTATTTATATGTTTATATTATTATATTACTTTACTATCACTATTCTAATTGTAAGCAGTTCAGTCAGTAGCTTAATATTATAACTTAACGCTCACTTTAGACCTGAAGTCGGCCATATTTGCATATTTTATTGTTATAGAAATTTGCTTTGATAGCTAGTTTTAATCAACGAAGCGACGGGACGACTGGTACGCGATGACGATGACGACGACGATGACGATGACGATGACGATGACGATGACGATGACGATGACGATGACGATGACGATGACGATGACGATGACGATGACGATGACGATGACGATGACGATGACGATGACGATGACGATGACGATGACGATGACGATGACGATGACGATGACGATGACGATGATAACGATGACGATGACGATGATAACGATGACGATGACGATGACGATTACGATGACGTAGACGATGACGATTACGATGACGTAGACGATGACAATGACGATGACGGTGACGATGATAACGATGACGATGACGATGACGATGACGATGACGATGACGATGACGATGACGATGACGATGACTACGACGACGATGACGATGACGATGACGATGACGATGACGATGACGATGACGATGACGATGACGATGACGATGACGATGACGATGATCCCATGGTAAGATTAGTATACACTGCAATTTATTGCACTCGTCGCCTAAGTCATAACATATCGAGTCTTCTTACACCAATTGCACTAGCGCCCTTTAAACCGGAACATAATAATCTTAGGGCACAACTGTTTGGCGGCAGATATAGGCGCCGATACTTAACCAAACGATCTCAAGCAACAGAGACTTACCACCAGTAAATCCTCTTCCTCCTTCCGATATGTGTCTTAATGTTAATGACATTAATTTTCACTAGGATGTTAAATTTATTTTATTTTTCTTAGGTATAGCATAGCTTGAAATAACATCAGCTATGTTATTTTCAACCGGAAGTAATGTGGTCAATATCGCTTGACCAAGCTTTCGATTCCTTTCAGAACTGTTATAGGATAGACGTATCCACCTCAGTTAACTGGGATGCATTATAACTAGCTTATTTTCTTTGACGTTTACCCTAAAGAACACTTTAAAGGGTGGTTTTTAGAGTACAACTACAGTGACGACGAAGGGGTATATATACATAGAACCTTGGAGGTCTAGATATTAAAATCATAACATACAATCTAGGTCTATATTTTGAAATTTTTGATGTCTAATAGATATCGTTATATTATCAAAAGAGTTCTTATTGATAGACGATGTACGAGATCTTTTTGCACAGTTCCATGTTGTGGGTTATAGGACTATTGGTGATAGACCGTCTTAAAGTCTAGACTAAACTATAGGTTCCCAGACAGTTTTTCTCATACCACTTTCAAAATTCAGCTGGTTACGGTGGACAACCTGCAGCTACGTGTTTACCATATTCTCAAAACTCAACAGAAATGTAAAGATTAAAGCTAACGTAGACTTTGGTGGAGTCCTCCGTAGATCCTTGGGTGTCCACCTGGACCACTTTGGCAACTAAGGCTCTGGACGAACAGCAGCATGCGAACTAATATTCCTTAATTTTGGTATTGTAATAACTAACTGATATTGATTTGTCCTTAAAATAGTTCACTATTTCGTAAGCAATTTATATTATACGAGTACTAGCTGTTCCCCGTTCGCCTTGTTGGCGATAATATAAAATTAGACAGAAAGTTTGTCGGAAATATTCTTTAAGAGGAACTGCAACAGCAGATGATTTTCTAAAGAAACTGTTACTATAGCAACCGTATAAGTAATACGAACTGAAAATTTTTATGAAAGATAATTAGAAATAAAGCGATGAAGGATCAACAAAAATAACCTATAACCATATACAAATCATTGTCGTCTAATGCCACTTTCCCATGTCACTACGTTCACTAGTTTTCAAGTGATCTAACAAAATTAATCTTCATTATATATATATACAAATTTAGTATAGTATTAATAAAGTATATGTCTAATAGACATATACTTTTCGTTTAAGGAAACACCTCTGGCATGTTTAAGATGGGAATAGACAACATTCACTTATAATGTATTATAATAAAAATAACTTAACAACTAAAACGGGTAACAAGATAAGTTGTAACATTAATCTGGCTAGAGATTTATGTGAAAATTTATAACAGAGTTATCCTTTAAAACACAAGTGCCAATTAACGTGTCGTAATGGTGCGCTTCACGTAATTATAACCATCAATCATAGTCATGACAAATTGATGTTGTAACCACTTGTTGTAATGCTCCAGTTAACTAAACACAACATAGTGCTTAACAACTAAATCCGGTCATTTGTTACCATAGTAACTTTAGTGTGGCAATAAATCATACGATGATTTATTATATTTTAACGCTCTCACACTTCCTGGAGTTTTAGTTATGTTCACGAGTCCAAATTAAACTAGAACTTAAAACCGACTTTTTACTTGTAGCAGTCCTCTATTGCCGGAGACCTAGGTACTACTGCTTGTACTGTAGTCTCAGGTTATTAAGAATAGGACTAAGATAAGCTCCGTCTGTCGTAGAAGACGAGTGAGATACTTTTTGTGATCTTGGGCTTTAAAGATAGGGGCCCTCATTGTCCACTAAGCGAACCTAAAAATTAACGACAAGTACGAAGTGGTTTAGTGCATTGTGCGAGGGTGCCGAGGAGAGCTACAGCCCGCCCTTAGACACGCTTGAAGCGCAGTGACAGAAATGCATCGGTACATTCCATAGGAGATCCCGCGACCTCCCGGAAACTACTAAAGATGACCACCAAGGTAGTTTTAATGGGTAATTGTCCCACATTACTTAAATTCCCTCCAGATGCCGGGAATCTTTTTAGAAGCTTTCTCCCCGAATAGCAAAAAGGAAGTAGGTACCATCGCAGCGCCCGTTTCTGTCGACAAACAGCAGTGTGCAAATACTACTATGCTCCGGTTTGAAGGGCGCTGCAGCTAGTGAAATTACCGAGGTAACGAGACTCGACATTGCAACTTGCGCCACGTTGTTGTAAGCAAGCGTATCACTTACCATCAGGTGAACATCCAACTCATCTAGTTGCTTATTTGACAAAAAGACAATACAATTTGTGATTTTACTTAAGATTACATCTTTCTTAATTTTTGATATGATTACTTACATTTTAAGTTTTGCAACTGTTAGTGGTGATGTTTATGCGAATCTGTCCATCTAGCTACCACCATCAAATCAAATCTGGTGCTATATCAGCATTGCTGTGTTTCAGCTGTCGATATACTAGACCTAGAGTATACTAAGCGAGCAGGACGAATTTAACCCATCACATGTTTAAGTATTATCTGGTATATTTAAAAAATATTTTAGTCTCGAGATATCAGAAGTAATATTCGTCAGTAACTTAAGTAAATCTTAATACAGCATTAAAAACAAATTTCCCTCATGTTCTTCAAGTGTTTTCCGATTATATAATAATGTATATAACAACAACTTCGTACTATGATGAATGATTTGATAAACAAACTTCAAATAACTTGGCTTATATTGATTAGTTACATAAATTGCACAAAGCCGCCTCTTACTTCCCGTTTGTTCAAGTTAAAAGTCTCAACTTCGAAGTTTAATGAGAAGCCTGTTCATATCGCAAGTAATTTGGCAAAGTTCCCCGTTGTTTTTTTTCTCCTTTAATGGAGAGAGGAGGCTGTGATAAGGTGTATAATTAAGTCTTTAACGTGATCGCTGGCCCCGACTTTTGCCAATTATCTTTATATTGGTAAAACCATTTACGTTTCGTTTCCTTCGATGATCTGAGCAAGATATTCTTTAATGGTCATTTTAGAATGATATTCAAGTTAATCTTTACAGTTTTTTTCATAAGCCGAAAAGGTATTAATCGATATATGAATAACTAGTTTCAGCGACAAGGAAAACTTAATCAAAAGTAGGGTAAGGGTACTTGGTCTTCGGGAGTAGAAATGTATCGTAAGTATAACTGCATGGCTAGAGAAGGATAGCTATATAATCCTTGGGACGTAAATAGAGCGATGAAATGAAAGAGATCCGAGAGCCCCACGGGTCTACCGGAGGGGTCGCAGTGTGTATAAATCCTTCATAAACCCACTTTCCGCCCGGAAGCAGTGTATCTTTTAAAAATGCCTGTGATAACAAATAAAGGTTTAAACGCTGCGCTTATTTCAACAAGAATTTAATATGCAAATGATATGGTTTAAGCACTGTAGCCAGTGCAATTGCGTGGGTCATTATCTTAAAATCTCAAAGCGATGAGCACAGTACCTCGACGTTATGAGAGAACGTATGATAAAATACTTCAAAAGTTAACATCCGCTGGAACGTTAACTGTCTAGACTACTAATTTGAAAAGTTTTTGTTGTTCACACTAGGCAGTACATGGTGAAGGTAGGAGTGTTGGAATGTTTATTGTTTAAGGGTCATGAACCCTGTCAGACTCGTGCGGAGCACGAAGCGGAAATACAGCCCCCTCTCACTATAAGATGCGGCAAGCGGATGCAAACCGTTAATGTTAATTTGATATGCCCTTTTCGTTTGCATAAAATTCTAAATTTTTTTGTATTCAACAAAGAAACGAGACGAGAGATACATTCATCTGATGGTGAATGATACGCCTGCCCACAACTAAGCTACAACGCCCTTCAAACCGAAATAAACTGATGTTTACACACCGTTTTACGGCAGTAGTACGAGCTGCAGTGATACTAACCCATACGGTAACGTATGCTCGTGAAATATATATCGTATAAGTTGAAGAGGCAAAGGGCTGAAGATACACCTCGTAGAGCTGATAGACGTTGGGGCTCGGAAGAAGAAGTGCTGGTGAGCAGCTTTAGCAAATCTTATTAAAAGAAAATATGAAAAGAATCCCTTGAGAATCATTTGACTAAAATAGCGAGCGTGTTATATAGAACATTACAAGAGACCATGTCCAGTGGACGTCCATCAATTGATAAGATAATATAGCTTCATCATCATCAGCCGATAGACGTTCCTGCTGGTCATAGCTTATATACTCTAAACTACTTACTATTTACATATACTGGTGGTAGGTCTCTGTTGTCAGAGAACGTCTAGGTAGGTACTATCGCAGCACCTATTTTTGCCGCCAAATGGTATTGTGCAAACATCACTGTGGTCCGGTTTGAAGAGCGCTATAGCTAGTGTAGTTACCTGGGTAACGTGAATCATATATACCATAAGATGTATTCATCAAGCGACGAGCGCAGTGTGGCGCAGCATATTAGGTTGGGGAAGTGTTTTCGGATTATAGAATGTATGAACTTATAATAAAATCTCTTTGGTTATACTATTTGTATCTGGCTGGTTTTGGTATCATTGAATGTTTAAATTTTAAAGAACGTAATTCCAAATTCAAATTAGGAAAATGTGTGATTTTCATTTGTTTTTCGTACTGTCAAGATGAGTGAATCTAATGAAGGAATCTCGATACATTTTAAAATTTTACTACAAAAAAGGTAAAAATGCAACGCAAGCCGCGAAAAAAATTGTGATGTTTATGGAGCTAGTGCAGTGTCTGTGAGAGTAGCACAAATTTGGTTTAAGCGTTTACAATCCGGAAATTTTGATGTCTAAAGATGCACGTCGCTCTGGTAGCCCTATTATGGATAAGATGGATACCGTTTTTGAAAAAGTAGAGCAAGATCGGCATATCAGTAGTTACGACGTAGCTGAAGAACTGGGAATTGACCACAAAACAGTTTTGGCGCATTTGAAAAAAACTGGGTACACAAAAAAGCTCGATATTTGGGTACCTCACGAGCTCACTGAAAGAAACCTAATAATGAACCGTATAATTGTTTGTGATTCCTTATTGGGGCGCAATGAAACCGAACCATTTTTGGAGAAGCTGATAACTGGTGATGAAAAGTGGACCACGTACGACAAGAACGTGCGAAAAAGGTCGTGGTCAAAGACTGGTCAGGCTTCACAGACTGTGGCGAAACTCGGGATAACTCGCAACAAGGTGATGCTGTGTTTGTGGTGGGATTGGAAAGGCGTTATTCATTATGAGCCGTTATCACCAGGCATGACTGTTGCTGTTGCTGTTGTCCCCGGGTTTCACCTGTTTGAAGCCTGACCGGCCCTTGACCACGTTCTTGTCGTATGAGATGACGATGACGGGACGATGACGGATGACGATGATGGATGACGATATCGGGATGATGACAGATGACGGATGACGATGACGGATGACGGATGATATCTACTTAGAAACATTACCAGACTGATTTTGTTAAGATTGTACTTTTTAAAAATGATTGTTGTCAACAGGCACAAGGATAGACGTAGCACATAAATCATGAACTATTTCGAAGGTTATCGTTCCAACGATATTTCATTTTTTGTCGTCCTCCTCCCTCTCCACTTACGGAGTTTTATCAACGAACATGAAAAATTACCTAAATGTACACAAGGTTAGTAATACTAAAAATACGTTATAAACTACGTATAAATAACAGATAATATCTACTACTATATATAATAACTACTACTAGATAATATCTAGATTTACCAAATACTAATAATACTGTTAAACAGTCAAGTTTTTTTTTTTAAATCCATGATTTTATATAACTTTATATCGATACACTGATGGTAGGTCTCTGTTACTGGAGACAGTTTACATTGCTACAGTAAAGAGCGAAATTTACTGTATTCCGGCTTGAAGGGCGCTGTAGCTAGTGTAATAACCGGAGCAACGATACTCAACATTTTAGGTCTTAGGTGACGAGACCAACGCTGAATATATACTAACTAGACCAATTTTTTTACCGGCAGTAAATCCAAGATAAAGAAATTTCTAGATGTCCAGTAATAACAATCCACTACATAAATTTCCCATTGATCAGGTTCGCAGCATTTAATCGCAGATAAAGTGTATTTATCTACTCTGTTGGGCAAGTGTGTTTGCGGATTTAATCATGTCCTCTCCACGATGTTTAAACCTTCACCGGAAGCTTAAGCTCAATGGATACTACGCTTTAAACATGTGTAACGAGCATAAATACTAAGTACTATAAAAGTTAACTTTTTGTCTAAATGATTGTAAAAGATTATCCTATTGACTGTTACACAGTAAAAAGGTAAAGTTCTTTTATAAACGTTAGTTTACTGCGGACTTCGGTAACAGGTGCAAGAGTAGAAACTAAATCTGGCTCTATCCATACACACGGCCCTCTAGTTTGGGAAACAATTCACAAAATAATGATTTCCTATATAAATATAAAATTACTTAATAGTAGTATGTCAGTAAAGGTACAGTAAAAAATATTTTTTTTATTCAAGGAAGCGACGAGATGAGCGTGTCAGCATCATATTGCACTCGTCTCGAATCGCGAGTTTTGATACCTTAGAAATTCCACTAGCTATGGCGCTCTTCAAACCGAAACAGTAAAGTCTTCACATTACTGTTTGGCAGTAGGGTCTCCGGTAACAGACATTACCACCAGTAAAACATGTCCATTTTCCTCTCTTCACTCCACTGATATCATTATCCAGGTCTTCACAAGTACAATAATCTTTCCCCTCTTCCTTCTAGTGACATACCATATTTATATATCTAGTCTAAAAGTAGATCATCAAAAATTAGATCTCGGATTCTGGATCCGTGAGCCAGGAGTTCGAAGAATCTGTAAAAGTTATGAAGACTTATCATTAATATTATTCGAAAGTATAGATGGTACGTCACCGGAAGTCGTCAAGTAGCTAAACAATGACACCGAAAGATGCAGTCCCTTATGGAGTATCCTTATAATGGTAGGGCATATATTTACCACCATTTGAACATCAAGCTACTATTTAATAAAAAAAAATTAGACTGCTGACGCGGTACCAATCGATGTGGAGATCTTAGGGGGAGAGCCATGTCCAGCAGTGCACGTCTATCGGCTGATGATGATGACGTTACTGGTAGTAGGTCTATATTGCCAGAAACCGTCTAGGTGGATACATTGGCAGCGCCTATTTCTGCCGTCAGTGCTGTACGAAGATTATCGTGTTCCGGTTTGAATGGCGCTGTAGTTATTGTAATTACAGGGTTAACGAATTAACATCTTATGTATCAAGGCGAAGAGCGCAATGTGGTGCAATGTATAGCATAAAAAAAACATTCTGTATTAAATTTTTAATGATGACCGATTCTACTTCATACGTATATATGGACGTATCCTGGCTTCGAAACATAAGGGAGTGGGCCGGTATCACCACTGCTGGGCAACTATTGCATATGGTTCAGTTTAAGAAGCAAGTTCGATGGTGCTGCCATCTATCATAAAATGTATGTTATTATATATTAATATAATTCTGTATTTACGTTGCTATGTTACTTGTATTTTTTTTATTCTACGAAGTGACGAGACTGGCGATACGTTCACCTGTTGCTAAGTGATACGCCTGTCCGTAACAATGTGGCGCTTAATTAGCGCAATGTTATACACGTCACCACATTATACTCATCGCCTTGAGAAATGTTAAGTCCCGTTACCTCGGTAATTTCATTGGCTACAACGCCCTTTAAACTGGAACACAGTAATGCTTGCTCACTACCGTTTGGCGGAAGGTAAAGGCGCTGCAGTGGTACCTACATAGACGGTTTCCGGCAAAAGATCAAGAATCAAGTTTATTAAGACTTAGTTTAAATAAATTATAATTTTATATTTTGTATTATTAATAATAATATTCATATTTTTGATCAATAATACAACCAAGGTATAAAAAGCTTCATTGATCATGGATCACTCTGCATCTTGCTCCATACCAACTCTACTACTCGTACGGCTGCAATAGCTGGATACTGTCTAGGCAGGTACCACTGCAGCTGCAGTAGTATGCAAACAATGCAGTGTTTCAGTTTGATCAGCACTGTATCCAGTGAAATTACTGGGGTAACGAGATTTTATATCATATGTCGCAAAGCGATGAGCGCAATGCGGCGTAGTGTATAACATAACTAGTGTTACATTGTTATGGGCGTATCACTTAACATCAGGTGAACGTTCTGCTCGTCTAGAAAAAAAAAATTAATTAGTAGTAGCTAATAAATTAAATAATTTAGTTCGTCAGTGTTCTCGTGGTTGTGTGTACGGCGAGCCATCTCGTGGAGAAAATTTACTGGGTCGTTATTTTCTAGTGGCTCTTGTGACTCGAGAGAAATTTATTGTTCCTAACTTAGAAATAGACAGACGCCGTTTTGTTAAGTAATATTGCTTAGACAATTATTAATTTACGTTAAGTTTATCCTCGCCACCTCTGTACCACTGGCGTCGCGTAAAGGCGACTATGGAGGGAATAATTTAAATGAGTAACTCACCATTCCGCATTTGTTAACCTCTAAATGACTTTTACTGGTGATAGGTCTCTTGTCAGAGACAGTCTAGGGTGGTACCACCGCAGCATCCTTTGCAGCTGACATTCTGTAGTGTGCAAATATTAGTATTCCAGTTTGAAGAATGCTGCAGCTAGTGTGATTTCTGGGGAGACATTACTCCACATCTTACGATTCAGGCAACGAGCGTATACATTTTCATATCTAGCGCCACATTGTTATGTACAGGCGTATCACTTACCATCGAGCGAATGTCCTGCTCGACTTAGCTTAATTAAATGAAAAGAAAATTACGTCAGTTTACAACCGAGTTAATTAACACTTAGGAATACCACCGTAATTTTGTGTAGTGTATATCATCCTAACATTACGTCGAATATACGAATAAACAAAAAAAAATCTACACGACGAGATGAGCGAGACGTTCAGCTGATGGTAAGGGATACGCCTTCCCATAATGTTGCGCTAGTTAGGATGAAATATACTGCACCACTTTGCGCTCATCTCAGACAAGCTGTCGAGTCCTATTCCCTCTAATTACACTAGTTACAGCGCCCATTGAACCGGAACACAGTAATGTTTGCACAGTACTAACTTGGCGGCAGAGATAGATAGGTACATACGTAGACGGTCTCCGGCAACAGAAGCCCACCACCAGTAAAGTTCCCATCAATTGAACGCCGTTTATGATCTTTTCGTGAGATTAACAGTTTTGATGTTTAACTACAGAGTTAAATTTGAATCAATGCGGTTAAACTGATTTTGAACCGGTTAATGTGGTTGCGATATAGCTTAACCAAGAAATTAATTTTTAACTTGCACTGCGAAATAACTTTGTTGCGATCATTGCAGCGGTTCAACAAGTTGGCTAACTTTGCGCTTGGTACGCTGTGACAAAGTTAAATGTCTCAATTGTACTGTGTTATTGTGGTTCCGGTCATTTCAGCGGTCTGCACAACTTCACAGCTTCCGTCCACCCTGAAAGCATCAACTCTTCCGAGTTGCGCTTTGAAACTGAAGGGTGTACGGATAAATATTAAACGAGCCTCTCCTATCGTTCATTTGCATTTATAATTGCATTCCTCCAAGTCATTATGTTCACTGACCATTTGCGATCACCATAACGTGTCGCTGGTTAGAATCTATATACTGCACCATATTACCGAGACATAAGACGTTAAGTTACTGTAGTTCAGTAATTTCAGTATCTACTACTACTATTCAACGGAAGAAACAGGAGCTGCTGGTACCTGCGTAGGCGATCTGTGGTCACAGACCTATCGCTAATCCACTACTGGGCCTGGGCATCTTTTTTTATCCTTTGGAGCGATAAGATGAGCAAGTCCATAATGTGGCGCTAATTAAAATTATACTCACTGCACCATATTGTGCTCATCACCTTGAGACATAAGATATTAATTGTCGTTACCCCTGTAATTTCAGTAGCTACAGCACCCTTCAAACTGGAACATAGTAATATTTGAATACTACCGTTTGGCAGTAGAAATGACCATGCTGCGGTTCTCACTTGGTCTCCGGCAACAGACCTACCACCAGTGAACCGTTTTAGTGTAAATCATCCTAAATAGAACGACAACGTTACTACAGGGGTATAACTTACCCTTAGGGGAATACATCGCTGGTCTCGTCGCATAAAGGAAATATATTTTCTATATTACATTTTTACCTCAGATGACGTCATAATTCAAAAGATGTTTATACACAACCACCCTTATCTAACTTTATCATAACAGCAATTACGTTATAAATCTCCACCGCGCAGCCATTTGGGAATATTTTTAAAGTAAACTTTTCAAAGTTATTACCAGTAGCCGCGAAGTTTAAATCTTTTGAAGAAAAAAAATAACTTTAGCCTATTAGAGGTTTAAGTAAGACTCCGAAAATATGATTAAGTACATCGTCGTACCAGTTTATGTTTATTGAAATTAGGCTGATAAACAGTGAAGGTAGAACAATGGTGACTTTTTTTTTTATCCAAGTAAAGAAGAGACTAGCGGGATATTCACCCGAGGGTAAGTGATACAAGCCTGCTCGTAATAAATAATGTGGGGGTAGTTAGGATGATACACGCAGCAGCACATGTTTCGAGATTTCAAACCGGAACACGGTAATGTTTGCACACTACCGTTTGGCAGTATGAACAGGTGCTGCGGCAAAACCTAGACGATCTCAGGCAACAGAGACCTATCACCAACGAAACAGTCTTACCACCAATACTTAAAAATAAGTGAAATCCAAAAATTTCGTTGAATATACTTTACCCAAATAACTTATGCTTAGTATTTCTTCAAATCTCGAAAACTTTAAATAAATAATGAGATGTCAACCTTTCGTACTGCTTACCGGAAACGAAGTTTGTGTTAGATAAGTGATAGTTAGGAGACGGGTTGTTTGCTGCTATCGTAATAGGGTGCTCCACATCAGGTAAACTTGAACCGGAAGTTAGTATGCAAATTATTAAGATGCATATTTTTAAACAAGGCACCATAACTAGAAATATACAATAACTATTAGATCAAGTTTGATTTTTTTATTCTTTTAGGTAAATCGGTTTATTTATATGTATATTTATTAGTCTATGTATTGATTTATTTATTGTAATAATTTTTTTTTTTTAGAATTATACGATTTTAAATAGCTTAAATTGTTATAGAATACCATAATAAGTAATAACTTTTAGTCTAGTAAACGTTGCGCTCGTTTTGTCGCTTTGTCGAATAAACAGTACTGTATGTTGTGTAAAAATCCTCACTTGTATACTGTTTTATTGCATTTTGATTTAGTATGATTTTCCTGTCGACGTGCCTGGTGTGAATTGTTAAGTTAACCAAGTGATAAAGTATCTTCTGGGGATGAAAAAACTTCACGTAAAAATTCTTATTGGCGTTCCGTTTTCACTACTTCCGTTTGGTTAATGCTCTCAGGTAAACGTCCTGTTTTATCCAATGTATAGCAAGTGGAGTAAATATTACTTTCAATGTTCCCACTATTGGGATTCGGGATTTATTCAACGGAAAAGTCAAGGCCATTGATCTACTACAAGCCTATTGAAGCCGTTGTTGCTTTAAACAGATTTCGTTAGGATTTATTCTTTCACTGTAAGCACAGTGGGAATCAAACCGACGCCCCGTGGAGATATACAGCATACGACCTACTATATATTATAATTAAATGCTAAATAAAGCTAATTTTAACAAAAGTTAGCGTTCGAATACAAAAGGCTTTAATGCGTTAATTCTTACCTTGTTTTAGATTGTGCAATGAACTGTAAGGTTCATCTGGGAACAAAGGCTTCAGATGTGGGGGCCCTTCCAGACAAAGCCGAATTATCATCGTCGGCCTGTGTCGTTTCCATCTAATTTAACATTAGATGTTCTTTTTGTTACATATATTTTAATCAAAATTTATTTTTCAGGTTCTGAATGTTATCAATTACAATTAGACTTCAAGAGAAATTTTCAAAACTCATCCACGTTTATACGACCTTATTTCTTCTCGTTCCCCTCCTTTCGTTTAATGGGACAGTATATTAATAATGCCATCATCCAAAGTCTGGAGATCCTATCCCATGAAACTCCACTTAGTTCCGTCAGTATAAATTGACTTATTAAGATGTTAACATTACATTCATGGTCAGCATATGAGTAAGATTCGAACTATATGACCAGACGAATTGGTGATAGGTCGTCTTTGTCAACCACGGTTATATTCCGAACAGATATCTCGTTAATTATTAAAATTCTGGGGATGATCATCGAAAACAAGGAAGAAAAAATGTTTTTGAACACTTCATCAAAAAAAAAATTATCACTCGTCAAGAACAGCACGAGTAGATATCACCGCAGATTCCGTTTCGGCCGTTAAACACTATTGCAGTTTAATCCTTATTCTACGAAACTACGAGACAAGCAGGACATTGTTCTGATGGTAAGTTATACGCCATTGCTATATCCACATTGTACTCTTAAATAAAGAATGTTAAGTCTCCTTACCTTTTCAAACTGCAACAGGGTAATGTTTGCCGCTGCGGTGGTGGTACCTACCCCGACGGTATCCGGAAACAGACCCGTCACCAGTAAACGGCGAGTTCAGCACAATACACATTATCCTACGTAGCACCACATTTCTTATACAATGCCGTTATTATAACAATTCAAGTATTCGGTTAACGGTTAGCCCTCCAGCCTTTATACTTCGTTCCCCCCTTTCTCAGAGTTAAGAACCATTACAAATAGCACTCGGGGAGTCTTTGTTTTATTCAATTCATCTCTTATTGTTTCCGTTATAATAAATAACAATTGTTAATGGGCACCAATTAAAATTTGAAATTGGTTAATAAATATTTTTAGCTATAACACATGTTAGCAATTCTTAGAAACTTCCGAACACTTCCACTAGTCACCAATATTGTGCACAGTGATATTGTACAAGTCGACTTTAAGATAAAACACTTCCGACGTTCCCACAAGTAAGGGAGAATCGAGCAGCGCATACGCATTATCAAAATTATCAAAATACCGTCAATTTGTTCTGTAAGGAAACTCGACATTGCTCTACATAAACCGTTTTTGATCCAATTAGCTTCACAGATAACCCAGAACGAAACAAAAGAAAGAAGTAGACGCAGAACGTCCATGGACCCAGAAGAAGTAAAATCTGGGGGTAGGTGTTAAAAAATTTAAAAACATAAATTTATATTTATAATATAAAACCAACTGTTTGTAAGCAACACGGGACTGATCGATGTGGAGATCTTTGGGCGAGGCCTATGTCCAACAGTGGACGTCTATCGGCTGATGATGATGATAATGACGCTTAACCATCCATGGTGTTATTGCCTCTAAACACCATGTGATATTAAGGTCAAGTGGTAGCAGGTTGTAGAAAAGATCGTTCAGATATTCATCGTGAATATAAAGCTTGGTTTTTTCTCAAGGAAAAATATCCTTTACAAGGGAGGTTTATTAAATTTTACTCATTTCCTTTGCCGAGAGCTCACCACGGTGTAGCTTTCAAGTTTCAGTATATTTTATCAATTGGTTAATTAATTTTTTCATTAACAAGTTTGTGGTCTGATACCTTCTGCTTTATTTAAATTTTAAAAAAAACAACGTGACGTAAGGACTCACGATTCCAGACAACTGTTGAAGCAATCCTTTTGTTGTATTCACATTAAACTTTATCCGAAAAGCAGCGGTTAACATATTTCTTTGTAACAAGGAGGTCTCTGATTCCATTCTAGAGTCAAAACTGATGGTTATTATTTTTCCACATCCTCTCGACTAACTTCCGCTCTCATATTATGAATCCACTACTATCTGTGTTCTCTTTGTTCATACGAGAGCTGGAATATTCACTTTACCGTCTTCGGCTTCATTGTCACTAAACATTAGATAAAAATGAGGTCAAATGATCAATTTTAGTTAATAAACATCCCAATTAATACCAGATTACTTAGGTGTCTAAGTGGTCATGTAAAACAACTCGCAGGACCCAAGCTAACCTCAGCTGGTCGTGGTGCTGTCTACTAATCAACAAATGAGGCTCTGAGTTCCACCAACCCACATTGTGCAGGCGTGGTAGGAAATATCTCAAATCTTCTCATATGAATCAAATCAAATACCTATGATCTGATGAAGGTTGCATGAAGCTGCATCATCATCATCAGCCGATAGGCGTCTATCAGGAATTTTATAAATATTTCAAATTTTAATGTGTCAGTTTATACATAATAAATCAGAAGTTTTCAGCCACATTTATGAAATCGATAAGAATCACACATCATTCAGCTTCCGGTATGCTTTGGCAGAGACGGATGGTTTTCGGGACCTTGTACCATATCAACGAGTTTTTGTTCAAACAGTTCTATCTTACACACGTACATTAAACATATAAACAAACGGACAAGGAAACGATAATGTAAAACAAAATATACTTAAAAGTTTATAGAAAACTTAATATCCTGATGGATTACGTAAAACATTTCTCTTTCGGTATCCACCTAAACGTGATAGGTTACACTTATATAAGTAGATATTAAAAAAAATTATAAGTTACTAAGTAGTAATACAGAGACAAAATTGGTTTTATAAGTTAAATCGCGTTTGATAAGACCACAGATAATGTTCTTAAAATCTTACAAACTTCTTTATCCGATGATTGATGTCCCTTAGATGTTGCGCGATGGGAATATATTCAGATTATTCTTCTCTATTAAAGGAAATAAACAAACAAACAATATTAATTATATTATATATAGTATTAAGACGAAGTATAGTCTTGTGATATTAAAACACTTTGAGCAGAATAATGAGGAGCTGATGTTATCAAAATAGTTCTAAACTTGCCAATGATGAAGCGTTGACGCAGAAGGACCATCACTTATCTGGCAACAATTCTAAGGGACCTGAAGGATGAAGTTTCGATGAAAGCCTAACCGACAATCGTGCTGCTTGCAGACCCTGAAACAAGATCAACCCCAAATAATATGAAATAAAGTGATAGGAGTAGAGATAATTCAACCCTGTAGTCTCAGGTTGGTTAGAATAGAACTAAGGTAAACCCCGCTTGTTTTAAAAGGCGACTAAAAGGGTCTGATAGGTTCGCAGGTTTTGATGGTGGGGGTTCTTATCGCTCAACAAGCGAACCTGCGTGGTGCTGGCGGCTTACGGTTCAGTGATGGTGGTTAGGAGGGTTCAGCTCTTCCTCGTAGACATGTTAACACAAAGTGTAGAGGGACACCGATGCGTTCTGTAAGAGATCCCGGAGCCTCTACGAATGCACTGATGCAGACTACCGAGAGGATTTTAGTGCATAATAATTTCACATAATCCTGACTTCCTGTCGGAAGCATCTTTCGAAGATTTCTCCTCCAAAATAAAAAAAGTAGTAGAGACAATAAAGCGAGTAGCACTCTCGATTTGGCTACATCGCTATCTTGAGATGTGATGACAATGATGATGAGATTTGCTTAGTAGCTCTAGTTACATAATATGCTGCTGTCTCCTTAAAACAATAATAGCTACAAAATTCATTACTACATTACTATTTAGCAGCACATATAGCTTCTATTGCAAATGACTATCTCCAATGTACCAGTAAAATTATGGCTACATTAGAATTATAGTTATAATTGTAACTCTTCTAATCTTTATATCTCATCTCGTTTACTAAGAGAGGAGTCGAACGGGACGTTCACCTGATGGTAAGTGATGCTGCCCATAACTTTTTGTCGGTAGTTAGGATGTTATACACACCACTAAAATGCGCTCGTCGCTTTGAGACATAAGATATTATGTCTCGTTACCCCAGTAATTACACCAGCTACTTCACCCTTCGAATCGGAACACAGTAATGTTTGCACAGTACTATTTGGGTGAAATAGAAGTTGTGGTGGACATGGTGACATAGGAAATCTTCGAACGATACTCTGCTTCTGGGCGGAAGTCAGGGTGATTTTAGATTCCTACTTATCAAAACCCTCTCAATGGCTCTGCATCAGTGCATTCGGAGAGGCTCCGGTTTCTCTTACAGAACTCACTGGTGCCCCTCTACGACTTTCTGTTACACGTCTTTAAGAGGAGCCTAACCCTCCTAGGCACCATCGCTGAGCCATATGCTGTCCCACGCAGGTTCGCTTGTTGAACGATAAGGGTCCCCACCCTTGAGACCCGTTAAACTCCTAGACCCTTTTAGTCGCCTTCTACTGCAAGTAGGGCTTACCTCAGTCCTAATCTTACTAACCCGAGACTACAAGGCTGGCGGTGGACTTACCAAGACGGTCTCCAGCAGCAGAGACCTACCACCAGTGCAATAGTTATTTGTTACGGGAGTCATTATCATTAGTCTTTTTGGATGTTAATTACTTAAATTATTTTACTTTAAAGAGTAATAACTTTAATATCGCTCAGAGACATACAACTAAATATATCCCAGTTAAATTATTCTATACACCCCGTCGGCAGCTACGCCTCTTACCGACAGGGGGTTTGAATTCGATTTTAACGCTGTATTCAGCACCAGATCGAATCTTGAATTTAAATATAAACACGTAACTGCGGCATGCAAAAGCAAAATAAACGGAATTCCAGCTTCTTTTTTTATCTGGAATTGGATTAACATGATCTCAATTTCGTTTAAAGTTAAGCGAGAAAAGTTAAACATATCCATCCTCGTCATAACGACTCTTATAAGACGTTAGTTATGATGGCAGATTTACAGTAAAGGTGGCAGCTTTCTGTGTAACATGTACCACGGGGAGTGTTCCGAGGAGTTGTTCGGAATTATTCCTGCCGCTGCTTTCCACCAGTGCAGTACACGACACAACTGCGAAGTACCATCCTTACCACCTGGAAGATTGGCCATCATCCTCTGTGCGTATCAAGCGCAACTTTTTACCACTCACTACTACTTTGTGGAATCAGTTGTCGCCAGAGATGCTTTAGAACCATTGCCACATGGAGGCTTTCAAGGAAAGAGCGTATTTTCCTTCCTATAAAAAAAATTTGCTGGTCGAATCAGAAATATGGCCTACGACCATTCAAGGAGGAACCTGAATTCCATGAGTAATAAGTTAATATAATAGTTATAAATACATTTATAGCGCAAAGGCTTCTATAGCATCTGCATCTAAAGCCTCCTACCGATTTTCATCAGACCTACTGTTCCAGATCTGTACCATCGCAGCATCTATTTTTGCCAAGCAATGTTCCGATTTGAAAGGCGCTGTAGCTAGCGATATTACTAGAACAAGGCGACGACCACAATGTACTGTTGTGTATGTCTTCCTAACCATCGCCACGTTGTTACAAACAGATGTATCACTTACCATCAGGTGAAGGTCTCGTTCATCTCAGCAAATCGTAAGATAAAAAAAATAATATTTGCATAGTCTCGTTGTATCATAAATTCCGTTAAATCAGCAGACCGGAGTAAACAACTTGCGAGTTAACAATTTCAAAGCTTTGTAACTTAACCATAAAGTTATGCTCACATGAGAGTTGCACAAAGTGTTTTTGTTAGACAAACGCAACTTTATATAGCTTATATATTCATCTGTCTTCAACCCTTTAGCTGATGCAGCATTTACTGCTGGTAGGTCTCTTGCTGGAGACTGTCTAGTTAAGTACCACAGCAGCTCCTATTGCATCCGCCAATCAATAGTGTAAACATTACAGCGTTTCGATTTGAAAGTGGCTGTAGCTTCTGTAATTACTGGGGTAACGAGACTCAACATCTGGTCTCAAGGCGACCAGCATAATATAGACCTGTATGTCATCCTAAGTAACTCCATGTTGTTATGGACAGATGTATCATTTACCATCAAGTAAACGTCTCTTTGTTCTCATCGCATCGTTGAATAAAAAAAAGCATTTTTTTAAATAGTTCATTGATATCATAATTTTTTATTATTTTATTTAGACTTAATCATTTCACGTGTTCCAACTTAATATTATGTATATTCCTAACTTTGATTACAGCCGATCAGAATGATATGTTTAAAACTGCTAACTGTATTATGATATAGTAAATTTATATTAGGAATATTATCAAATCCAAATGGTTAACTTTTTCTCGTGATTTTACTTTGTTTAAGAGAATAAACGAGCAAGGCTTTGATGGTAAATGTTACGCATACCCACAAAATAACCCTGATAAGGATGACTACACTACATCATAATGTAGTCATCGCTAGCATCCTATTTATTTCTTTAACAATGTCAAAGAGATTTACTCACCCTATTTTAAAGTTCTGTAGTTAATTACTTTAGTTGGGAAGTTTCAAAGATTTCGCGGAAATTACAAATTTACTCCGGCCTACTAACTTATAGATAATTAAATCTAACTTAAACACTTTTAAAGTTCTCAGATATTTAACTAATGATTATTGTAACAAGGATGGAATAGGGAAACTAGACCCTAGACTTAAAGGATTAGGTTCATCAGTGAACGTCATTAAGGTTATGATGATAATAATTACGTACTGACTGTGTTTAGATCAGTAAATTAATATAGATCCTCTGATATAGATTACTCCCAGGTCAATATGGGAATGTTTGGGGGAGGCCATGTCCACCGGAGGACGTCTATTGGCTGATGATAATGACTACGAATTTAATGTACAAGTAGTAAACATATATATATATTACTAGTTGTTTCCCACTTTAGTTGCCGTAACATAAATAGATTTGAAATTTGTCTTAAATATTTCCGCCTGATAATAGCCCGTCGGCTCCTCCTGCCTCTTCCGGTTATTAAAACCGGCGGAATTATATTTAGGAAAAGAATTTTGTAAAATCTGTTCTTAAGCTGACCTGTAAATGGCAGAAGCAATATCTCTACCAAATTTTGAGCTTACGTCTAATAGTTTCGGAGATCTCATCAATCTCTGGATATTATCTTTCTATCGGTATTGATGACGGAGATCTATATATATATATATATATATATATATACATACCTGACAGTTGTATGAAAATATCGTATATAAAAGTATAATTACTGTGGTAGTAAGATTTTAATATCTTAGGTATCAAGACGATGACTGTAAATCATCATCACCATCCTATCGCTATATTGTTATTGAGAAGATCATCGTTTACTATCCGTTGAATTAATTGCGCCTGTATAATGAAAAATTATATAAAGTATATCATTTCTTTTAAGTATTGAAACATTTGTTATAACTCCGACACAGAATTCACTTAAGAGGTTTTCATTTAAATTTCGTCTTTGAAAAAAAAATATGTTTCCGTAAGTTCTGATCCAGAACGTAATAAAACGTACGTAGGGGGTCGTAAAAGTAATTTGTATGCTTTATGATATCCGTAAATCGAGTGCGGGAATGTAGACATCCATAAAGCGCACCCAAAAATCTATTATAAAGGATATAAATACCACGCATGGTATATAAATAGAATCCTATCCACCTCCAGCCGTATTACCTGGGTAATGTATGTATTTACAAAAAGCAATTTATAGATTAAGATCCGATAACAAGACGTTTCCTTTATGACGTCTATTTTATGGTAAACTAGAGAAAGCTAATTACTATAAAATATTAAAAAATTATAAACTTTTAAATATTTTACAACAAATGTATATAACTTTATGAACATGAACTTGACTGTAATAAGTTATAAACAATGGCAGTCGCTTTGGTAGATCTCCCTTGCCGGAGACTATCTAGTTAACTTCTGGAGTAGAAATGCTGTTCAAATATTGCTTTTTTCTAATTTGAAGGACGTTGTAGCCAGTAAACTTACTGCGGTAACGAGACTTAACATGTTACATCAAGGAACGAGCACAAAGCTGAACAGTGTATATCAACCTATCGAGCGTCAGATTGATATGAACAGATATCATTTACTATCAGGTGAACGCCTTGCTTGTCTCGCTTGGCTTTGTTATATAGAAAAATAATATTTTTGACTATTTCTGATTATTCTCCTACAATTTCAAGTTTTGCATCAATAAAATTCTTTTTTGTTGTGTTAACGTAAAGTAAATTTTTAGTACATAAATCGGCTAACAAGATTGTGAAGGAAATAACTTCTTAACAAGACCTCCGAACTCGTTATAAACTTAAAGAAATAAGTAGGATTTATCTTAAGAGAAAGGGGATAAGGATAGATTGTTGGATAGACAATAAAGAGACAACAACAAATTAAAATTATATTGACAAGGCTTATCAATATTGCCCATACTATAATTCTATCCTATGGTCATCGAACATTTATTTTTAACTTGTTAAAGTACTAATAATACTGACAATTATACTTTTATGATTATAACATCAATAATAGGTTTTATTAATTCTCTTGTTTTGACTGTTGTAAACAGTGATCACTTACCATTAAGCAAGCTATGTTTCTTGACCTACCATTCATATACAAGATATATATTTTTTATATCAATTGAAAGTAAACTATCAATAGTTCGATAGAGTAGCAGCTGGAATTGATTGTGTGGTAGATTCTTACAAGATTGCAGCATTCACGCCAGTTGTATCTGTAAAATAATATAGGTAGGGTCAGCTCAAACCAATTAAAATCTAGAATGTGGGGCGATATAAAAAAAAAATGATTAAGGAAGCTCCTCGCTCCGTGTCACATTTCTTGCAAGATGGGAATCGTGTCCCCGCATTCATTAACACCGTACACCTTTGTTTACCATTTGTTATAAGTCCCAGTGACGGTATAAATTATCCCGGTGTTTAAATGTAATAAAAATTAAATAATGAGTTAATGGATAATAAATTATAAGAAGCAATAGGATTTTTTCGAAATAACATGAAGTAAGTAATCGGAGAGAAGCAAAACCTACCGAAGTGAATATTCCAGGAACAGCTCGATTTATACTTCCATTACACGGATTCGGTGCATTATCTTATTTTACTACTTAGAATTAAATAAATAGGTTTATTATTTTTCCCATTACTGGGAGTCTGGGCTTTCTTTTACAAGGAGAAACTAGTTTCTTCATTCATCACTCTGGTCAAGTATAAATCAATAGAATTCCTATGTCTACGATGTTGTCATAAGTTAAGTTTAAATTTAAAGATGAAGAAAAACATTGCCACTTAACAACATATTAATTAATATTATTAAAAAAATAAAATTCTTTATAAAGATTCAGAAAGTATAAATTTTCTATTAAATAACTGGAATACCAAATGTATGTTAAAAGCTCTACAAACTCACCCTACCAGTTTTCAATGTAAGCATAGAATTTAGATCAAGGACTTCGCCGCGGTCTCCTTAAAGAAAATGTGAAGGAGGTTACAGAAAAATATTGCAATTTCTGAAAATATAGTAATGCAAAAGAAATGTAGCAATTCTTTGGATATTTGTTTTGCACAAATGATGAAACTGAAGCTGCGTGGTCCAAACCAATTTTAAGAGATCGAGAGAGATACGGGAGAGTTCTCATAAATCCTATACAGGCTAAGGAAAAATTTTAGATATTGAAGTTTATTGTCAATTGATATCTTTTCCAGATTGTTCACTTATATTTGAGGATCAGTGGTCAGGGCCAGGGTATAATTTAAAACTAACATGTCTCTTGATACCTTTGTCAATACTTCGATCATTCACATCAAGCAATGGCGGAATCTGTTTAAAATCATATCCTGTATAGATGATTTAATCATCAACATCATTTCACTATGGCGGTTAAATGAAAAGGGCCAAGGAATCAAAAAGCAATTCTTTACTTTTGAAGTTAAATCTAGTGAAAGCAGCAGCAGGTTTAAAGCTATTAGGTAAATCATAATCAGGTATCCTTCAAACCTCTTCTACTTTAGCTTCAATAAGAACATTTAATCGTCAGGAAGTTTAACAAGTTGTTTTCTTTCGAATATTTGCATTTCAAATTTGCAGCATAGTTATAAAAATCTGAAATGACAGATAGAAGTGATTTACTCTCTGTATTAAATCTTAATTAGCACATAAAGGATTTATCACAAAATATAACATCAACTGTCGTTTTAGAGGACAGCATAGCTTAAGTTTAGTTAAAACTGAATTGGGTGAAATCTTTAGATTTATAATATGATTAAAGTTAAGATCTCTGATTACTTTGTGTTAATAGCTCTGCATTCCTCCATCTCCCATATCTCTACTAATACATTACAGCTGCCAACTAGTATGCCCAGTGTGGTGACTTATGGTCAATGCTCCCAAATGAACAGGAAAGGCATATATCCAGCAGTGGATAAACAAAGGCTGATAATACTGTTAGTGATTGTATTTCTAGAAAGTGTCTAGGTTAGGTATCACCACAACTCCTGTATCTGCCGTCAAACACAAATTTGCAAATATCACTGTTTGTGTTTGAGTTCTGTAGCTAGTGAAATTACTTGAGTAACACAAGATTACAAGATTATCATCCTAACTACTGACACATTGTTATCGGTGTGCTGGATATAGGAAAGCTGATGGGAAATTTTAATTAAGAGCTATGTAACCAGCACAACTGCTGTGACACGCACACACACAAACAATACATTTCATATAATCTCCAATATCATTGTAGATTATAAACTACCACAAAGCAAAATGGAACTTGTCTTCCGATACACTTCAAAAGCTTTTGCGGTTTAATAGAGTCCGTTGATGCCGGATATTGCGCTTGCCATCTATTCTCAAGATTTCTGAAGAGCAAAAATCACCGTTTAGATAACCGTAGATTAACCTTGAAGTAACTTTAAATACCTAACGAAAAATAAATTGAATTATCGGCAAATGCAGATATCAATAAATTAAAACACAATGTTTAAAAATGCATGATATAAATCATCTGATCTTGAATTGATAATCTGGTGAAGGTTGTGAGAAATCGCATGATGAAGACGGCGTGGGAACGATTAGAGTGGAGATCTTTCACTGAGGCCTAATGATGATGATAATGGTGAAGATAATAATACTAAAACGAATGCTGCGATATTGTTTACACCAGTTATTCTTAATAAGTCTATCATTACATTACCCAAAAAAAAAAATTAAAAATATTTTTTCTATAAGTATGTTTCGTCTAGTATTCGAAACGGATAAATGGATTTTAAAGAGACTTTACAGCCTGACAGCTATTAGTACAAAGAATAATAACATCATCAGTCGATAGACGTCCACTGCTGGATATAGGCATCCCCTAAAGATCCCCTGGATCTAGGCCATTTCCCACCAAACTAACCCAACGCTGGTTGGTATTGCCAGAGCGTCGTTTGTTAATTAGCAGGGCGCACCAGGAGCAGCTGAGGCTGGCTTGGATCCCATGAGTTACTGTGGGGAAACCGTTACAAGCATAGAAGAAGAAGAAGAATAATAATAAGGTTTATATTAAATATTTATAGGATCTTATAACATTAATGTAAATAATTAAACAGTATGGAGCCTTAGCAATTAAGACAGCTAATTTGGCTAGGGCTTTGCGTTCAATTTAGACCACAATTCATCGTGAGCTCAACGCTTCGTAGAGGACTGACGGGACCTTTATTGCATTTGAAACTGTGGTCTAGACTGGAATGGGCAGTTGAGGGGAGATGACTTTGGTATTTTTAAATTAGTTTTTAAAACCTAGCTGTAGGTTGCGAGTTAATTACGTTTTTGAACCCAAAAGTTGAAATTTCGAATGAAAGCAGCACACGTAAATAGACCAAGCAATTTTTTCACAGCTAGATCTGGAAGTCTTCAGTCACAAAGAGAGCCAAGATTATTTGTCTATGCAGAACAAGTTGATTTATTTATTCTACAAAGCGACAAGACAAGCGGAATGTTGTACTGATGGTAAGTGATACGTCTGCATATAACAATGTCGCGCTGGTTACGATCGACACAGCATCACATTGTGCTCGTCGCCTTGAGACATAAGATGTCAAGTCTCGTTACCCCAGTAATTACACTAGCTACAAAGCCCTTTAAATCAGAACACAGTAATCTAGGTGTCTGTTGCCTGAGACCGTCTAGTACCACCACAGCGCCAATTTCTGCCGCCAAACATTATTTGTTGCTTACACTTTTTGTTACACGTCTCTGAGGAGGAGCTTAACCCTCCTAAGAACGATCGTTGAGCCATATGCTGTCCCACGCAGGTTGGCTTGTTGAGCGATAAGGGCCCTCACCCTCAAGGCTCGCGAAAGTCAAAGACCCTTTCAGTCGCCTTCTACGACAGGCAGGGCTTACCTTAGTCATATTCTTACTAGCCTGAGACTACGGGGCTGGTAACAGTATTTACTCAGACTAGTCTCCAGTAATAAAGACCTACAACCAGTAAAGGATGTTACATATCCCTACGTACAGTTGTTGTCAGTTTCATCACAGTGTCCATCATCGGTTGTTGGGTTCTTCTCGATATATAGCTTGTGCGACAGCCTTACCTACTGTGCTGTCACGGGTTAATTAAGAATATTTGATATATCTATATTAACCTAATTATTTCATGTTGTCACAATGGGGCATTGCACTTTGTAACCATCGCCTGCCACCATATCCGATATTATTAAAAAATACTTCTCAAAGGACGTGGTTCCCTTACCCATCGGCTTAAATAAGGATCAGACCTTTGACTCGTGGCTCCTTTTTTTGACAAATGCTCCGTCATCAATATCTATCCCGATCTAGTCTTGAAAGGACCCGCATCCTTATAACCTAATTTTCACTATGAATTATTGAATGATTCACTTGAAATCTTCATATATATCATATAAAGATGCCTTCGCATTGAATATCGATGATATGACAAAATAAATTCAGACAATGGACTACTTTGAAGGTAGCTTCGGTTTTTCTTATTTAAACCCTACCTACATACACTATCCTTCTGGAAAATGCAGGTCAAGTATATGGTTAAAACATTTGCGGGAACATACTTCAGGATCTAATTATATGATAGGTGGTAGGTCTCAGTTGCCGGAGACCGTCTAAGGAATCACCGCAGTTCATGCATACATTATTGTGTTCTGGTTTAAAGGGTGTTGTAGCTAATTTAATTACAATGTAACTATACTCAACATCTTATATCTCAAGGCAACGAGCACAATGTGGTGCAGTGGTTATCATACTAACTAGCGCCACGTTGTTATGGGCGGGTGTATCACTTACCATCGGGTGAACGTCCTGTTTGTAGCCTTGCTAATTTGAATAAAAAAATAAAAAAAATTGTAATCATATGATGTACGTTTTGAAATATTATCTCAGTAATAAATTAAAGGATATTCTACTGGATATAGGCCATCTGAAAAGGTAGAGTGGTTACTTGAAGCACTTTGCAGGGTTTACGAGCGAAGTTTTGCGGTTATCCTTTCTAATCGATTACAATTATATTTCATCATTCATCATCATCATTATCGGCCTTCGTTTATCCACTGCTGGATATAGGCCTTCCCGAATGTCTTCTACCAAATGCATTCCTCAGCTTCTCGCATCCACCCACAATTATTTTTAATGGAGTGTAAATATTTCTTTATAAGAACATGTGACGTGGCGCTAGTTAGGATGACGTACACTGAAGTACATTGTGCTCGTCGCATTGAAACCTAAGATAAGACAACGAGACCTTTAAATGACGATGTAGTTACTGAAGTAATTATTTCAAAAACTATAGCGTCATTCAAACTGGAAAACTGATATGTTTGCACACAACTGTTTGGTAGCGGAAATAGGAACTGCGGTGGTACCCACCTAGATGCACTGGTTCAGTTAGTCCAACGTAAATTAACTTATGAATAGCATAACATGAAGTAATAAGCGAAAATGAACATTTTCATCTTAGTTCCGAAACCATAATCTGACCGCTGCGGACCCGACGGACTTTACTATTAAATTATTTACTTGGAAGTTCACGTTTAAAGTTGAAACCAAGTGAAATTCGAAACTTTGAAACCATACGGCATTATACAAAACGGTAAGAGATACACAAACTACTGCGGAAGGAAACGTCGTCAGCTGGTCGCCAGTAAGCGGACAGTAGTTTCAAACGTAATTAACCCCGTACAGTTGCGTTAAGTATTCAGTATTCTATGAATAGCTGTCTAAATTAAACGGGCGCCGGATTAAGCTGAACTTGCTGAAAAGCATTCGAACAGAGTGAAGACCAGAAATTACCGGCAATGGTTTATATATTGAGTTTATAAAACTAGACTTGGAATATGCCTGAAATATTCCTTTACAGCAACCGCATAAATAATACGAAATGAAAATGTTTACAAAAGTTAATAAGAAATAAAATAATGAAAGATCTATGAAAGTTAATAAATAAATAGCTTATAAGCATCTGCAACTCATTCCGCGTCGAATGCTTATATTCCCGTGTCCATACGTTCACTAGTTTTCACGTGATTGGCAAAAAAACCAAACCCATTTTCGTTATATATATATTTACCATCCTATTTGTTGTACACTGCACCACATTGCGCTCGTCGCCTGAGACATAAGATGTTGAGGATCGTGAACCCAGTTATTACACTAGCTACAACGCCCTTCAAACCGGAACAAAGTAATGTTTGCAGACTACTGTTTGACGGCAGAAATAGACGCTGCGGTTGTATGTATATAGATGGTTTTCGTCAACAGAAACCTATCACCAGTAACACTAGCATAAAGACAGCAGCTTACGTCTCTATGTAATGAGCACAGTGTGATGCTGGGTAATCATCTTAACTAGAGCTTTATTAAAATAGCGTAACACTTATCTTCACGTGAACGTCCAAATATACAATCTCTACTATTTTTTAAAAGGCTGCGTAAGTCAAAGGGGGTTACATAATTTTAATGGTCGTTAAAGGCGTCATAGTTGAAACCGCAAAACGTTGGCAGTTTACCAACGATATGAAAATGATTTGTCACCTACTGTTACACACTACACCCGAATATTTTCTACCCTTACTGAAAACAATTTCATAACATACTTTTCTACTTTAACTTTGTTTTTGTTAAAAAATGCTACTAATAGCTGTCCGAATGTTACAAAGAGCGAGCGCAATGAAATTGTGTATCTCTGTTAAAATGTTCTATCCCAGGATCAATAAAAAAAAATCAGAAGAACTACGTTAAAGATCAGTTCTTTTAAATTTTATAAAAATTATTTACGCACTTGATAATCTTTTAGGGTTTTAAAGTGTTGGCATGGCAACCCAGCACTGGAAAGCGCAGTGTTGTCAGACCTTCACTGGGTGAATAGAGGACATAAAAAATCGCTAGAGTCATTGGATTCAGAAGACGCAAACCCGTGCTTTGTGGAGCACATTACAAGAGACAAGTCCAGAGTGGTCGTCCATCAGTTGAAATGATGATGCTGATTATGGTTATCTCAATATTATAATCATAGTATCGTTTTCCTGATAGTACTTCGAATCGTATCTTTTCTACACAACTCCGTTCGGTTCCTTTACGTATTTTCAGACATCACCAGCATTACTATTTAATAATAATAACATATCCGCTTATAATATACATATACTTAACACTAAGTTCAAGGTTGAGTAGGGACAACCCTCAAACCTACTAAAGGCATACAAGTAGTTAAAGTAAGAAGTGCAAATGAAAATTAGTAAAGATAAACAGAGAAACAAATAAACAGTGAATAGTTAGTAGAAAGTAGAAACATAAACATAAATATGTATGTAAAATAGGCTGAAAATCCAAAAAATGCTGAAAAAGGAGAACGAAAATAATTGACTAAGCAATGATTTTTAACATGGCAAGTGATACATGATAGAGGAAAAGAACGAAATGTAAAAACAGAGTGAGAGATAATATGATATCCTAAACTGAGAAGGTAGGGATCGGAATGTGAAATAAATAACTAAGAAAAAAAACAAGGACATACAATAAAGTCCATGACCCAAACCACGCAGGGGGTTGATAAAAAAGCCTACCAAACTCTTGTGGCCTGACCAAAACAAGTCATTCAGATAGAATCTCGAGAGAGCATACGCGGTCTATCTTTTATGTATCCCCACCAAAGACTGCCAAACCTCTTTCGTTATCATCAACTGCTGGACGTAGGCCTCCCCCAAAGATCTCCACGTAGTCAGCCTGGCCTCCAGTACCTCTGGGCACTGGGAGCTGTCGTATATATAGGTTTGTATAGGGTGAACCTGCTTAACTTCTGACAAATATATTCTCGAGCTTTGTCCCATGTGTCCGCTCTTTCTCCATCAGGGCTGGATATGACAGGTACGATTACTTTTCTGACAATGACGTCATTACATTTTTGCAAATTGCATATTTACAAGCACACAACTACAGCTTTTTAAGTAAATATAAGTAGAGGTGGTGATTAGTGGTGGTAGCTGGTGGTAGTTATAGCAGGATGGTCTCCAAGTCTCCACTGCCGCACCTGTTATATATGCTTCTGAGCAGTAGTATGGAATATTAGACGATGAGATTTTTTTTATCATATGTAGTTTTTTTTTCTACAATTACCGTTAAGTAACTTTATAAAATACGTGAAGTTATATTTCAGAGTTAAACCAGTAAAGAAGCTGATTTAGTTAAAAATATAAAAATGGTTTAATTTAACAAAAAAAAGATTTTTTTTCTCCTTATTCTTAACTTCTTTATTATGAACATCTTACTAAGAATTAATTAATGTTTATTCATGTAATTGTTTTAACAGAACAAGCTGAACTTATATGAATAAGCCCTCCGATGGTCATAGTACATATGCAATTTTTTTTTTTACTAAGTTTACGTACATTTCTGTTTTTTTTCTTTACAAAAAAAATAACGTACTTCATTTTCATGACGTGTTTCATACCCAAGCACTCGCGTTACCTCGTTCTGCCACCTCAAACGAGGCTAAAGTAATTTAAAATGCTTGCTTTCATTTCACGGTAAACGAAAAAATGTGTAAGCAAAGGTTATTTATGCTTAAAAAATGTAACAGCATCAACAAACTAACAGCTTATAGAATTTAATTACAGTAAATGGGCTAACTCATAATTAGACATAATATACTTGATTCTTGATTCTGATGATGTAAGCGCTTGAAAGTCATAGCGACACTTACAGCTTATCTGATACGGGGCCCTTGGATTCGGATCCACGGCCTGTTTCTAAAAAGTGTACTAGATGGAGTATAGTTATCCGCCAGCGCATTTCCGTATTGTCTAGATTATTGCTTTCAGACAGATGGTCAAGCATGCTCGCCTAAGTTACTACAGCTCCCATACATTCACAACAGGAATATAACAATACCGTTAAGGTTTTTGTGGTGGATTTGGAACCTGGTGAGTTAAAAACCAGCCTAGCAACCAATATCCACAAGTCGCAAGCCAAAGCTCTCAAATGGAGCCATTACATTGACTTCAGTGTTATAAGACAACCTTAACATATTATACAGCTTACTTAATTAAATTATACATATTGTTAAGCTCTGGTTGCGATAAGGTCGAAAGAATTTAGCCCCGAGTCAAATGAAGCCGTAGGGGTTGATAAAGAAACTACCCACACTAACAAAAAAAAAACGTCGAATGAAACGAATTTACCTACGTTTATTATCCGTTGACAACGAAAGTGTAGGATGTCCCGTGGGAGATTTAGGATTTTATTAATAAAATTAAAGGATGTTATTATTTTAGAATATACATATATGTCATAAAAGGACAGACGAGACATGCGGATTTTATTTTTTGAAGATCACTCTGTCCAAATGTTTTCCATCGCGACGTACACACTCGCGGAATCTTTCTAGAGTATTCTGAGTGACGAGGCTCATAGCGGATCTTGCTGTGTGAGGCGTGGCGCCATCTTGTTGAAACCACGTGTGAGAGCTGTTCGATCGATGTTCTCTTAGTTTCGGTATAAAATTGCGGCGATAGACATCACCATCAACAGTTACGGTTGCTCCACGAGAATTTTCAAAGAAAAACGGTCCAATTACTCCATTGACAGAAAGAGCACTCAGTCCACTGCGACATCGTGACTGACCAATACGCACAAATGCCGCGCCAAACTGTAACCTCTCTCTGGTCTCCTGCGCAACAGTTAGAAAAATATTCGAATTTCAAATCCTACATCTGCCACGGGACACCCTATATAATAAAATAAGCCCTGCACAATTCAAAATCACTAGCGAAGTCGTATATCGTTCGTATCGCGCTTATAGATTAATCGCAGTATCGCCTTGAAGATCAAAACGAGAATGAATCATTTTTAATTCTGATGATGTAAGCGCCTTAAAGCCATTGCGATTCTTACAGCTTATCTGACATTGGGCTCGTGGACCCGGATCCACGGCCTGTTTCTAAAATGTGTACTACATGGACTGTAGTTATCCAACGACGGGTTTTCGTATTGTATGTGGATTATTGCTTTCTGACGAATCTTCTCGGTCGTTGAAGACGGGCTCGGGTCTGTTCTCCGACTACCTTCGTCTGTACCGGAAATTCTGGGCGGGGCGGACCTCCCCTATTCGCGGGTGTACTTAGTGTGCAGCTGTGGCGCCGCGTTCTAAAGAGAGGGCGGCATGATATTGAAATTAAGAGCGTGTTGCTAGTATCCGAAGTGTGTGGTGACGTGGGGGTTGTCGGTGACTCTTAGGATGTGTGTGGTGTGCGTGATCGGGATTAGTGCATGCCGTGGTCTGCATTTATTGGTCTTGGGCGAATGAATCATCACCTCGCCGAATGCATATATACACCGTTCGCCTACGACTCTAGAAGTTTCCAGAAAACACGTTCTGATGCATCACGTATTAATTATTAGCGATGACTCCTTCTTTATTCTAAACTCGTCGTCGCACACGTGTCTTGCGTCGCCATCTTTGTTTTTCTCGAATGTTCTAGTAATAAATGCTTACGATAATTTTTGTAACAACATTTTATACTTGCTTATTAACATTTATGAAAAATATCAAAATCAAAATCAATTCATATTATTATGAAGGTTGCTGTTATACAATAAACAAAGCTCCGTGAAATTACATCGGATTACTCAACATGAAAATACATTATTTTAGTTTTGACAGGTTCAGGATTATTTTAGCTCATATTGTGAAAGACAGACCAATAAACTATTTGATGTATCTAAATGTTTTAATAAATATTTTCGTTTTAGTGTTTACTTAAACTTTACACTGTTTCAAGGTCATTTCTTAATTGGTAAAGTGTTCTTTATTAATCACACAAACTCTCCATGCCATTGAAATATCACTGAATTTTATAATGCTTGGTTATCTAAACTTGGTGAAGTTTATAAAATCTCACATTGTTAACTTATATTTAAATAACAGTTCTCGTGTTCATTAAGATTTTACTGGTGCAGTATCTCTTATTGACTCCATAAGATCACTGTTTACTAACAAGAGATATATATCCAACAGTAGATGTTTATCGGTTGAGATGATGATGATGATAGTGTCCACTTATAACTAGATATTGTGTTCGTTGCTGTATGACAAAGTATTATAAGTCTCGTTACTTCAATAATTTCACTAGCTACGTCCTTCAAACTGGAACACAGTAAAATTTGCACAGTATTGTTTGGCGACAGAAATAGAAGCTGCGGCGGTACTCATCTAAACGAGCTCCTATACGTAAAAGAATATTACAGTGGTTTGTCTTTCTTGCAGGAGATCATTACTATACCCATATTGTAACTGGAGAAGTCTACTATAATATTACTAATGACAAGTTAAATGTCCAATATTATACCATCAGTATTAACATGACTAAATTATTATTAGAAAAGAATAAGAATCAGAAGAATTAGAAGTTAGGGAGTCTGCAAAAGTTTTAGCCCTATTAATTCCTACACTTAGTAGTGGCAATAGTAAGGCACATTGGTTGGACCAGTCTTGGGTATTGAGGTCTCACAATGGCGACTATCGGTAGACTTAGTACTGGAAGGGCTCTACAAGATGAGCCAACGGTATGATGAAGGCGGAGGGAACCAATCGGACCGAGTGGACCTATCGGTTATTGATGATTAAATTAGTATCATTGAAATAGTTATTAATGAATATCTATGATATATTGTATACACTTTAAAATGTTTAAAGGCTTAAATAATATTTCAGTTAGGAAACAATTTAAGACTGGACTCCAGCTCGACTACTTTTTCCTTTAGATAAAAGAATTTTATGCGCGAAACTTTAATTTTAAACTTCTCCTTGAGGGTGATAGCACTCGCAATGTATTTCAGCTGCAGGTGTAATTCCATTTGAATTTTTTTAATGTACCATTTTAATATTAGCGTTCTACTTATTTCATTGTTTAAAAAAAACGACAGGAGTGATATCAACAGTTTATTATATATATATGTATATTATTATTTTATTTTGTTTATGTTAATAGCAACAGAAGAGGCAGACTGTAAAAACACTTGCTTCGAACTTTACTCCTATAAAACCTATTTATGTGATTCGGTCTACACTTATTTTAAACTATCTATATATATATATATATATATATATATATATATAACACTATATATATGTATATATATAGGTGTTATCTAGAGATTCATTGCCTCATCTGATTTTTTTTAGATTTGTTAAACGCTTGAAAATCATATTGAATGTTACAGCGCATCTGATACTGGGCTTGTGGACCCGGATCCACAGCCTGTTAGTTCGCTTATCACGAGATCTGTGAAACTATAAGAATTAAACATACAAAATCTGGTAGAGATAATGGTTCTGCCATTTAGAGGACGGCTAAGATATACATATATACAGGCTGAAAAGTAATAAGTGTAAAAGATCTGGAGGTATGGTGCTAAAAGTATAGCTCGTATCCTATCTATCAATGTATGGAACACCCCATCCAAATACAATGGTACTGGAGTTATTAATTTTTTAAATATTTTTCAAAAAATGAACGATTTTAGGAGAAAATATAGTAGGAAAAAATTCGATGATTTTATTTCTTACTTATTTCTACACAAATTTTAATGTAATAATTATTGTTTTATTGAATTAAATTAATAATCATCACGTAGAGCCTAAATCTTTTAAATTAGGTTCTTTGAAAATGGTGACAGTAAAAACTAAAGCGTCACCAGCGCCGGTGCCTTTGGTTAAGTCAAGTCTTTTTAATTTCGTGAAGACTTCAAATTGGGTAAATTGAATATAACAATGAGAAACGTTGGAACCCTTGCTTACTGGGCCTCAGCTTCTTGAGTAGTTGACGAAATTCGTCGTAGACTGACGAAAAATAATTTGCATATAAGCTGCCAATGTCTACTCCATTTGACGCTATTTGGCCTTATAAGATCATTCTAGAAGGGTACGTGTTCGGAGATTTTTTTAAGTTTTTTAGATGAGCCCAAAAATATTTTGGATTTTTTGAAATATTAGATTCAATACTTCCAATGTAGCGCTTGTATTCCTTTTTAAGTAATTTCTTACATCGTTCACGTAGATCGGTAAATTCAAAACCTTCAAGAGGATTTTTGGATTTTTTGTGTTTCAGTCTAGCTTTGTGTTTTAATTTTAATAAATTTATAAGGTTTTTAGGATTTGTGGATATTTACTGTTACTAGGTTTAGATTTGGGCACATGTTTTTATCACCTTTTCTAATTCGTGATAAAAGATCGTTAGCATGGTATTTACATCATTGCACTTTAAAAGGACATCTATCCATGATATATTATTGAGGTTCGAGATTATATTAGTCCGCTTTGTAAATATTATACCTCTCATTAAAATTTTCTTTGACTAAATGTTTTTTGTTTGAGAATACTGTAATAATTAGTGGTGGGTGGTTCTCTATAATTGTAAGTTCAGCTGTGTTGCATAAAATTAGATCTAACATTCGTTGGTTATGGTCGACAACGCGGTTGAACTGTTTGAGAGCATTTTCCTCAATCAAATCGACAAACATTGCGTTGAGAGTACTACTGAGATTACCAGTGGGACGCAAATACGATACGCCCAATAGTGGAGACCACTTAAGGTTACTAAGATTAAAGTCAGCCAGTAATACATGATCATCCTCATTAATAACGAAATTCGCATGGGAAATAAGTTCTTCTAATTTATCCTTAGCAACTGGATGTGGCAGATATACAGCACAGATTGCAATACGAGTGGATTTACCTGAAATTATTACAGAAATTGTCTTCAATCTTCGCAACTACTTTCCCACATCGTCATACGATGCGATACTATATCATTACTAACTGAAAATGTGAAAAAAAAAAAACAAAATATGAGAAAACTGAATTACATAAATAGGTATAAAGCTATATCACCATGTCAGTGACATTAACTGGTCAGTTTCGCGGATAGTAATGTGCTCTGATATCTCCATTTTCCTCATGAATATGCGACCATTTTTAACCCATACGAATTGGTAATTTAGTATTTTAGCAGCTTGTCTGGTCTGGGCGTGTAATTTCTTTACTTCTGGAGCGAGCTGCTCAAGCACATAAATAGGATTTTTGTCACCTCCGTAACTGTGGTTGGTGTTCAATTTGTCGTTGTCGGTGTTTCTTGTTATATTGCATCACAATTGCGAGGAGCGCATCTCGATTCCGGGGACTCGCTAAAGTTACCACCACAGATCATCGGCGTTTGCTGTCTGGGTTCATTTTGGCAACTCTTGTACATTTGTCCATATTACTCTCGGCCAGATTGTTGTCAACAGCTTTAGCGATTTGAGATACTACGTTCATCAAGTTTTCTGCTTTGTGTTCCGGTATACATTGAATTTCTAAGTTGCTTTTTCCGGCGAACTGTTCTAAAGTTTTTAAGTGATTGCCTAAATCTTTAACTGTGTTTCTCAGCTTTCGTTTTCCTTTTTCATGTCTTCGTATTCAGTTTTTATGTATATAGTTGATTCTTTCATTCTATTGAATTCCTTAAATATGTCTGTATACTTTTGTTTAATTATTTTTGACATCCTTATCTCCATATTACTCGGAAGACCATCCATCGTTTCTTGCATCATAGCCTTTAAATTCTCTAACGTTAGACTACCGATAGTATTTGGGGATACTTCGTCGTTTTCATTACGTTTAAGGGTGACATTTGAAGCGGTACTATCTTGATCAGCATCGACGCCGGTAGTTTTAATCAAGGAGATAGAACTATCAGCATTTGGCGGCTTAGAACGACATGCTGGGCAAACCGAGGAGATTTTATATTCTGACGAAACACTTTTGTATTTTCTAGATGTGGTATTTTAAGGAACAGGTATTACATTTGAGTTGTTCTTGTGTTGACATATCCGGCGCATTTTTTAGTGCTTTGTACCTTCATATTCATTATAATACACAAACTTGCTTCTTTATCAATTGTTGTTATTCAGACCAGACGCTGGCATACAACAATGAGGTATACGTCAAGAGTAATTGCGCGTAATATAACCGCAGGCGCTTACTTTAAATTATTCCAAGACTTGGATAAGCAAATAATGGGTTTAAATGGTAAGTTCTACATTGCGATAACCCAAAGAAATTATAAATGCCTTTTACACATATAGTATCAAGTTCTAAATATGCATGTTTTTCGGGTATATTAATATTTATTCAGTCCATTAAAAGACATTTAAAAACTTCACGAAACATTTCTTTGTAAGAACACTTCAAACATGCGTCTTCTCTAAATCGCACACAACACTGTAACGTTACTTTAGACAAGTAAAGTTAGTCATTACCTGTTTACGCACCACTTCACGATGATAACTGACTTCATGATGACGACTTTTTCTTACAGCAAACTTCCGCACAGTAGACTTTTGAGTCCTGTGAGCTGTTCTCTTATTTTGACAGCAGCGACGATGATGCGTGACGAGTTAATTGCTGTTGTGTACACTAAAGATTTCATGTGACTCCATAAGTAATAACCGCAAGGTTTTAAATCAGGACACCTTGCGGGCTACGGTGTTGGTCCGCTTTGGCCAATCCATCGCTGAGGGAAAGTAATGAATACTGAGTAATGAAACGAAAACGGGCGTGTTAAGTTTAGCCTCTTAGTGATGATTATTAATTTAATTTAATAAAACAATGATTAAGCAATAATTATTACATCAAAATTTGTGTAGTAATAAGTTAGAAATAAAATCATCGAATGTTTAACTAGAAAATCGAGATTTTTTTAAAAAGATTAATAACTCCAGAGCTATTGTTTTTGTATGTTGTATATATATATATATATATATATGGTAGAGATAATGCTTCTGCCATTTAGAGGTCGACTAAGAATGTATGTATTGTGCTGTAATACTAAATTTCCTTAGACAGCTGATTATATAGGATGTTTAGGTATATATATATAATATAAATATAAATAAATATAAATCCACAAATTGACCATGCATCACCATGCAAGCGATAATAACTGCATATCACGCATTTGTGGCTTCAACCTTGCGCTATGCGATTATCTTTCGAGGCAACTCAGTCCATAAAGACATAGCTTTTAAAGCCCAAAAGCGATGCATTAGAGCGACGTGTGGTCTGAGATATACTGAATGCTGTGCTCCTTACTTTAAGAAACTAAGATTACTAACTTATATACATATGTTTATTATGGAGATTACCATATTTGTGTATAATAATTCTATGTTATTTGAATGCGGAACTTATTACGGAATTATTGATTAGCATGGTTTCATCTAATTTTGTTGATATTTAATTTATTTTAGTTATTAATTTACTTATTACAAATTATTAAGTTATATTAGCTGTAAGATATAATATATATTGACTTAGATTTTATTGTGATACTGACCTTATAATTATGTTTTTACTTAACAGCTTTGAATTGTATCTTTTGATTATTTCGTACGGCAGTTGGTGAAACATAGTGTTAAGAATTTAATTTACAGGTAAAGTCATTTTGACTTTGGCTTTGACTTTGCTTTGTTCTAAAGTTAAAACTTTTGTCTAAAACACTTTTGTTTCTAAAGTTAATACTTAAACAATTAAATATGATTTTGTTAATACAATGCGAAAAGGAAATAGTAATAACCACTTTGGCTTACCTTAAAAAGAAAACATTAATAAATTAGAAAAAAATAAAATAACTGTTATTTTTTTTTTATTTAATTAGATAGCATATTGCAGATGTTCTCATGAAACCTCTCTTTCTAGTCAAAGCGTTGAGACAAAGATGCATTCATTGCGTGTCAATAGTCCGTGCAATATTCCATTTGAAACGATTTTAAAATAAACATTAAAAAAAAAAAATTCAAATGCTTCCGGAATCTTTGCCGTGGGAATGTTTGTATTCCGTTTACAAAGAAAAAGCCTCGGTGTCGAAAAGCTATTTCTGGAATCCACCCTGTTAAATACACCACCTCTCAACAACCCGAGCCGGGGAGAACTTTGCGCCGTGTTACATTGTTCTGAATTCCATAATCCCCCGGAATTAGCGTTCTCCTCATAAGAGCCCATATTTTATGCAAATTTGACTGTAAGCTTTTTGTTACGAATCTCTCGCAGTGGAAAATGTACAGTGCTTTAACTTTTTCTTTCAGTCTGTGACATTTTAACTGTTTGCCTTGAATCATGATCGCGGCCATCTTTTAAAGTCAACACGGATGCTTTTTATTCACAGCTTTTCGTTTCCTGCTCTTAATGTAAGAAATTATTTACTGGTGGTAGGTATCAGTTGCCGGAAATCATCTAATTAGGTGCCGCATCTTCTATTTATGCTGTCAAACAGTAGTGTGCAAACATTACTGTGTTCCGGTTTGAAGAGTGTTTTAGCTAGTGTAATTGAGGTAACGAGAATCAACATCTTATGTCTCAGGCGGCAGAGTATACTATGCCGTGTTGTTACGAGTGTCATCACTTACTATCGGGTGAACGTTTCGCTTGTCTCCTTGCTTAATTAAATAAATACACAAATACATACAATAGTAACTTTATAATGCTGCAGCAACATTAAGCCTGCTTTTGTATACCTCACTATAAAGTTTTAATACACAAAGAAAAAAAAATTATTCTTCAAGGAGACAACGACAGTGTGGTGCAGTATATATCGTCCTAACTAGCGCCATGTTCTTATAGACAGACGTATAATTTACCATCAGATGAATTCCTCTGTGATCTCGTGGGTACGTCGAAAAATAAAACAAAGACCTCACTCGAAGCAATTTTTCTCAGTGTTATTATATAGATAATGTTGTGTATAATTCCATATTTGTATATCTTTTAAAAGTATCAAGGATCTTGAAGCTACTGAATGATGAGGAGGCTGTGATAGCTTTATTAATTATTCATAGTCTCGAACAGTGACGGGTTAGGGCCTATTTGTGCTTTCGGTAAAAGTGAACATTGTGATGTGATTAATCTAAGAAAACCAGATTTTGTGAACGTTTGTCATCGACCAACCCTTTTGGGACTTATAAACTAATCTACCACAGCTTCTTCTCCATCTTAACATCTGTTAAAGGCAGACGACCCTTGATAATATCACTAGATATACAAACAAAGGATTATTTTGTTTCTAGGGTTATTATTAAATAGAACATTACTTTTACTTTGATTAACTTAAATGATTAGCTTTTAACAAATAGCCTTGGTTTCCTCCTTGTGAGATCAAGACTCCTGAATCCCAGTAGTGGGAACATTAAAATAGTTTTTTTTAGGAATATAGCAACACTGTTTGTTTAAAAACTTTATTGAGAACCTAAATTTAGGCTATAATAGCCAGACTTAGTGCCTTTCGCTATTCTCTGACGGTCAACCTTTTTTTTTATCGCGATCTTCTTTATAGATACCTTGCTTCTGGGGGAACACAAGTTTATGTGGGGCTTCTACCCACTAAAACCTTCTCGGTGGTCTCCCTCAGTGCATTAGGAGGGGCTCCGGGGTCTCCTACGGAACGCACCGGCGCCCCCTGCACTCTAGCTAAAACATCCCACGGAAGGGCAAAGCCCTCCTTATCACCCACGCTGTGCTACGGCAAATACAAGACCACCATGCATTTATCGCCCACGAACCCGAGGACCCTTGTTAGCGACAGGCAGGGAATACCAAAGACCTATTCTTAATAGCCCGAGACTACAGGACTGACTGCCAATCAACCCAGGCAGTGTGAGGCTCCGGTAGGTTATCTCATATAATGTAGAATTTGAACAATAACACTGAACCATAAAAAAAAAAGGTAGAATTTCGTTTACGTTTACGATTACTACACAGTAATAAACTTTAATACTACCTCGTTCGTTTCGTATTTAATAAGCCGCGGCGGCAATGAATAGGCGCTGTATAAATAAACAAAGCCTTTGTTAACACCCAATGAGTTTTATCCGCGTCATTTATTGCGAACCGAACGAGTCCCCTCAACAATGAACGCTCGATAATGTTCGCAATTTAATATGTTTATTTATATCTATACAAGTATATAATAAATATAAACAGCTCCATTACACACTCAAAGAGCCTGGGTCAACTATTCACCGCTTTGAGAGCGAGGTGCTTGACAGGTATCCTAGAAATCGAAACCAAACTATTTGGTATCGTTTACCCGCCATATAGTATTTACAATTTTGACTGTTATCGCTTCCGTTTGATTTTTTTTTATTTTATATTAACGTTTTGTACCCTATAAGGGGTGAACTTAAAAGTGACGAAACAAACAACGTTCTGGTTTTAAGTGGTTTCATTATCATATATATTAGTTGGGAGATGTCCAATGCCTGATACAGATGTCCTTTAAATATCTTCATATCACGTCTCCTTTTATGTAGATCATCTGCTTCTATGATGCTCTAGTTAGAACGTTTAAACATCATCACATCTTGTGCGTCATCTTAAAAATGAAGAAGACTATTACCATGGTAATGTTAAGAATGATGGTCTCTGATGACAGAGGTCTATTACCAGAAGATGAAACAGAATAAGGTAAAAAAAAAATATTATTTAAGACCGTAATATTTACATATAACGTTGTGTTTGATGTGATATTATCATATTAATGAATACAAAAGGAAACGGATATGAAAATAAAAACAAATGGAAAATATTAAAAAGCTTTAGCTGATCAATTGAACAGTGATTAAAAGTAAATAAAGATTCCGGTGCAATTCACGCAATAGTGTCGATGAACAATATGCAAATCCTTCGTGTATTGGATGGAAAGCTTTGTGCCATAGCTACACAGATGACTACAACGTAGAATATGTACAACAAGCGATTTTGAAATAAATTATCAGTCAAATCACGCTGTTCACAAAACATTGATAGTTCAGAAAATATAAGCTCGCTTAATTTAGTAAAATACAGAAAGAAAGATCACCTGAAGCTGCTGTGATATCTTTTTTTAGTCGAGGAGAAAAACTTTAAAAGATACACTGCTCCTGGGGGGAAGACAGGGTCGTGTGGGATTTGTACCAACTAACACCTCGATGATCCTTAGTGCTTTGTAAGACACCTCGGTATTTTCGGGACATGCTGGAGCCTGCACTGTGCTTAAGCACGTTCCAGGGTGATGTAGCCCTCTTCAGCACCTTCTCTTTACTACGACAAGTATCGGACCACTTTATACTTGTCGTTCACCCGGGCTCGCTTAGTGCCAACGAAGGCATTAACTTTCAGAGCCCACGAACCCGTAGACTCTTTAAGTTACTTTCTACGATACATACAGCTTCAACATCATCAGCCGATAGATACCCACTGCAGGATATAGACCTCCACCAAATATCGCCACATGGATCGGTCTCGCGTTGCTCGCATCCAGTGGTTTCCTGCACAGGCACGCTTTACCGTATTCCTATTCTTAATAGCTCGAGACTTCAGTGGCAGCAGTGGACCTAGATGGTCTCCAGAAAGGGAAAAGGGTACAGATGGAAGTACTGTACTCTACTACACCGAAGCGACAAGACGGGCGTGATAACCCGAACCAGCAACTTAGCACTAAATAGAATGATAAGCACAACACATTCTACACGCCTCATTTACACTTAAGGTTTTAAGTTATAGTAATTTCACCAGCTACAACACTCTTCAATCCGGAACACAGTAAACTCCGCAGTATTGTTTGGCGGCAGAAATAAGCGCTGCGGTAGTACGTACATTCAAGAAAAGAGCATATTCTTACTTGAAGGGTAGGCAACGCACTGGCGTCGCTGGTGACGTGGGCGGCGGTGAATCACTTACCATCAGGCGATCCGTCTTGCTCGTTTGCCTCTTTTTATCTTCTATAAAAAAAAAAAAAAAAAAACCTACCTATACGGTCTCCGGCAACAGAGACCTACCACGGGTGTTGCGTTCCGTCTGCCATTATATGCGCACACTTCTCCATCACCATTTTAATTCTCATTATGGGGTAGTAATAATTTGATTGGATTTTATTATATAAAGTTGAATTTCCGTCGGTTATATTTGAATTTGGTTTAACACTTTAAATTAGCGCTGGACTGGTGAAAATTGGTTTATACGTTTTTGGATAGATTGAAATTTTCACCGCACAAACTGTTAAATTGCAGGAGAGGGCGCTGCAGTCCGCAGCGTCCCGAATAATCCCCGCGTAATGAATGAATGAAAAGCGAACCGCAAAATGGCAGACTACGTGCCCCGAATGAGACAGGATGAGACGTAATTTCACCCCATCTTTTTACACCATTTTCACTTCGGCTGTATTTACACGATTATTCGAAAACCATTGATTTTATTTTATTCGGAATTACAAACAGAACGATCATTTAATTGTGGTGCAGACAGCATCATATATACTGCACTACATTATTTTATTCAATGAGGCGATGAGACGAGTGAGACGTTCATCTCATGATAATTGACACACCATCCCGTGGGGCTAGTTAAGATGTTAACTATAACACATTGTGCTCATCGCCTTGAGAGTTTATAAGTTGATTCTCGTTACCCCAGTAATTACACTAGCTACAGCGCCTTTCAAATCGGAACACGGTAATGTTTGGCTGCAGAAATACGCGCTGCGGTAGTACATACCTAGACGGTGTCCTGTATTAAACTGATACTATCAAAAGGAGTAGTGGGGGTGTTAATAACGGGAAGGCGCCCGGGAGCAGCGACTTGCGCTGGGCGGGAATATTTCTGGTAAATTTGAAATATTATTCTATATTAGGGCCAGCAAAGCGGGCGAGAACAGGTAGTTTTATCAATATTTAAATATTTTTTAAATAAAACAAGTCACTGATATAGCCCAAAAGATTGCTAGATTTAAGGGGCAGTGGACAAAGCACATTGCTCGAAATTCTGCTGGCCATGGGGCAGTAAGGTCCTAGAGTGGCGCCCGCGTACTGGTAGAAATACTATTAGGAGGTCTCCCACAAGGTGGACCAACGATCTGGTGAGAATCGCGAGAACCCACTGGATGCGAGCAACTCAGGACGGATCGATGTGGAGATCTATGGAAGAGGCCTATATCCAGCAGTGGACCTATATCAGCTGATGATAAATGTAAATAAAAAGTACTTTGCTGAACGTATAAGAAATACGTTCCAACAACACTCACGCTTGCTTTTGAATTGGAAAAGTCTCATGTTTATATGTAAATCAGATGCAAGGATCAAGAACTCTCATGCGCTGTATTTGCATCTAAATTGGCGATGTCTTTGTATATTCTTTCAAAACATGGTCCAAGTGATGGAACAGCATTACTCAGGAGAATAACAAGTCAAGCACGATACCTGATCTAACCATGTACATATAACTAGTGTAAGCCCAGCAGTCAACAGAATTGACTGCTGTTCTAGTTACATTAAAATCTTTTAATTATCAATATCAATTTTAATTGTTATGGAAGTTGCTGCTGCTGCATATGATTCAATGGTACTGTTAAGCGACAAACCAATAAGCTATCGATAACAAACTAACACACATTTAAGCTGGATATGATTGGCTGGCATTATGCAAGAAGTCAATAAGCTATCGGCGACAAACTGACACACACTTAAGCTGCACAAGAATATTTTTTGTTATTCTTTCTAAGTTTGTAAGCAAAGGGTTTTTTTATTAACGTATGTAATAAAATGCTAACGGACGCATATTCCGGAACCAAGGGCTAGCAACGAGGTAGTGTCGGACTCCAACCGACTAAAAAGCTTCACACGGTATTCCAATCATCTCCGAAAATATGTACAAGGGTCACGGGATAACATCGAGCAGTTCTTCCGCAACCCCCGATCAAGGGATGTGAGCACCGCTCCCGACAGAAAATCCCTACGTGGCGACGCGTCGGAATACGAGACGCGCCATATACACCCCGGGAACCCTATTCAAGGGGGGCGCCGGCTCGACTGTTGCGGATGGCGCTGATAATTTCCGCGTCCCTGTTATAGGACATTACGTTCCTGAGAATTACCAGTGGATCCCTACTCCGCACTTCCTCCAAGTTCAGGCCCCTGCCTGCTTTGGCTAGCCTCTCGCGAACCCGAGCAACCTCCGCCTCCGTGCCGCATCCTATGATACTCTTGCCGTCCCGTATTTTCCGTACTCTATCAATCCTTCGCGATTAAATCCTCGCTAATCTTACCCAGGACCTGATCCCTGGTGTCGATCCCCGACGAGATTACCACCGAGTGCCTCACCTCGCTTCCCGGTGGCGGCCTTTTTGCCGGTGCGGCGGTTGCGCTCACATAAGTACATCACTCAAGCTTATCCCTCTCCCTTTCTTATTCCAATCATTGAGAGACTCCTTGAGACCCTCCATCTCCTTGGTGTTGGTCTCAAGGAGTCTCGCTTGCTCTCTCAGCCTTGCCATCATATCCGCGTATTCGTTTCCCACCAGCTCTGCCCCCGGAGAGATTGTGCGGGGTACCTCCTCATCCCTTTTCTCGCCGCCGTCGCCTCCGACTCGTCCGGCGGCCGGGCCCTTCTGCAGATTCCTAGTTCTCTTTCTCTTCAGCTCGAGCTCTCCCTCCTTCATAAGCTGGTAGAGCCTCTCTATTGCCTGAGTCATCCCTTCCTTTATCTCCGTCTTTAGGTTGCGCTGGCAAACTCACGCCTCCTTAACACTGCTTGTCCCCTTCCGGAGTTTCGGGGGCCTCCTCGGCCGAGGGTGACCTGTCGCTGTGTGCGGCACCACCGCGTCTTGGTCTTACCCGTTGCCGGCGCGACTGTACGGGGCGAGGTCCTTTCCCTCAGACTCTGGCAAGACCCCGATTCCCCCACGCTGCTCCTTACGATTTTTATCGGCGAACTACTGACCCTGCTGACGGCTACGTCTATCACGATCACCACGTCGGAGTCCCTCATGTGGGAGTACGCCTCATCTTGACAGTGGGGATTTAGGGGGAACTTGTCAACATTACAAACTATGTCAATATTTAAAAACTTACACATATACTAAGACACGGTACACAAAACAAATAACAAAATATATAACACTTAACACTAGCGCAATAGGGCTGTGCCAAGTTAAAAATTATCCTAATTAAATTTCGTTATAAAGTAAAATCCTATCCCTATGTTCGCACTGAGTTAAGTCTAGTGTTACTCTACGGCAATAGGGCCTCTGTCTTACTAAGTTTGGCAATATCCGTGTCTATGTTTAATCTTACATCTAACTTATCCTAGAGCTGTGTAGATTATCAGATTCTCCTCATCTAGCTTTAGTAACTCTTCGGTACCGTTCACGGATATTATTTCGCGGTGTTCGCGGATGGGGAAGCGGAAAGGGGTTAACTGCGCTCCATCACCCTACCAGCTACCGACCGCAAAGATGCCTCCCTCTTAATTCTGGTGAGGTCTGAGTGTTCTCGGGCTCTAAGATCGAGAGTAATAATGCCTGCCAAGGCGGCGGAGGTGACCATGGTTGTCGTTCTGTGGGCCGTCGCTATGGCTTCGCCACCAGGATAGCCGCCGATGGTTATTCTGGTTAGTCAACTATTCGGCCCAAACGTTGGTTGCGTAAAGCATAATAGGCTCTACCACGGCTTTGTAAATAATAGACAGTACCCGGTGTGCCGTCGCAGCTTCCGATACCGATTTTTAAATCTTGATAGTCTTCTTGTATCCAGAACTCTTAGGTTTTTCTGCAGAGGAATTTCTGTGCCCTCAAAAAGGATGCGTGAGGTCTCGTTGTTACGCTTTCTGGTAATGAGGACCGCCTGTATTTTTTGTGTCACAAATATTAGCTTATGGGCATTACGCCAGCGAGATATATCGGTCAGAGCGCTGGAGATTTTACGCTCAATTTCGCTTGTCTCTTGAGCAGAGGCAATCACCAGGAGGTCATCCGCAAAGGCTTGCACGTTTGCTTCTAAGCCTCCAGCCGACTGTAGAAAAAGACTGCGTTGTCAAACGCGGCCTCCATATCTAACGAGACTACGACCATCATCTTTTTTGCTTGTCTAGCTGCTTTAACAATAGTCATGGCATCATAAAGCGCTTCCACAATCCCTCTTTGCGGTAAAACAGTATTGTCTGGGGCTTAACACCCTGCCGGCCGCCACCGACCAGGTTATTCTGGTGGTCATTATTTTTTCCAGATTTTTCTCCCCAACTGGGAAAAGGCCAATGGGTCTATACGACCTTGCCGCAGAGTAGTCCGATTTCACTGGCTTTGGTATTACTTTTATGACCGCCTTTTTCCAGACCGCCGGAGAATGTCCGACACTGAAACAACTGTCGAACAGCTCGGTACATAAGGTCTCGTCAGTCTGGAAGGCCCTAGAAATGATTTCTGTGGCGAAGCCTCCTCTCTAGGGGCTTTCCTTGGGTCCATAGTTGATAGACATTCAGAATCTCTGCCTTAGAAATTTGGGGGTAATGACCCGGTCTTGGGTAAGCGCCGACAGAGCTAATTGCTCATTGGGCGCTCTCGTTGCCTTGTAGTCAGCGCTATCTGTCTCCTCCAAGTCTAGAGAGGAGAAGGTGCTTACCAAGAGCTCAGCTGACTCTCTCTGGGGGCACCGACTAGGTAGGAACCACCGCAGCTTCTATGGCAACCAACAAACAGCAGTATGCAAACATTACTGTGTTTCGATTTCAAGGTAGTCTTAGCACGTGAAATTACTAGAGAAGGCGACGAACACAAGGTAGTGCTGTGTAAACCATCCTAATTAGCGCCATATTGTTATAAGCAGGTGTATCACTTAATCTGAGCCAAGCAGTAAAGTTGTATGCATATACTCGAATATAGTGTAGTGTGTCGGTATTTCTTGGTTAAGACTTATGTCCAACAGTGGACTGTTTAAGAAGAAACTTAAAGTTTAATAACACATTCACCGTTTGCCATTTCCGTCTACATCCTATGAGTGAAATTCAAATTAGTAATATTTAAATTTTGGAGGCTTTGCATTCAAAACGGGGCAGGCCGGAATTAGCATAGTTATTATTCAACGAATAACTGTTCAAAAATAGTACGAATTCTGCGTGGAAAATGTGAGATATGAAGTTAAAATAATAACAGTGAGAATAATTTGAGAACCTTCATAAAAGTTAAACGGTTTCAGCAACCTTTAACATCCAATCGATTACTGTCTGGTAGTGGCAACTACTGCAGCGTAAGTACCAACCAGCAACGTACAAGGATTGAAGAAAAAAAAACATGGGACACGTTAAAAGTAAGTCACAAGTAGACAGTTATTCAAGGTTGCTGCTTAACAAATTGCCGGAGGTACTTACAGAACCCACTAAAGGAAAAAAAAACACCTAATAGATCAATAAGGTTACGCACAGCTTTTAACTGCTTCCGTGGTCAGCCACTAACCGCTTCCCTTCGAACATGAACGTCAATTTATTATCTACGACCTCCTTGTCACTTAGCCATAATCAAGTATAACTTATCGACTTCTATATAAATCTAGAAGAATTTTTCTGCTACTCTTCTTTAATATTTGATCCTTTGCGCGTTTTAATACAATATTGTAATACCACGCTCGGAGAGGAAATATACTGACTGATTGGTGGGTAGGTTTCAGTTGCCGGATATCACGTAGTCAGGTACCACCGCAACTGATGTTTCTGCCTATAGTCCTAACACTAGTAAAACAACTGTGTTCCGATGTGAAGGGTTAAATTTTAACTGTCGTACTGACTCATTACCTAAAAATGACATTGTACATGTTTTACAACGAACCTAATTTAAAAGTTTTAGCCTCTTAGTGTTGATTATTAATTTAATTTAATAAAACAATGATTTAACAATAATTATTATATTAAAATTTGTGTAGAAATAAGTAAGGAATAAAATCATCAAATTTATCTTACAATATCTAATTTTCTGAAAAATATTTAAAAAATGAATAACTCCACCACCATTGTTTTTGTATAGGGTGTTCCATACATAAATAGATAGAATACGAGCTATACTCTAGCCCCTCCAGATCTTTTACACCTATTACCTTTCACCCTGTATATATACACACATTGATAGATATATATGTATATATTAATTACGTCAAATTTAATATGATTATATTTAGCATACTTTCTATTAAAAGAAATATAATGCAAAGCAAAAAAGTATTCGTATCGAATGTTATAAAGCACAGCGAATTGTTTATGGTCTCGTCTTAATCGATTTTTCTTCATATTTTTCCGATTTTGAATTACTCGCTTTGCGAACAAAGAGTTGCATCCTCTCGTTCTTCAAAAGAACCAAGGAAGTGGAACGACATGCCAGCGTCGGTGTTCCCGTAAAAATACCAAGTGGATTAAGAGATGAGTGAACAGACTGTTACTAGGTTAGTGCGCTTTACCGTCACATATCGCATCACCACTTAATATCAGATGGGATCGTAGTCAAGCGCGAACTTTGTCGATTTAAAAAAAAAAAAATTAAATAAAAAACAGTAGTGATATGTATATAGTGTATAGTAGTAGATGTAGTCGAAACAATAGTCGTATCTAACTGTACATAAATAATAATTTTCCATTATAAAGGGTCATGCAATCATTTAACGTAGTCATTGATAAATGAAGTGCGTGCGACTTTTTTTTAAAAAAAAGAATAAGTGGAGGTTGTAAATTAAAACTTTCGTAATAAATAACCTTTATTTGTTTTTGAAATCACGGAATTTTCAGTAAACCGCTCATGAAACGAAAGGGTCTCGAAGCATTCGCGTGAGGAAAATTCGCATCGGGTTCATAATGTAAATTGCCATCGGCAAATTCTATTATGAGGGTAGATTCATAATAGGATGGTAGCTAGTTAGACTTGAGAATCAAACCTGGTACCTCACAATGGTCCTGACAACAAAGGAAGTTTATAGTTTTATCTAATTGTTAATATTGAACGTTGTGTTGTGTATATCATCGTTAGTGTAGTTCCATACCCCTGTAGATTAACTGGCTATACCGCCCTTCAAACCGGAATACAGTAATGTTTGACGGCAGATATAAACGCTACGTTACCTATCTAGACAGTCTCCGGCAACATGGACCTATCACTAGTGACATTTTTTCACATCCTCATTCTCTATACTTTTATCTACAAAACCGGAACACATACCGCATCCGGTAAATTTGTAAAATATATATAGTTATAAAATATATGTATATAGGCTATGTCAAGTAACACATAAGTTATGACAGAACTAAATATTTGTAGGACATTTATTTATTATTTATTTTTAACAGATTTATGCATCTTCTTCAGCTGACAGACGTCCACTGCTGGACATATTCCTACCCCTAAGATCTCGACACTGATAAGTTGTGCGCTGCCCGCATCCAGTGCACACAGCGCACTTCGGGGTAAGTGACAAAACTGTATTAATCCACTTGAAGCAAATCGGGAAAGTAAAAACTTGAACGATGGGTACCTCATGCATTGAGTGAATGGAACTTGCGAACACGCGTCGGCTGCTGCTGCTGTGTTACTTCGCTCAGCCGACACAATGATGAAGGGATTTTAAATCGTATCTGTACGTATGATGAAAAGTGGATACTGTACGATAATCGGAAGCGCTCGTCGCAATGGCTGACCCCTGGAGACCCAGCCAAATCCTGTACTAAACGAAAATTGACTCGGAAAAAGTTACTTGTTACCATGAATGTGTGCACCATGAAGGAAGAACTAGCTGGTAAACAATCGAGATTGGTCAATCACTCTAGACTACTGCTTCACGACAACGCAACACCACCACCACACACTGCACAACAAACAACCACTAAGTTACATGAGCTACAAATGGAACGTCTGCGACATCCACCGTACTCCCCGGACCTTGCCCCAACAAATTACCGTTTTTTCCGGAATTTGGACAACTTCTTACAAGGAAAAAATTCAACTCCGATGCAGCAGTCCAAACCGCCTTCGAAGAGTTTATTGATTCTCGCCCCTATGGTTATTTTAGTAAAGGGATCAATGAACTATCTATGAGATGGCAAAAGTGCATAGATAACAACGGTGCATACATTGATTAATTACATATATTCTACAAAAAAAAAATTATATTCCTCCCGTACAAAACGCCAATTTCATATGTAAGGACCTGATATCATCATGAATATCGTAATGGTTATAACCAACAAACGTAATGAGTTTCCAACAAAAATATCTAGATTAAATTACATGAATTAGTACAACCTGCGGTGTTTAACCTAGATATAATTTAGGTATGAGTTATTAAGAATATAAGGCTACAGATTTTTTCCTTCAGTGTTTCATGAAGAAGTTTTAATTACACCCCTAATAACCTTAAAGACTATATTTTTTCCGATACTGTATTATTTTTATATAGGATACTAAATTTTTTTGGGACAAAACTTTTATTCGATCCAAATTTTTTTTTATTAAATTAACGAACGAGACGTTCACTTGATAATAAGTGATACGTCTACTCATAACATCACGATGATATATACTGCACCACATTGCACTAGTGCATTTGCATTAGGTGGATCGGCAGTTTCCTTGCGGAACGGAGAGTTAAAGTCGTCGTTGACGGCTCATGCTCGAATCCCCGGACCGTACATGCTGGTGTTCCCCAAGGCTGCGTGTTATCCCCGACATTGTTTATTCTGCATATCAATGATTTGTTGCATACCAGTGGCATCCATTGCTATGCGGGTGACAGTACCGTGGATGCACTGTATTTCGGCCGCAGCAATATCTCTCGGGATCACGTCGACGAGTGTCGGAACAAACTTGTGTCTGAAATCGAATCATCCCTTGTGAAGATTTCCGATTGGGGGGGACTAAATATAGTCCAGTTTAACCCTTCTAAGACTCAAGTTTACGCGTTCACCGCTAAAAAAGCCCCCTTTGTCGCATCGCCACTCTTCGGAAATACTCACCTTTGTGCCAAGCCGAACATTGGCATTCTGGGCGTCGATATTTCGAGTGTTGTCCAGTTTGGCGGTCATTTGGAGAGCAAGGCTAAAATGGCCTCCAAAAAACTCGGAGTACTCAACAGGGCCAAACAGTACTTCAAGCCGGCTCACCGCCTTAAACTGTATAAGGCACAGGTGCGGCCTCACATGGAGTATTGTTGCCACCTTTGGGCCGGGGCTCCGGGTTATCAGCTATCTCCATTTGACCGAATCCAACGTAGGGCATCTCGGATTGTCGACGATCCTGAACTTGCCGATCGGCTAGATCCTTTGGCACTGCGTAGGGATCTATCTTCCCTATGCATACTTTACAGAGTCTACAATGGGGAGTGTTCCGAGGAGTTGTTCAATTTAATAGAAGCCGCTGATTTTCGCAACCGACCGTCTCGCCGGCACTATCATCCGCACCATCTGGATGGTTGGCGTTCCACTACAATGCGTTTTAAAAACAGTTTTCTGCCACGCACAGTAAATATCTGGAACTCGTTGCCATCAGCGGTCTTCCCCGACAACTGCGACATTGGGTTATTCAAGAAAAGAGCATATTCTTACCTGAAGGATAGGCAACGCACTGGCGTCGCTAGTGACGTGGGCGGCGGTGAATCACTTACCATCAGGTGACCGGTCTTGCTCGTTTGCCTTATCTATGCTATAAAAAAAAAAAAAAAACTTATCTCTCGAGGCATAAAACGCCCTCCAAACCGAAACACAGTAATGATGAATAGAAGTATGGATATGTATTTAGGAGATTTAATTAAATAATTACATGATATGAGAATGTAAAATGTATGGAATTTAATAAGGTGAAGATATTCAGGGAATGGACTCGAGACGGATGGGATACCGTGGTTGGGGTCATATCAACATTCACAGCGTGATACCTTAATATATTGGACCTTGGACCTGCTTCACGAATGTGGTGGTATAGGAACACGTTATATCTTCGTTATTTTCATTTATCAGCCGATAGACGCCCACTGCTGGACATGGATTTCAATCGGTCTTGCTATAGTAAAGGATTTAATTATAATCAGTTAATCATCTATCCATCACTCTAAGGTCGTTCCTGAGGTCCTGTCTGAGGATTGTGGTCAGTGCTAGGGTTGCAGTCTGGAGCGGACGATCAACTTCCACTGGTTCCTGTATATAAACATACAAATATTGGTACTATAGGAAATTACTCTATAGTATCGCGGAAACATAGCATTGCCCCACTGGATGGCAAGGCTTATTCTCATATGTTCTTAAGATTTCCAAACGGTTTAAATATCATATCCCGTAATAATTATTTAATAATCAACAATAGTGATATATTAATTTCATCCCTTATAAGTTTTTTATCCTTTCATGTATATTTTACTTTTTTTTTGTTAGAATGACAAGGATTATTCTGGTTCGAAAAAAAAATGGTTTAGTTAGTAGATATGGACTAGGTCGTAATGTCCTCCTTATTACTCCTACCTGTCATCATCATCATCAGCCGACAGATGTCCATTGTTCGATATAGGCCTCCCCCAAACGTTTCCAGATCTACCTGTCATAGCTAGGCGTAGGAAGCTTATAGATATCGTCAAAGCAGGATCCAATGGTGTGGTGATCTTTGGAAGGAGCCTACGTAAAGCAAGATACGTCTATAAGGTAATTACTAACTAATTAACTTTACATCGACATTTTTTAATAATTTTTTTTTTCATTCAACGAAGGTACGTTTATAGACGTTCACTTGGTGGTAAGTTATACGCCTGCCCATAACAACGTGGCGCTATTTAGGATGATATGTACAGCACCGCGTGCTCATCGCCTTGATATATATCAACCCTTGTTACCAACGTAATTTTACAGGCTGTAGCGCCCTTCAGATCGGAAGACTACAATGTTTGTACACAACTGATTGTCAGCTGCGGTGGTACCTAGACGGTCTCTGATGATGTACCATCAATAAAAGTATGTTAAAGGGGTTGATTTTATATTTTAAAATAAATAAATCATTGAGATACGACTGAAAATTTTATTTTTCCATACCAAGACCAACACTCCATACATATTCCTTACAATTCTTTTTTACATGATTTAGACCGTTTCATGATTTATGAAAGTTTGAACAAATCAAATATTGCTTGAATCATACAACACACACACATATATATATATTATATTATAAAATTAATTTTAGCTTACAATGATTTCTTTCTTTTAAAAAAAACAATATATATATATATATATATATATATATATATATATATATACATACATATATATATATATGTGTGTAAGAGATTCTCGATATCTCTGGATCTATAAGGCCTGTAGACTTGAAATTTTATATGAATGGACTTTGTGAAGTGTTACCCCTAAAAGGGGAATCGCGGGTGCTAATAACGGGTGGGGACCAACGGGTTACTGCCAGGCGGAAATATTACTGATGAATTCAAGGATTTTACAAAATTCCCTCCACAAAGAAAGCTGTAGGGTTGACACAGCTAGCAAAGGCGGCGGGAACCGTTAATTAGTTTAAAATACGTCTTCAATGTTTAAGTAAGCTTTGGTTTAAGTAATTGTAAATAGGCAACTTAACTCAGCCACTTGAGTACTTTTCACAGATAATCTATCCTTCTTATTAGTTTATCAACAAGTTTTAATAAAACTAATAGTAATAGTTTAATTACAAATAAACTATAACTTCTGTCTCGTGTGTTGTTTGTGTACATATAAACTTTCTAAAGACTTTATTTATGAAAAACAGGGTAAATGAAAAAAAATTTTTTTTTTTGCGAACAATGTATATAAACATAAGTAACAAAAGCAGTAATAGCTTAGTTTATTAAGACATTAATGACACTAAGAGAAGTGTTCGTTCCACTGAAGAAGTTTGAGTTTCCGATGGAGAGAAACATCTTAAACGTTATCATTCTAAGAACAATAGCATTTCTGGTCATGTCTTAGTTGTTTCTTTGTCTTGAACCCCCCTTTATGGGAAAAGGTCCTGTATCCCAGCAAACGGGACAACCTATGAACATTGAGCTTTTTCTCTTTTTAAAAATAAAACATTAAGAGGACTTCACATATATCTTTTACCAATATATACTGTTATACAAATTAACGTTTATGTTAACAAACTACTTGTTTTTTATAAATTGTTATTAATTAAATATATCATTGTTAATAATTAATTAAAAGTTCCAATATTTAAACCATAAATTATAATAACATATGACCAATTGGAAATAAAAAAACTATGTTTAATAGTTAAAAGTTATTGTTTCTCTTCGTACGACATATATCATAGCTGCTTATGTTATTTTTAATAATTATGCTATAATATTAATTAGAGAATAATATGTTTCTATAATAATATACTAAAATAATAACTGTTGAATAATATACCCTCAGTGGCTGAACTAAGCAAGCGTCATCACAGAAAGGGGAATATAACACCGACTGGGTTAATTTTCATTGGTGAAGTGCATATAGTATATACTGAAAACATCCTGAAGACCAATCTTGAATACCTTTATATTGCGAACATCCCCAGTTTGCGAACAAACAAGTTCAGCTCTTCGTTCTTCATAAGATTGGGACAGGAGTGGGCAACTCGCCGGTGTTAGAGTTCCTGTACAAATACGACGTAGATATCTTTAAGGGATGAGTGGAGATTTCTAGGTTCTTGCACTGTACCATTACAGTCCACATCATTACTCAACATCAGGTGAGATCGTGGTCAAGTGCTGATATTAGAAAAGTAACATAAAGAATTATAACATATATAAGAAATGAGATCTGTAAAAAAATTTTAATCAGTGCTGTAGCCGAAACACTTGCTAAGCTTGAGTCGCAATGGAAAGTATGGTCTTTTTAGTAGACCAATAAATGCAGTAGTGGAAGGCAACCCCACTCCAGCCCAAGAGCTGACGATCAGGATAAGACTGCTGGGTAAGAATTGAGCAGGACTGGCTTCACTCAGCTACTGATGATAATACATGCATATACTTGATTGATAAAAATTAATGTACGAATATATACTAAGTGTTGTCATGTTCATGATAATTTTTTAAAACGTCCCTTTCTCCGCCAACTCATGTTGGCAACCCTTAATTCACAACGACTATTACTAACACCATAAGAATTTATTTACAATCAACATCCGGTACCTTTGTTATACTCGCGAATAAATTATGTACACGTTGAGTGCGTATTCCGATAAATGTAGTTATATTTATGTGCTACAGAGTTCAAGATTAGATTGTACAGTGTACAAAATAACTGTACAGTTAAAAAGATTATATTAATTAATTATTGTTTTAACAAATACACTGGCCGTAGTTTTGCTGCATCATCTCAAGTACTTCATCTGCTTATACGGGTTTCATTCTCAACGCCATGATGCAGTTTCCTTTAGTGGCTTCCATTTTGTTTAACAAAAAAAGTGTATAAATAAAGTAATTTAAACGGTTATAAAAAAATTACTGTAGTTTTTTTTTATTTAATTAACCAATAAAACAACGGAAATGTTCACCCGATTGTAAGTGATACGCCTGTTCGTAACAAAGTGGCGCAAGTCAGAATGATATACACAGCACCATATTCTGCTGGTCGCTGTTTCATATGTCGATTCTTGTTACCCCAGTAATTACATTAGGTACGACACCTTTCAAACCGGAACACAATAAGCTTTGCAAACTACTACGCGGCAGCAGAAATGTGGTGGTATCTACCTAGACAGTGTCCGGTAACAGAGACCTACCACTAGTGACTATATCAGTAAGTACTACTGATGCTATTGTAACTTGTGTACTTAAAAAACTTGGTGCCAAGTAGTGGATGATGGAGCAAAATTATTGATGACCTTCATTTATCATTTTCTATACAGATCTTAAATTCGTGTGTTCTTCGAATGATTGTATTATACCTAATACTAGATTAATTATGATTAAAACAATCTAGATTTTAGTACTTATAATACGATACTAAATAATATACACACAGGCGAATTTTCCACTTGGAACATATAACACGTTAATTTTTTTTTTTTATAGAAATCGGGATCAATGTTGAACAAAAAATCCGCCTGTGTGGTTACAAAGATTACACGATCTAGCGATTATTGAACATGAAACTTAATTTACACATATATATATATATATATATATATATATTTATATATAAATGCGCGTCCATATCGCGCCGGCTATGTGTCAGCTGATGTACGCGCAGAGAATAGTCCTTATTGGATGTGTCACCGTAGCAACACCTCCGCGCTGCATTGCGAGAGGATTTTCACCTGTAACAGGGATCTGAATAATCTTACAATGCACTAGATTTAATTAATTGAATATTCGATCAGCGAAATGTATGAATATCGAATTTGGATTAAGGCACACAGTCAATTCTGAAGATTTAGATTCGGTGATGGTAAGTCCTTGTGGCCGGAGACTGTAAGTACCATTGCAGCTGCTGTCTGCTGAGAGACAGTCGAGTGCGAACATGACCGTGTTTCTTTTTGAAGGTTGTTGTAGCTATTGAAATTACTAAGGTAACGAGACTTGGCATCTTCTATGTCGAGCTGGTGACTAGATAGGCGACACTGGTGGTGGTGTATGAAAATTAATGTATAGTTTGTTATATATACCATTTTAATTATTCTACAAAGCGACGAGACCAGTGAGACGTTCACCTGATGGTAAATGATATGCTTCCCATATCAACGAGGAGGTACTTGAAATGGTATACCCAGCACCATGGCACCAAAGGCATGTATGAAGACGCTCGTGAAAGTGGAAGAAGCGAGAGAGGTGTGCCAGGATCGTAGCATGTGGAGGAAGGTGATCTCTGCCTACCCCACAGGGAACGAGGTGTGATATATATGTATGTATGTACCCAGCATCACATTGTACCCATCGCTTTGACACATAAAAATATAGGACTTATTATCCCAGTAATTTCGCTAGGTACGACGTCTCGCAAACCGGAACACAATAAAGTTTGTACACCACTGTTTGGCGGCGGAAATAGACGCCGCGGAGGTACAGAGACTGACTACCAGTCAACTGGAGTGGAATGGAGGGGAAGATATGTATACGTTTACCTCTCAACACGTGAACGGCGACGGCTGATGCTGCAAAATCTGCCAACGAGCAGGTATAGTTGCCGGAGTCTTTTCTGTTCGCATTCGCGATGTACAGCCTTGACAGGGCTCCATTGGACGTTGTTTCCGTCTTCACGCTAAAAAAAAAATACTTATTATACATCAAACGTCGGTAAAGAATCTAAGTTGCAGGATGTTCAGATAGAAGAAAAACACAGATCTGCTAATGACGATGAAGTAGAAGAATAATCAGTAAGGACCACAGTTATGATTTGCTGGAGATCGTAATTTAGTGGGTTAATAACTTAGAATCCGATAATTGATAAGTAATACTTAACAAATTGAAAATTCTCGGGTGAAAATCGCGGAAACCCACTGGATTTAATTATGACATTGGCTGATGATGATGATGAGGATATAAAATCATGATTAAAGAATAACCAATTAAGTTATCATATTATAACGATTAAGTTAAATAAAATATGAAATTTCTTAGATTTTTAAGTGCTATCACATTTCTCTTCAATTTCATATGTAAAGTTAGAAAGATACTGAAACTGGTATTGTGTCTTCATCAGCGGGTAGACGTCTACTGCTGTACATAGGCCTCCCCCAAAGATCTCCACATAGATTGGTCCTCAAGTGGCACTCGCTTACTGGTAGACATGGTGTTGGGAGGCTTCCCACAAGGTGGACCGACGATCTGATGAAAATCGCGGGAATCCACTGGATGCGAGCTACACGATATTGTTTGCTCGCCAGGAATACTCTACCAGCCGATATACGGCTAACTGCTCGATTTAGGTCCCCAAAGATCCTATTGTGAAAGTCGAAGGAACCCTTTGACTTTCACCAGATCATCGGGTTTCGGAGGCTCTTACAAATATCTAACGAATACTTTAAGCTCTATGCTGTGAAGGCTATATTATGGTCGAAGTTAATTAATATGATATTTAATAACTATAATCATTATAATCAGCTGACAGACGACCACTGCTGGACATAGGTCTCCTCCAAAGATCTCCAGGTCGTTAGATTTCATTGAGAGAAATTGAGCCGTAAACCACTACGCTGAGCTAGTGCGGGTTGGTGAGTGGTTAGAGCTTCGTCTGTTATTCAGAAGGGTGCGAGGTTGACCTGGCCTCCGTAAGATGTTGGGCGGAACCCTTTACACCCCTATATTGTAAAATCCTCAGCTAATATCGAACCGATCCTAATAAATTGTTTTCGTATCGCAGTTTCTGTAATTAACAACATTCTCATGGTTCCGTAGATCCTGACTTAAGACGGGTTGTCCAATAAGCATTCCGCCGTCTTCCGGCGTGTTTCCTATCCTCGATTGCACACCCTCGTCAGAAATAATAATCCAACTTGCCACCACATTCAAGTCATTACTTTGATTAGATTCTAAAATTACGGCTCGAGTATTCATTAAGGATATGAATATACCTAGTACGGCCATAAGTTCTGTTACAAAATAAAATATATTATAATGAAGTAACGTAATATTATTCAAATGTATACCTACATATATATTAGTCTCAGCCAAAAAAAAAGCAATATTCTAATCGAAATGGCCACCTTTGGCTTTTATACAGGCCTTTAATCTGTTTGGCCACGTACCACGAATCTATGGATTTACGCACTGTTTCCAAGGGATATTTCCACCACCGCCACTGCTTGTTTCAAAGATTCTTTAAGAGACTCAATGTCACCATGTCGTTTAGAGCAAGCCATGTCCTCTAAAACTGACCATAATTTGAAGTCTAAAGAGTTGATGTCTGACCTAGATGAGGGCCAGTCTTCAGCTCTTATAAAGTCCGGAACGTTGGTTTCAAGTCAGGCTTGAATCGTTCGTGCCTTGTGGCCAGGTGTACAGTCCTGCTGGAAAGTCCACGGTATATTTTTAAAAAGTGTATTGCTGAGAGGTTTCACAACATGATCCAAGACTGTATCCTGATACACTTTGGCAGAAATTTTCACTCCTTTTTCACAAAAATGTAGTTTTGTGACTCCTTGATAAGACACGCCCCACCAAAACATCAATGACGCAGGATGATGACCACATTGTACCTTTCCGACCACTTGAGCAGCTTCTTTAGAACTGTGAGCGCACACTTTATCATTTTGCTTATTGTAGTGTTCTTCAATCGTGGAAATATTTTCATCAGTAAAGAAGATATTTCTGTACCTTTCACCTGCGTATCGGGACAGAAGGCGTTTTGTTCGATCCACTCTCTTTATTTGTAAATATCGATTTAGGGCAAGTCCAGTATATCGACGATAAGCACCGAGCACCGAGCTTCAGGTATTGTTTTATAATACGCGATACGCGACAGAGTCCTAGCGGGAATCTTCATTTCTCGCGATAAGATTCTTTGCTTCCTAATGGGGTTTCGACGAATTCTGGCTTTAACAGCATTAACAGCCTTTTTATTTCTAACAGCATGCGGCCGTCCCGATCTTTTCTGGTCTTCGACAGACGAAGTGTTGTTGTATCTGCTGATAGTACGACATACGAACATACAGTTGATAGCAAGCTTATGAAGTGTCTGCAGCATGAGCGACCGGAGCGGCTCCATACTTACTCTGTGCAAGGCGATCACTGCAATACTATTTACTTTAACACCCCATTACATATTGTAATTTGATAATGAACACGGAAAAATATGTGAAATGGCGCAAATCGAAAGAAGTTTTTAAAGTAATATACGTGTTCCAAATTTAAAATAATTAAAATGTTGAAAAAAAGAAATGTTTTTATGTAACAGTATTCATGGCCAGACTAGTTAGTTACAGTAGTGAATAAGCTAGTTCTAGACTAATGCGCTTTGCCACCCAAATATTACATCTCCGTATACCATCAGATGGTATTCTTATTTGTTATTTATATACTTGACTAGTGGTAGATCCCTGTTCCCGGATCGGTTGTCATGTGGCCGGCGTTGTAGAGGCAAAGTGAACAGCCTATAGCGTAAGATGGCCATGCCTGTTTTAGAAGGCGACTAAAAGGGTCTAGGAGTTTCGCGGGCCTTGAGGGTGGGAGCCCCTGTTGCCCAACAAGCGAACCTGTGTGGGACAGCCTAGGAGGGTTAAGTCTCTCCTCAAAGACGTGTTCAAAGAAAGTGTAGAGAGGCGCTGGTGCGTTCTATAAGAGATCCCAGAGACGTCACTGAATGTACTGATGCAGAGCACCGAGAGGGTTTCAGTGAGTAAAAATCTCACATAAACCTGACTTTCCCTCAGAGGCAGGGTATCTTTCGAAGATTTCCCTGAAACAAAAAAAGGTCTCTGTTGCCGGAGACCGTCTAAGTAGGTTACACCGCAACTCCTCCTGTTTCTGCTGCTAAAAGTTAGTATACAAATATTAATAGTAATGGAACAAAAGTTCCGGCTTGAAGAGCGATGTAGCTGGTGAAATTACTGGGGTAATCAGACAACATCATATGTTCTCATGGCGACAAGCAAAATGTAAAGTTTATACCATTCAATATAACACCACATTGCTGTGGGCAGGCGTGTCACTTACCATCAGGTAAACGTCTCCGTGGTGTCATTGCTAATAAAAAGAAAAAAATATTTACATTGTTAATATTGATAATCAATATTATTATTTATTATGATTATTATATTAATTAAAATAAGTTATATTAATTGAATTTATTAATATTGATATTATTGATACCTCCGTCTGTAGCGTTCAGGTATTGCTTAGAATATTTGCACCGTACTGCAATGATTTCCATTTTATGATAGAAAAGGTATGTCATCATCATCATCATTTCAACTGATGGGCACAGAAATATTCACACCCTGCGACAACTCTCTCCCTAGAGCGCCTTCCTGTGATTAATACCCCCGCAACAATCTTTGGGGAAAGAATTTTTAAAATATCTCCTTAGCCTATACTCAGCAAAAGGAATATTCCTATCAAATTTTCAGACATTATATATATAAAGAGAATGGATTTCCTTTGTTACCCAGTCACGTGAAAACTAGTGAACGTATCCACACGGGAACATGAGCATTCGAAGCGGAATAATTTGTAAATGGTTATAAGGTATTAATTTTTTGAATTTCATAGATTTTTCTTAATTTTATTTCTAATTAACTTTTGTAAATATTTTCATTTCATATTATGTATACGGTTGCTATAGTAACGCGTGCTATAGAAAGTCATTTGCGGTTGCTCTCAAGGAATATTTGAGACATACTTATTTTATATTATAGCCAGCAAAGCGGACGAGGAACAGCTCTCCTCTTAAACATAAAGATGAAATAGATAAAGTATATATTATTAATAGATATAGGAATGTATATATATATATATATATATATATATATTGTAGCTGAGTTAACTATGAATTTTGTAAAAATATCTTATACCGGTATAAATTTTACTTCCATAAAGATTTTATTATTTCAAGAGAGAGAATCTTAATTGTAAGAATTTACGTGCTTACTGTCTAAATACAAGCTTTCTTCAAGCCCTAAGTAATTATTGTAAGAAAAACTTAAATCACTTTTAATAATTAATAATAATTATTAGATTAAGTTTCTAGGAAAGGTTTTTAATAACAGCTTTCTTCAAATTTTTAGTCTTATCTCACTTATCCTATTCTATCATTAACCTTAATTAATATGTTTTTTTTGGTAAAACTACTCCGAAAATAAATCTATAATATATACATTTTAATAATAAAGAGTAAATAATTATAGAATATTTTTTTTTTTTAATTTGAACTTAATTTGATGGTGATACGCCTTCCCATTACAACGTGGTGCTCACGTTGCACCCGCCGTAAGACAAAAAATACTGAGTCTTATTAGAACAGAAACTTCACTAGCTTCAACGCCCTTCAAACCAGTACACATTAATGTTTGTGTGGAACTACTTAGACAGTCTGTGGCAATAGAGACTCATTAACGGTATAACTGGTATAGATGCTTAGTTTTATATTGAAGCTACGTGTGCCTGGTTGATGGTAGGTTGTCTTCTAACCCGCATTATTAGTTACCACCCCTATATTATTTATTATTATGTGAGGTTCAATTCCCTCTTTGTCACTCACACACGTGAAATTGAAAGCAAATATAATGGTAAACCCCCTGTCCTACATATAGCTGCTTGATTTTGATCAGGAGACAGGCTCAAGAATAAATACAGCCACTGTACCCGAGATAATGAAATATAAACAAGTTAGAAGTAAGTTAATAAATTATTACTTTAAAATAAGCAAGATAGTAAACAATAAAAATAAGTATAAGTAAATATTACTTAATACATATGTACACAACAATATGCTGTATAACATTAGATAGTATAATATTTAGATAAGTATAAAGACATATTATAGATAAAACACAAATTTTACTGGTGGTAGGTTCTATTGGTGGAGGTTGTCTAGGTAAGTACAACTTCAGCGCCTATTTCTTGTCAAAAGGTGGTGTGCATACACCACTGTGTTCCGGTTTGAAGGGCGTTGTAACTAATATAATTACTGGGGTAATAAGACTTAACATAATTTGCGCTCGAAACGACGAACACCATGTGGTGTAGTTTATACCATTGAATATAACACCACATTGCTCTGGGCAGGCGTGTCACTTACCATCAGGTAAACGTCCCGCTCGTCTACTCCATTATTTGTATAAAAAAAAACAACACAAATTGGTAGAAATACTGAAAAAGCCTAAATTAGTAATAGGTTGTATATAAATGTTGCAAATAATAGATTCAGGTAAAGCGCTGAATAATAGTACCAGGGAAAACTTTTCAAACTCTTTACACCATACTCTTTCTCTTTCTGTAAATCCTTTCTTTAATACAAAGGATCATGACTTGATAACCTCCTCCTTATGATTTTAAACCAGCTCCTGTTGACTGCGTTTTGTATAGCTTTGTATACTTCTAAAGCTTTAATTATATTAAAATCGTAACGGTGTCGTAACGACAGGTAAGATTATAAAAGTCGATGTTTTACTGTCTCAGGGTTAATTATACCGTACCCTTATATATGTTTGCAGCGTTTCCGACGAATAAGCGCTGTTAACACCCCATGAATTTTATGCGAGCAATTTGTTTGTATAAATTAAAGTGGAACGTTTTACGAACACAAATCCCTGGCGGAAACTTCCGCCGTGCGTACTGCGAACAGCTTTACGATTGTACGAAATGACAAACGACAGTGTACATAGATTAATCTTTAACCCCCCCTCATGGACACACCATCTTATGAAGATAATTAAGTTGAAAGAAATAAAAAAGAAAAAAAATTCTTACTAATAACATAATGCTTGGTTTGTTCTTAAGTAAAGAGCAGGTCGCGTAATATACAGTGTTAAAGTTCGCGATTTACTACATGCTATATATATATATATATATATATATATATGGGGGGGTGGTAGGTCTCTGTTGCTGGAGACTGTCTACATCGGTACCACCGCAGCTACTGTTTCCATCGCCAGACATTACAATGTTCCGGACTGAAGAGAGCTGTAGCTAGAGAAATCACTGCGATAACGAAACTTAACACCTTATGTCCCAAGGCGACGAGCACAATATGCTGCTGTGTCATCATCATCAGCCAATGGACGTCCACTGCCAGACTTAGGCCTCCTCCAAAGATGTCCACATCGATCGGTCCCGTGTTGCTCGAATCCAGTGGCTTCCCGCGATTCTCACCAGATCGTCGGTCCACCTTGTGGGACGCCTCCCAACACTATATCGGGTACGCTGCTGTCTATATCATCCCAGGAACACGTTGTCATAGGCAGGCCTATCACTTACCATCAGGTGAACGTCTAACTCGTCTCGTACCTTTGTTTAATAAATAAATACTTCGAACTACCCGCTCACCTGACACCACCACGTTTCGTATCGTAGTTCAATAGCCGGGTGCCGTGCTTCCAGTTAACCTGTCGCGAGGGTTGAGGCACTTCGCTTATCACGCACCGGAGCTCTATGATCGAGCCCTCTTTGTAGAACTTGTCCTGCAGTGGTCTTCCACGCTCGTCCACGATTTCGACCTTCGGAACTGGTAACAAGAGAAAACAAAATAAACTTAAGTTGTATGTCTATATTAAGATATATACATTATTCTTAGATACATATGATTTTAATGTGGATTTTCCAAAATCCTGGTGAAAGGGACCTGGAAGGATATCTCTATCCACAATATAATTTTATTGGTCTTAGGTCTCTCTGTTGCCGGAGACAGGCTAGGTAGGTACAAGCACAGCTCTTCTTGCCGCTAAACAGTAATGTGTTCCGGTTTAAACGGCGTAGCTTGTGAAATTACTGGGGTAACGAGACTTAACATCTTACCCTCAGATGGTCATCCCGCTTTTCTCGTCGCTTTGTTCAATAAAAAAAAATAGTCTTCGTGTATCGTAAAGGGCGATTAAAATTAATCAACGTCAGGAAGAAGACCGCTTTTCATATATTTAATATTAAGCCATGAGATCAGGGAGACTTTCACCTGGTGATAAATGACAGCACACGTCGCTTATCAGTATAATATATGCTGCCCCACATTGAGACATTAAACGCTGAGTCCCGTTACTTCGGTAATTACACAAGCCGCAACACCAAACAAACCGGAAAACGGTAATATTTGCACTACTGTTTGGCGGCGGAAATAGCAGCTGCAGTGGTATCCACATAGACGGCCTTCGGCAACTGGGACTTACCACCAAAAACTTAAAATCAGAAGTGGATATAAAAAGAATGAAATTATGGTAATGAAGATAAAATCCTTTGTTATTTTTTAGGGGTGCAAGGGTTCCCGCATAATAACTTAGGGGATCTAAGCCAACCGCACCTGCTAATCAACAAACGAGGTTCCCGCTCTCACCAACCCGCACTGGGCCAACATGGTGGAAAACGACCCGAATAGTCATATGAATCCTTACACGATGGTTGTGGGAATGTTTGGGAGAAGCCTAGGACCAGCTGTGGACGTCCCTCGGCTGATAATCATGATGTGTATATTTCTAACACCGTACTCCATTGTAGAACTAAAATTGATTTTAGTTTTTTTTTTTAAATTAATTAAATCTAAGTTATCCTTAAGACTCGAAGCTTTCTGTTATAAAATTCGAAGCTACTTACTTCTTTGTATTTTTTTTTTAAATATAATATTAAAGAAAAGGTAAAATTAACCCTCAGGGCAGTGTTTTTACGGAGGGCAATGAACATGTCGCTTTATTAAGACCACATGCCGCAAATGCTTGAGAAAAAAAAAGAATTTATTTTCATACCCCCACAACCGTACGAAATATGTTGCCATGTTATAAATTATCCCTAAAAATATATCGTGAAAGGTAACATAAGGGAAGGAATCTTTTCGAAGAATTTCAAATGATTTATCATATTAAAGAAAATAATATAATCTTTTATATGTTCGATTGATAATCTTATATATAAAAACCACAGGTCATCTAGAATTATTCTCATCTAGGCTGTATACTTAAACGAAAAGGTTAATTACATGTATATTGGAAAAATGTTTTCTTTAAGAATGTTATCAGATCTTAATTTACCATCTTCATAAAAAGAGGATAGTTAAGATTTTAACAAGTATTTATATGTATTTATAACTAAAATAGTATGAACGTAACCTTTTGAAGATTGTCAAGTTAAAAACTAAACTAAACGGACTACAAAGCTTTCTCTTTTCTTGAAAGTGATAATTGAAAGAATTTCTACAGGAAATGGTCGAAGTAAAAAAAAAAATAGATTCAATAGGAGTAACAGATGTCGTTAACAGCCCCCATAAGCGGCAATGTGCCGGCATTCCTGTAAATCATGGTACAGTCGACCGGACCCGACTCGGGCAAGGGTCTTATACGCACTCCAATCTATCGGAGCTATAAAAAAAAAAACTGTCGCTAACTACCCGAGTCGGAATACCAGCCCTGAACACTGTCTGGCTCATAAAGAACCTGTAAGTAATTGCTTGTTATATAAAAGCTAGACGTAAAGTAAATAATTATGATTTACATATCTTACGTATAACTTGCATTGCAGCTTCAATTTGTTTCTTATTTTCTCGATCAACAAAAAGGAAGTGCCATGAGTTTATCGTGTATATCTATTAAAAATTAATAGCTAAATCCCTTTAGTATGCTTTACATAAATCGTAAAAAAAAAGTATTTATTTTGAACCAATATTATAAACATTTTTATTAACTATCTCAAGAAATCGGCTTCGTTCCCTCCAGTCACCTGTCTCTCTCGATTTACAAGAGTAACCGTTATACATTTTTAAATTTAAAAGGGATGAACCAAAGAGTCTAAATATTATTTTTTTATAAATTAAGCAACTAGACAAGCGTGACGTTCACTTGATTGTAAGTGATGCACCGCGTATAACAACGTGGCTCTAGTTACGATGGTATATATAGTGTAAGTCGCCTTGAGATATAAGACGTTGGGTCTAGTTATTCCAATAATTACAATAGCTACAACGCCTTTAAACCGGAACACAGTAATGTTTGCACACTACTGTGTATCGGCTGCAATAGGCGTTGCGATAGCACCCTCTTAGACCTTCTCCGGTAACGGAAGCCTACCACTATTAAATGTTGCCAAAGAAATTAGAGTCGTTCCGTTTTGCTGTAACACTGAACTATCCTTTACTATACGCTTATTTCTGCTACTCAACAGCACTGTGGCAACCATTACTGTGTTCTGGTTTGAAGGGCGCTGTAGCTAGTGAAGTTACTGGGGAAACGAGACACAAAATCTTATGTCTCAAGGCGACAAGCGCAATGTGTTGCTGTGTATAACATCGTAACTAACGCCATGTAATTATGGGAGTATTACTTACCATCAGATCAACGTCTGGCTCGTCTCGTCGCTTAATTGAGTAATAAAAAGTGCCCCAGTTAGATCTATCCTATTAATCATAGCAAGCATCTCGCTTGAAGGTTTTGATCCACATTGCTCATTATAATATAATGATGAAGATATTCTTCAAATATATCTTCATTTCCGTTTAAATGGCGTTGAATTAAATTAAATCAGTAAGCTTAACATCCGTGCCTTTTTTTGTATAGGATGCTGACCTTTAACACTTTCCTTTCACTTTTGTTCTTTTGTATCTCAACTGTCAATAGACGAAGGACCTCAACGTTGATAATGAGGTCGGGAATAGTGAAGCGCTGATCCAGGATAATATGACTCTCACCTTTTTTAGAATACAACAATCCTTTTGTAGTAGGATTGTGACAATAATACACTTTATACATATCTGGCCTCAAGAATCCAAGTTGGAACCAACAACATCCAAGCGACTTAGTTGCAGCATCAGGAAGGCTGCTAAATAGAGAGCAGGCTAAGAAAAAACTTACCTAGATAGATACCTAGATTCATTCGTTTACGTAAAAAAAATATTGTAGTTAATCAAAAGTTTGTTTTTACCTAAACGAATGAAAGTAATTAAAATCTATACACTTTCCGTTAAACGCCTTTTATTGGCAATTTTTTTGAAGCTTTTCAATAAAAAAAAAAGTCTTCTTTCCTGTTAATTAATATCCGCTTAATTACACTCGAACTTGTTACAGAGAATTACGTCCGAGTTCGTAATTTTTGTTACTTCCTAGTAGTAATTAAGCAAGGTAAAGAAAATACTTTTAAGAGTATGCAGATGATGGAAAACCTTTCTAAAGCGAGTAATGAGCTCCTACTGTGTTGTTTGTGAAATATAAGAAAATATAAATCGCATGCTCATCAGATATATATCCATCAGAGATAATTATAAATTAAATATATATATATATATATATATATATATAAACTTTTAATTTATCTTATATAAACATTTACTTAACTGTAAATTATTCACGTTAACATAAACAAGTAGATCATAAAAGATAAGTGTATAAGTAAATAGTCCTCTGTGAGAGGACCTTTCTTTTAAGTGAATTCCTAACGGACCCATACGTGTGATTACATTAAAGTTTTACCTCACAGACCCCAAAAAAATAAAATTTCAATAACTTTCGTCATAAAAGCCGACTCAAGTAAGAGTACGGGCTTCGGCAAGGAACAAAAATTTGTTGGAATTTGTCATTAATAATCACGGAAACTCTAAGTGAATTAAAACTTAAAAGGTTGAAGGATGTAAATAAAATATTTATATTGTCTTCTTTTTCTCTATAAAATTTAAGAGAAATGAACCAAATATATAAGAGATTAATGTTCAAAAGAAACAACGGAAAGAAAATCGGACAATAAACATCAGATTCATCAGTTGTCTTAGGTAGTTGATCAGCGTTTACCCTTGTGAGATTACGAGTCCCAGTTGTGGGTATATTAAATCTTATCTACGATGTTTTATGTTTCCTAATCCGTGATCAAAGATTTGGTGTACCCGTTCAAATATAATGATTTATATAAAACGCCAAAACGCTCGCAACGAAAGATAAATATACAAATGATCCACAATACGTTTATATGAATAATAATCTGAATGTCAATACGAAGCTAAAGTTTATATTGAAGCTAGACAAAAACGAATGGTTAATCTGAAAGATATATAAGTATAGGAGCCTGTGAAATATTCAGCGAGGTTTCAATAAATCGTGAAAGTCGTCCGCCGCATCTGCTCGCATCCGATATGTTTCCAAGATGGAATACCCTACAGAGGAATGGGAAAGCATTGTTTTTGATTCGATATGGAGGGTATAGATGCCTTTGTTATTTTCTTCCAATAATAGAATAATAAGACTACAATTTCACATAGTTTGAAGTGACATTAGGGGTGAACATGCTTTCATCTACTAAAAAGAAACTAGTAAAACAGAAACACAGATTATTTATACGATGTCAGTGTAGTATATGTAGTAGCCTAGGAATCGAATATAAAACCTAGTTTATAATGCAAATTGTTTTTTTCATTCGACGAGACAAACGAGAGGTACATCAGATGGTAAGTAATACGCATACCCATAACACTGTGGGACAAGTTAAGACGATGTACACAACATATCATAGTGCTCGTCGCCTAAGCATAATATGCTTATTCTCGTTAAATTAGTAATTTTGTATTTAGATAGGTAACCGGCGACGGCACAACAGGAAACATGTTACCCGCAGTTAACAGGTGTTGCAGATTTGAAACCTGTTGTTAGTGAAACCAGAAGTTCAAGGTTCAGTAGGAATTGAATACACAACCATTTAATTCATGTGTAACGAGATTTCGCCGCATTTACAATTGAGCTACAATAGCTTTAATTTGTACAGAGCGTCTTTGTATCTAATACAACTTGCATCTCTCTGCTCTAGATTGCCTTTCAAGGACCCAACAAACTGTATTAAGTTCCTTAATTCCTTTCCGATGCTAATTTCAGGATACAATCTTTTTCTGCCGCGGTACTGTTCTAAGGAAAGGAATATTCAATGAATAGAATTCAGTGCCATTCGATTTTAAATGAGTACAGCATCCATTTTATGCTGTAATCAAGAAACCTGAGGATCTTTAAACAATTTGTAAAATTTATTTTTTTTGTCAACTGTCATGCTAAATATTGTTATCCCCTAAATTGGATTTCGACGAAATTAAACGATGCTTCTAGATGAAAACATAATATTCACGACAGCAAAGATCACTAGCCAGGTCATATGTCGTTCATATCTTCCGTATCATTGGCTCGCAGAACACACACACACATACTTCGTCCATCTACCAGTCTAGAAATTTCTAAAGAAGACCAAACTAGACATTTCTGGAGAATTCTTTTTCTGCTGCAATACGTATTAATTATATTATGAGCGATGACTCATAGTCTATTCTTAACTCGCCGCCGGACACGTGACTCACGGCGCATCGCCATCTTTATTTTTCTCGAACGTTCTAGTAACACAATCGATTATCATAATTTTTGTAACAATACGCGGTATTTACTATAATGAAATCTCTTTCACGTCGTCGATTTGTAATATAACACAATACGCCCCTATCGAAACAAAAGCGGAATTCCTGAAGCGACTTTTTGAAATCGCTTAACAATTCAACGGGAGGATGTCGAGGATTCGTTTCCCATTATAATTTCAGACAATCATCGAGAAGATTACAAATGGGTGAAATGTTTAATGTTAAACGGAGATATTGTTACGCTACCTCAGTGAATTCATCATGCGAAAGCGAAATTGCTCCAACATTGCCACCATTTATATCGCAACTGATGGAAGCACAATATAATACTTTGTGTACTTAAGTAGCAATTACAGCTTCACAATTTCTGTTTAACCAAATATCACCTGAAATATGTAGATTTGTGTAATACATTCATAGCTAATAAGACATATCCAATAATGGATAGTAGGGGTGTTATACGACAACTCACAGGACCCAAGCCAACCTCACCTGCTCGTGGTGCTTGCTGCTAATTAACAAACAAGGCTCTGGCTCCCACCAACCCGCATTGGGCTAACGTGGTGGGTGATGGCTCGAACCCCTCCAAATGAGCCCCTGTAAGTTCGGAGATCTTTGCAGGAGGCCGATGTCCAGCAGTGAACGTCTATCAGCTCATGGTAATGAATAGTGGACGTCTGTCGGTAGAGATGGTGATGAATAACAACATAAATTTTTCGTTTTCTATTCATCTGAATTTTTTTATTTATAATTACAGCAGTACATATACCTCTCCTAAAGATCTCGCCACTTTATTCTTTAAATTTTGCACTATGAATTTATGACTATATATCATATATTATACCATACCATACCGTACCATATTTGTTGTTACTACCAAGTTCTTCATTATTGAAAACACTAATTGCCCTTCAAAGGTTATCAGGTTTATCTAGTATGTTCATATCGCGATTGTTTTGCAAGTGATTTAGTAATAACTATAAATCAATTTGCAAGTCAATTTTTAAGTTATTTATCATAGAAATTTATTCATCATCAGCTGCCAGACGTTCATTGCTGGACTATAGACCTACCTCCAAAGATGTCCACATCGATCGGTCCCGCGTTGCTCGCAACCAGAAATGTATTACGTAGCTCTGTTTCTACACATTATTGTATCGTACAGTGAGAGTTTGTCTAGTTTGTCTAAAGTTTAGCTTTGAAAAAAACTAGGAATGAAGCAAGCGACGTTCCTTAGTATCCGATACAATGAAACCTTTGAAAACGTATATTTTCCTTGACAAAACAAACAGAACGATAAATCTTGTAATTGAGCTGAATAGCAAGTTTTACATCTATCTATACAATTACAAAATGTTTTATTCCATTAGGATATAAATATATTTACAACTCAAATAACTTCATTCATAAATCGTCTGATACAGATTATAAAGGAAAGTACAATAACCCCCTCTAATAATTAAAATTTACTGGTGGTAGGTCTCTGCTGCCGGAGACTGTCTAGGTAGATACCACCGCAGCGCCTATTGCATCCGACAAACAGTAGTGTGCCAGCATTACTGTGTTCCGGTTTTAAGGGCGCTGTAGCTAGTGTAATTACTGGGGTAACGGAGTTTCATATCCTACGTTTAAGGACGACGAGCGCAGTGTATACCATTCTAACTGACGCCCCATTGTTATGGGTCCACTTACCATCAGCTGAACGTCCCGCTCTTCTCGTCTCTTAATGAAATAAAAAAAATATATCCTTTAAATATAGAAATTGAATATTTCTGTTTGAAAGGACAAACGGGTCATGTGTTAATCATCATTATCATTTTAACAGATGGTGGTTCACTGTTGAACTGTTTTTATGATCTTAATAAAAAAGGGCAATTTCTGTAGTAAAGCTGGGAAGGTCACGGATTGTTTTGTCGGTGTAAGGAACTGATACTGGTGGAAGATCTGTCGTAGACAGTCTAGATAAATTTTTATTTGACTCAGTGTCAAGTTGAGAAAGACTTTCGCCTGATGATAAATGATGCACCGTGGCGCTAGTTAAGATATTAACTTGAACTTTCGCCTTCGTCGCCTTGTCTACTATAACGTCCTTCAAACCGGAACACAGTAACTTTTGTACGCTACTATTCGGCGGCGAAAATAGGCCCTGCGGTGATACCTTTAACAGTCAAGCATCTGCCTAGAATTGAACGTCTCGCTTGACTCTTCGCTTGGTTGAATAAGAAAAAGAATATTGCCTATACAAAAGAAACGACCTCCGTATCCAGAGACTTCCGAGCCACTCTATGGACCTCCTGGTGGGTCAACAGTAGATCTATTCATATAACGATTACTTTGCCTTTAACCTTTGGTTTTATTGTTGAAACTATTATTACTATGCGATGCTATCTGTCTCAACTAACGCTTCTTTTATCTCAGCCATCGCATTATCCTCTTAAACTTGAATCTCCGGCTAATCTTGCCTTAAATAAATGAAATTCTAAAGTTCGTTTATTTAAGGTATATAAGCTGAAAGCTCAAAAATCTCACAATCGCTTTATCACAAACCGGAAGTTATCTACAATTTGACCGCTGTACGTTGCTCTATGTGTTAAACTATAAAACGTATCTATCTGGTCTCGATCTGTTTCAGCCATAAATACTCGACTCCTTTTAGAGCTGTACGTAAAATAGATTGCGGTACTTTATAGGTTTCCTCCGCAAATCATGTTGCAATTTATGGTTTTAGAGAAATACAATATTGCAGTATTTTCTTGCTCTTCATCATCATCATTATCGTCCGGCAGACGCACTGTGACAAAAATCACTCTCTCTTCTTGCTCTAATTAACCTCTAATGTTTGTTATAACGCTGAAACGATAGTAGGCGCTGAAATTGTTTGGAAAAAAAAATCTATCTAATTTAATATTATATTAGAGATTTTAAAGTTCAAGATTAAAACAGTTCTTAAAAGATACGAAAATCAGAAAAAATATAGTTACAGGCAATTTAAATTTACCACCAGTTTTTACTGGTGATAGATCTTAGTTACGGAGATCCACCATCAAAGGTTCGGATGAATGGAGATTACATGTGGCCGAGATGCGAATGTTAAGATGAATGTGTGATGTGACGAGGATGAATAAAGTTAAGAATTAGTATATTAGAGGAAGTCTGAAAGTTGCGCTAGTGTTAGAGAAGTTGAGGAGCAAGAAGTTAGCGTGATACGGGCATGTTATGCGGAGGGATGAACGACATATAGCAAAAAAACTAATGAGAATGAATGTGGATGGTTATAAGGGTAGAGGAAGACCGAAGTAAGTTTGGATGGATTGTGTGAAAGATGACATGTGTAAGAAGAGTGTGAATTTAGATATGGCGGCTGATAGAAGGATGTGGAAGACAGGTACATACTGTGCCGATCCCACATAGCTGGGAGAAGGGCACGAGGAAGAAGTAGAAGATCTTAGTTGTCGGAGACCGTATAGTAGTTACCACCTCAGCTCCTATCTCTGACGTCAAACAGTAGTGTGCAAACATTATTGTGTTCCAGTTTGAAGGGCGCTGTATACAGTGAAATTACTGAGTTAACGATAACATCTTATATCTCAATACAATGAGTACCAACTGGTGCTGTGTTTATCATTCTAACTATCGCCACGTTTTCATAAACAGGCGTATCATTTATCATCAAATCTCACTCGTTTATTCCCTTCGTAGAATAAAAAAAATCGATGTTCTTATAAGCTTTTACCATCGATTTCCCAAGTCATAGTAAAAAAGATCTTCGATCTTAATTAAAGGTCATCATTCCACTCTGAACTTGCCTTCTCCGTGGTCTCCGAAACGGAAGACAATAAATAATTTATGGTCAAGTTCCTACAACAGAAAAAGTCCCTTGTTAAAGTAAACCAATGAAAGTTTCCTTAAGGACTAAAGTCTTATCAGTTCCTTAGCGAGAACTAAAAAAATATTATCAACATCTTGTGAAATTTTATAGGCTCGTACTTTCCTCGGCGAAGATTTACGACATAACTCGGATTTTATTGGGCGATTCCTGTCTGATTTTTCCAACAAACTACGATGTTAAGGCTTCTTTACATTTTTGTTTTAATTTATGAGAGAAAACGGAAATGGTTTTTTATAAGTTCATCTAGGTCAAGCTTCTAAAACTTTCTAAATGGACCTATAATGATATACTGCTGAACATGTAATAAGAAACAGGCGGTGTTCATTCTAAGGGATATAGTTTTGTTATTTTGTAATTTAACTAAAAAAAAGCAGATCTTCCAGCTTACGTTTATCATCAGGACTGCTTCTTGATAATGTAGCGTTGTTCAGTGACTTGTTTCTCACGGTGTCATGTGGAAATGAGGCTGTGAATGATGCTCGTCTACAATACTCTGGCTTTCATATGTTGACAGACGTAACACGACAACGACCATAAATATGAGTGTGGTAGACAGCCTATCGGTCCCGAAATATCTACTACCAACAACAGCTTATGTTACTGGAATTCGAGTAAAGGACCTCTGTGATACTATGCCATAGAGGCATGTGAAAAGAAATGTAATGAATGCATCCAAACCAGAGTCTCATTATTATAAATCTAGTAGTCGTTTAGATACCATCAGCTGTTCCCCGTCTGCTTTGAAAGATCTCTGCAACTCCTGGAAGGAATTTCCTTAAATCTAATCTTAGCTGACCTCTAGATAGCAGAAGCAATATCTATACTAAGTTTTGTTTGTTTACGTCCAATGGTTTCAAAGATATCGTGATGATATACATAACTATATATATATCATCATCAATCGACAGATGCCCTGCACATACGCTTCTCCCGAAGACCTCTGCATCAATCAACCCTGCTGTAAAATATATATATATATATATATATATATAGCACCGTACGCCCATAAACAACTAAAACTTGACATTCACTACATTCTCAACATCAGCGGCGTGTGTTCACATTCATACCGCACAAAACCCATGAAGTTTAACTAGGATCCTCTTCTTAAACAAATATTTTATGAGAACAAAGGATTGACCCTTGTCAAATTGTTTATAAACACACCCGCCAAGGTATAATCCCATATGAAATCATGTTTAAAACAAAATGTAAGGTATAAATTTTGAAACACCTAAGTAGATTATTTACCTAAGCATAAATAAATTATGATACCGTTAAGATATACATCATCTCTATCCTTCAGTATCCAATATTATCTCACCTTTCTCCACCCCTTTATATGTATATACAAGTTTATCTATATATATACCTAGTACCGCCATAAATTCTATTATAAATGAAAATATATATTTTTATGAAATAACCTAATATTATTAAAATGTATACTTACATATTTACTAGTCTCAGCAAAAAATAAAAAAAAAGTTCTATTTGAAATGGCCACCTTTGGCTTTTATACAGGCCTTTAATCTGTTTGGCCACGTATCACGAATCTATGGATTTACGCACTGTTTCCAAGGGAAACTTCCACCACCGCCACTGCTCGCTCCAAAGATTTTTTAAGACTCAATGTCGCCGTGTCATTTAAAGCAGGCCATGTCCTCTAAAACTGACCATTATTTTAAGTCTAAAGGGTTGAGGTCTGGACTAGATGAGGGCCAGTCTTCAGCTCTTATAAAATCCGGAACGCTAGTTTCAAGCCAGGCTTGAGTCGTTCGTGTCTTGTGGCCAGGTACGGAATCCTGTTGGGAGTTCCATGGCATATTTTTAAAAAGTGTATTGCTGACAGGTTTCATAACATGATCCATGACTGTATCTTGATATAGTTTGGTTAGAGTTTTCACTTCTTTTTGACAAAAATGTAGTTTTGTGCCTTCATGATAAGAAAGGCCCCTCCAAACCATCAGTGACGCAGGATGATGACCATGACCACGTTGTACTTACCCCACCACTTCGTTTCTTTAGAACTGAGAGCATACACTTCATCATTTTGGTTATTGTAATATTCTTCAAACGTTAAAAAAAATTTTTTCATCGGTAAAGAAGATATTTCTGTGCCATTCACCTGCCTATCGGAGAGCATTAACAGCCTTTTTTATTTCTAACAGCCCGCGGCCGTCCCGATCTTTTCTAGTCTTCGACAGAGGAAGTGTTGTTGTATCTGTTGATAGTACGATATACGAACATACGGCTGATAGCAAGCTTTTGAAGTGTCTGCAGCATGAGCGACCGGAGCGGCTCTATCTCCATACCCACTCTGTGCAAGGCGATCACTGCAATACTATTTACTTTAACACCCCATTACATATTGTAATTTGATAATGAACACGGAAAAACATGTGAAATGGCGCAAAATCGAAAGAAGTTTTCAAAATAATATTCATGTTCCAAATTCAAAATAATAAAAAAGTTGAAAAAAAGGAAGTCTTTATATAACAGTATTTATGGCTAGACTAGTTATGTATACTGTGTATTAGGAGACCGCTTCCGAAAGACGAAGACAGACGATAGTACTATCGACAACTTTGATGATGGAACGGAAAAAGAATCGATCTGAATTAAAAAAATAAAAATCATATTATTAAAACGTTTTATTAGCATTATTTACGCTTCATCATGTTAGTACAGGTAAATGAAACGATAGTTTCATAAAAAGTATATTACTTAAAAATTTAATTATTAATATTTGATATGACACATTTTACCAATTTAAATGGTGCTAGGCCCTAAGAAATAAGATTAAAATTGAAATCAAACACATCTCGTAGCGTAAATAATGCTAATAAAACGTATTGAAATTTTTTTTTTTAATCAGTATCGATTTTTTTCTGTCCTATCTTCAAAGGTGTCATCAGTACTACCGTCCGTCGTCATTTTCGGAAGCGGACGCCCAACACCCTGTATATTAAATTTTGTATATTTTTTGGTTTTTGTGTTATTGTTTTTGTTTAAAGTTTCAGTTTAGTTTTCATTAGTTTAATTTTAATTTTATTTTCTTTATTTTTTTATTTCGCCCTGAGTCCGATGTAGCTACAATAGTTGTCAATATAACTAGCGGCGCAAACTTCATTATAAGAAAAAAAAAATACGATATACATCTACTTATAATACTTCTAGACGCCTTGATATATAAGCAAGTTAATATCGTTACCTAAGTATTTTCACTAGCTACAACGCCCTTCAAACCGGAAAACAGTTATGTTTGTAACAGTATATCGGCAGAAATGGGAGCTGCGGTGGTACCTAGACAGCCCCCGGCAACAGAGACCTACCCTACATACACACTGGTCTTTTATTTATATAATATATAAAAAAAGTATTAATTTGTTAGAGAAATTAATTTCTTCAAGGTAAAGTAAATGACAACCTTTTTTATATGAGGTTTGTTTAAATATTTAAATTTATTATTATATAAAAGATTTCCAGCTATGTAGAGACTCATGATCACCAGAGACTCATCTCTGGTATCATAAGGCTTAGAGACTTGAAATATGGTAGGAATATTCCTATTACCGAGTATAGGTCAGTTAAGAACGGATTTTACAATTCTTTTTCGAAAGGCACTTAAGGGTGGGGGCGAGTGTGACAACAAAGCCAGCTGGATGCAGCTAGTTATTAATAATAATATTTAGTATTTTATTGGTGGTAGGTCTCTGTTGCCAACGACCTTCCAGGTAGGTATCACCGCAGCGCCTATTGCTGCCGACAAATAGTTGTGTGCAAACATTACTGTGTTCCGGATTGAAGGGTGATATAGCTAGTGTAATTACTGTGGTAACGAGACTGTCCCGTGAATGTCCCGATATTCTCATCGCGTAATTCCATATAAAAATTATTACATATAATTAATCTAACTTATAATTACTTACCAACGACGGATAAATGAACTCTTCGTACTAACGGCGGGTGTGTTGAGATTTGGCACTCGTAGAACCCCTCGTCCCGTTCGCTTACGTACTGTATGAGGAGACGCCAGTCGTTCGGCTGCTCGAAGGCGAGAGAGTATCTCGAATCGGCAGAGTACGTATGGCGGCCGAAGGACAGCAGGTGAATCTCTTCACCTCGTCGACGAACCCACGATATCTACAGAAAAGGTTAAAATTTCCTTTAGAAAATATTATTAAACAAATCTTGAAAACAGGTTAAATGTTTAACGATATGAATATATACTGTATTGGCTGGTTATACTGGTCGTAGGCTGTTGCTGGAGACCACAGTGGTCTCCAGCAGCAGCGAGACTAGTAGACAGCTGTCGGTCTCCAGCAAGAGCAACCTAGACAGGTAGGTATCATATTAACTCCTATTTCTGACGCCAATTAGTTGTTTGAAAACATTACTCTGTTCTAGCTTGAAGGGGGTTGTAGATAGTATAATTATTGGGGTAACGAAGTTTAACGTCTTATATCTCAAGAGGAGGAGCACAATGTGGTGATGTGTATATTATCCTAACATCACTTTCTTACGATAAGCAGTTCGGTAGCCAATCAACTTGGAAGATTTCAGAACCATCATCAAGTTGTAAAACTGGTTAAATAACAATTCAACTCATTTTCAGTTAAAATTGGTGTACTAGAGAAATTAATGTTTTTTTTTTGTTAATTAATTCAATTATTGATTGTACGAAGGGTTTAGTTAAATAAATATTTCTCTTTCGTCAAACATTGTTTAAAGACCCGTTCTCATAGTACGACCAAATATGACCTGTGGGGTCCTCTTGACATTTTGAAGTGACCTCACTTCAATATCAAGAATAATATATATTTTTATACAGCGGTATCAGAGATAATTTATTTATCTCTTTAATACTCTCACTTAAGCCGGCTGATTCAATTTATGGACCAAAAGAAGGTTCACGACCCCTATCCACTAAAAGCCTTGTATTAACTAATGTCGTGGCTCTTCGAACGTCGTTTTTTTATATATAACTTTATATATAACATAAATATTTGAACAAACTCAAAACTGCCTCTTGTATAAGAAAAATTAAAAAAAAACAAAAACACTAAAGCTTTTGCTTCATTAAAGATATTTTCAAGCCGCGACCCAAAAACAGTGTTGTATGTATTTTTTTTTTTTTGATAGTTCACATTAAAAGATTTTTATAGCAAATGTTCGGGTCAGCTGTGTAAAGATCTGTACATTGAAGGTATGTGGTTTTTTTATTAAAAAAAAAGAAATATAATACACTTTACTGTGTACTATAATACAGTAGTAGTTAACTATATAATAAAACCCTATGTCCAGCAGTGGATGTTCATCGGTTTAGATGATGATGATGATAAAATAAAGTAATTGGAACAAATTCATAAGAAGTTTCATATAGGCAATCTCTTGGATTAATGGACTTCCCCCAGGGTTTTATAGCACAGGAGCCTACTATCATTATAAAAAAAAATCACCGTTTTATCTCCCAAGTCGTGAACCCTGCAATGTAGATGCACCCTGCTACCCAATTGCGCTGTCACGTTGTTAGTGGATGGGTCGTCTTCGAAGAACGGCAGCGGCTCGGATGTCGTAGTGGACACTTCATCGTCGGGGTCCTCGTACACCTCCGTGAACACTTCGTGCCAGAACGGGCCGTTAATTATTTTCTTATCGCCAGTTTTGAAATCTAAAAAATATTTCATACATTCATATACACTGAAGTAACATCACCGGAAATTACTTAAAATACAAAACGGATATCGTCCAAGTGTAATCACAATTTAATGGCAAGTTTTGTTTAAATATTCATTGATAGGAATTTAGCGATGTTTTTAATAAATCTTCTTCTTCGTCTTCCTCCTGCCCTTTTCCCGTTCTATGTGGGGGCGGCACAGTACGTACTACCCGTCCACATCTCTCTATCAGCCGCTATATCTAAATTCACACTCTTCTTACACATGTCATCTTTCACACAATCCATCCACACTTTCTTCGGTCTTCCTCTACCCTTATAACCATCAACATTCATTCTCATTACTTTCTTTGCTATATGTCCTTCATCCCTCCGCATAACATGCCCGTACCACGCTAACCTCTCGCTCCTCAATTTCTCTATCACTAGCGCAACTTTCAGACTTCCTCTAATATACTCATTCTTAATTTTATCCATCCTCATTACACCGCACATCCATCTTAACATTCGCATCTCAGCCACATGTAATCTCCCTTCATCCGAACCCTTGGTGGCCCAACAATGTTACAAATCTGAAACATAAGTTAGTTTAAGTAAACAGCGAATAATTTCTTTAAAATCTTATCAAGATTTTAGTATAACAACAGGTACGGATTTGTCTCAAACTAAGCGAAAAAGCCTCAATATTCTTTCATTTATATAAATTCGAAGAGGAGCACGGCGCCCACGCACAGTGATGCGGCACCAGCTCTCTTCATCCATTCGCCATCATACATTCACCATTCCACGGAAGAACCGCAAGAGTGGGCACATTCGTCTACCTGCACAACCATTACTGTAACGTCTTCTAACATACATGTGCTGCCATCTACTGTAAAATTAATGTAACAATATTATATTACGTTGTTCTGTATTTACCTCGATTTTGGTAACGTGAAATTTAAAAGACTTGCAACTGACAGTTCCTTTTTGTTGACAATTTGTTATTTCCGCTAAAAATCAATACGATTAAGGACTAAATTAATTATTTATTGCATTTAAGACTTTTAGATTGAATAAATTGTAATTTTGTATTGTTTTTGTAATCACAGTGTCTAAAAGATTTATGTTTGCATTAATATTAAAAATAGTCATATTATAAAAGATGGCCGACTGTCACTGAGACGGACTCGCTGTTATTCTGCCTTTTGATCTGTGCTCTTATTCTGTAATAAATGAATTATTTCCGTGAAGTTAAAGGATAAGTTAAAATTAATAAGTTTTACAAGTTTTTAATGATAATCCCGGCCGCTCGCCGACGTTTACGTTGTCATAACGATGTTATTTTTGCCTCATATTATTAGTGCATATCCGATGGTGAAGAAAATGGATAAGGATAATGGAAGTGTAGGAAGTTAAGTGAACTGATAGCAAATAAAAAATTTAGACATGAGTTACTTGGATACTGTAACAGTGTAGCGAAGGTCAAAAAATAAATAAGGCGTAACAAATAGGTAAATATCTTATAAACTTAGTACAATTATAATCTAGTTAGTGTAAATATAGCAATTAAAAAATTGTTTGTAAAACACTTTGTGATATAAACAATATGAGAAACTAAGGAATGAAGAAATTGCATACATCTACGGATGTATGCATCTTACGGATGTATTATTTTTAATTGTTCTACGGAACAATTAAAAATAATACTAAAAAAATTAAATAGAATATAAAACAAATAATTAGAATAAGATACAACAGAGTTAGAACAATAAGGGTCCTTGAGTTATCTACGTCCAGATCCAAAAAAAAATACGTCCAATTTTGCAAGTTTTTTCAATTCGCGCCATTACATCGGTTCCCTCCGGTTTTGTGAAAGTATGTACAATATCAACTATGAAAAGGTTTTCGAGGGAAGTTTGTTAGGGTTGATTTTAGCTTGTTAGACTTGGACGATTGTTAGTCATCCAGAAAGCTTTTCATTACTACTTAACTTTCTTGTGTATTCAGTTCTATACAGCTATACTTCAAGATCAACATGACTTGGAGATATTCTGAAGAGCATTTACTTCTGCCACAAAAACTATCAGGCTTCAAAGGCATATTAATAACAAATAAATTTTTCCTTGTAAAATTCGGTTTAAGTAATTAACGGATGTCTGTTTTCTTTTCATATTCTAAGTTCAACAAGTTTATAACCATTATCTCCAAGTTTCTTAAAATAAATAATGTTGGTTTGAACTTTAAGGTTTGTGTAAGTTTTTTTTTAAAAAAAACCTTTGCATGTATCCGCGTGCTAATAACAATACGTTTACGATGATGATGATGATGATGACTAACACGATTTATGAAGTTGGATTCATTCGGAGAGCAATATCGCTAATTATAAATAATTAAAAAATGGACAAGTTATGTAACTTAAATTCATTGATACTGTTGTCCAATTTTGCAAGTTTTATTTCAATTCGCTTCACTGCTTTCCAATAAAATTTATAATTATTTTGTGCTTACTTAAGTAATTTGTAATTAAGTATATTACGAGGTGACCAAGCTCCGGGGCCTTTTCAAATACTTTTTAAAATTACAACCAGAACAGCGATGCTGTTAATGCTGTAGATTTAAAATATGAGCTAGAAGAAAACTTGTCACACATCATAACCCACCAAATGTCGCCTGGGAATCGAACCAGGTACCTGTTACTGTCATGTATCTAAGAGTAACTGAGTTGTCAAAAAAAGTACATGATCATCCAAACTCTTGTTAATATGTATTTCGGTCCTAATAGTATGTAGGTTCGAAAGCTAATGATTTAATTGAAAAGAAACTGATGCTGTTATTTGTTCTTTTCTACGTAACTTTCCGCTAAGCTGATGTTTATGCTAAAATATTTTATATACATTGGAGTATTGTAACAGTAGTAGGTAGTTACAAATTGGGGGAATATTCGTAACAAAGGCTCGCCATTTAAATAGAAAATCCGAAACTCGTCACAGAATACATTGTTACGCAGAAGTAGCTGTCTCAGTACGGACGCAGAATTCCTTTATTGCTTTGAGATATTGGATTCTTGAAATTAGTGGATGTCTCATTTTCCCATGTGCAATATAAAAGGAAATTATATAAAGAAAGCCGGGATATTTTCATTAGATATGTATAAAGTGAATATATTTAATGCTTATCAAGTTGCGGTATGACACAAGATACTTTATCAAACCGCACTTGGCTAGCGTAGTGAAGAAACGACCTCGACTCCCTTCTCGTCGGAGAAGACATCTAATCTCAGTGTAGGGGACATTAAGAGGGCTGCTCATTATTTTATAACTTGATATGTGCGATCCGAAAAAGTATATACTATGTTTGGACCGCGAACAAAAGATAAACAAACTTGGACAAACGAATCTTTTTGTTAACGTAAAACCTTCGAATTAAAGGACAAAATAGCTGGTTGTAGTTAGTGTGTATACGAATCTGACCCTAACGAGTTTGAGGGTCCGGTGTATGAATAGTTAACGTCATAAAATAATAACATATTGACAGGGCACTGTAACTAACGGCTTGACCGTGGCCCGACACATGTTACGGGCGATCTATTCGCACCGATTTACTACACTTGTTATTTTATAAACTATATTAAAAAATAAACATTTTGTTTATGCTATATCATTTATAATATTATTGTAATAAAATAGTAAATACATAAACTTTAATTTCAACGTGTCTTCTATTACCGGAGAGCATCTAGATAAATGCGACCGCAGCTCCTATTTCTGCAATCTTCAATACATAAGCAATAAGCATAATAATTGATATTACTTTAACTTGCTAACACATTTTTAATAGATAAAAAAATATTTAATTGTATTCCTTAGCTGCTTAAAAATTTAGATTTTCAAAAAACCTTATAAATCTATAATGCATATATTTGTGAAATTTTAGTAATTATTTCACTGCTTCTACAACTTAACTGTATTGATTAATAACCTTATATCAACTTAACCGATGTACTATTTCTCTATAAACTGATCGATTAAATAAAATCAATTGCCCTCATTAGCTCAAATAATATTTTATGCTCCTCGCTATCCTCGAAATATAACCACGCATCTGTGTCCTCAGAACAGTTTTAGGTGCTAATTCTTTACCTAGACTCTGCAACGTCTTAAATAGTTTCAGTGAATTGGTAAATTTTACACAAAGAACTTTAAAGCTTTTATCCGAAAAGTATTATTTTTTTCTTTATTGTAATATATTCATTATTTACTTACTTTAAATTTAATTTATAAAATACGAGATTGTTAATTAAAGCAACGGTGGTACCTCAGCAATCACAGTATTAATCAATAGAGAAGCTGAGGATCGCATTTGGTGGAAGACATTGGGAAGACCTATATCCAGCAGTGGGTAAACAAAGGCCCATAATGATGATGATGATATTATTTTTTTATGAATTTATTTTGTTTTTTGCATTTACTGACCTGCAAGAGATTGTTACTCTCATCTCATTGTGTACTGCATGTTTATATTTTAGACATAAATTATAAATAGAAAATAAAAAAAAAATAACAGACAAATCCTGTATCGTTACCGAAGCTACATTTACATTAATGGTAGGATTTCCTCGATTTAAATCTGTAATTAGCATACTAATGATTTGAATCTGTAGAATAATAAGTTAAATCGGTTGAGGTCATGTCTAAACACATAGTAAAATAACAATGGATAAATACCTGGCATCTGCGGCGCTATGACGCACAGCGTCCTCGTCAGCAAGGAACAGAATACGAGCAGACCGGCCGGCGTCATCTTGTCAGCCCCGGGAGTTCGGAGCCATAGAGTTCATCTGTTCAAAAGGCTCTGCCCCTTGAATAAAAGGAAAAAGAGAAAAGATTCAAAGACAATAAGCGGCGAGCACGGTATGAATCGGAAACAGTGGCATCAGCTGAAACTAAAGTTAGAACTTTTATAAGCACACCCGCCGAATCCCCAATAGAATATTAAGTGGCCGAAGATGCGAGGAACAAAGGTCCGAAGCGGGATCCTTACAAATCGAATTGGAACGTATCCTTTGTTTCCAAGTATTGATGTCACTAGGTGATAATGGAGTCATCAAACAAAAAAACTCGAGCGATTCAACAGATTTTTGACTGCTTTAAAGGTTCTACATGGTGGCATGTCATGAATCATATGAGAGTCACTTTCATATATATTTTAATTTGTTAATTAAAAAGTTATAAGCTTTTTTTTATTCTACGAAGCGATGAGATGAGCTGGACGTGCACCTAATACCTTTGCCCATAACAACGTGGCGTTTAGGATAATGCACACAGCATCACTTTGCGCTTGTCGCTATTAGACATATGATGTAAAGTCTCGTGACGCCAGAAGTACACTAGCTACAGCGCCCTTCAAACCATAACACATTAATGTTTGTACACTGCTGGTTGGCGGTAGAAATAGACGCTGCGGTGGTATCTACTTAGATGATCTCCGGCAACAGAGATAATTGATAGAGTAACTTAAAAATATGACTTAAATATACTTGATCTTTTCAAGACTTGATCCAGTCAATCAAAATATAAAGTAAAAGAGGGTATATGAAATGTTCTAAAGAAACTTACTATAATTGGTTAAAATATAAGAAAACGCGCATGAATATGTTTGGTTAACTTAATAAGAATAACATAAATATAATAACTTAAAAAAAATTTAAAGACCTGCGAAGAACGGATTAGATTCTTACTGGTCTCGACTTTATATGTAAAGGCCAACATTCTTTCAGTGGGAAATGGTGTCACTTGTACACGAACTGACCATATGAATCGTAATACATCAGCTCGTTTAACAACCTTCGCATATAAGTCGACTTATTTACTATATTGAGGTCGGGAAGAAATTATTATTCATTACAGTAGCTTAACTTCTTTAAAAATAATAGTTCTAAAAGATACTTTGGTTACAAACTTAATTGTCTGAAAGATAAATTGAAATGAAATTAGTAAAATTAATCAATTGGCAGCTGATAGACATCCACAGCTGGACACAGGCCTTCCCCAAAGATGTCCTCGTCGATCGGCCTTGCGCTGTAGTCAGCGTGGTCTTCAGTACCGACGGGCAATAGAGGCCGTCGCTTGTAAGGGTTCATTTGGGGGGGATTTGGGCCATTTCCCATCACGCTGGCACAATACGGGTTGGCGGGGAGCCAGAGATTCGTTTGTTGATTAGCAGGATGTACCATGCACCACCAGCAGGTGAGCTTGGCTTGGGTCCCGTGAGTAGGGAAAGTAAAATCAAACAAGGTTTACTAAAGACTTAATTCTAAAACCAATATAGAGTCACTTAAAATCTGATCACTATATAAAGTTATGACATACAAATATCGATTTTTTTTGGTCAATGAAGTCACGCGACCATCGGGACGTCCACCTGACGGTAAGTGATACGCCTGCCCATAACAAAGTGGTGCTAATTAGGATGATATACACAGCACTACATTGTACTCTTCGCCTTGACACGAAAGATATCAAGACTGTTAACCAAGTAATTTTACTAGTCACAACGACCTTCAAATCGGAACACAGCAATGTTTGGTGGTAGAAATAAGAGCTGTGGTGGTACCTACTTAGACTGTCTATAGTAACAGAGACTACCTCCTAGTAACACAGTAGCTTACTAATAAGAATAGGATTACAATAGACTTAATATCTTCAGAACCTGATCCGGTAAATCTAAAATGTGATGAGAGACTCTTGTAGAAAATTGTGTGGATATATAAAGTAATAGAGAGGATATTAAAGGTTCTAAACAAACTATATACTCAGTCAAGATCTAATTAGTACATAAAAAAAATTCTAATCCGAGTGCTTGTCCATAGAAAGGTGGCAACACTGATCCAATTTCAAAAATATGTCTCCCGAAAATTGTCCACGCAGTGGTAGCAGTAGCCAGGAACGAAATATGATGGATTATTCCAACCCGTTGCCTGGAGTAACATATATCAAGGTTATTTCATGTTATTTATCCTCGGCAAAGCTATAAAAGTCTGCGGCTAAAGACTAACGTACCACACGTTACGGTATCTAATCCGTATCCGCCGTGAATTGTATCCATAAAGCGTATTTTTATATGAAATACTCGCAGAGGTTAAATGAGTTAAAGGTTAAAATGTGTAGATGTTGCTTTTGCGGATAAACCACGCGAATCTTCACATATTTTTATTTTTATTTCACGAAGCAACGAGCGAGACGTTCATCTAATAGTAATAGATAGGTTTGATCATGACGACGTGGAGCTAGTTAAGATGATTTATACAGCAGCTCGTGCTCGTCGTCTTGAGTTGTAAGATTTTAACTCTCATTCACTTGGTAATGTCACTAGCTACAGCGCCCTTCAAACCGAAACATTTTAATGTGTACAGTAATGTTTAGCGGTAGAAACAGTGGCTGCGGTGGCACCAACCAATATTTTTGTTATCACTGCAGCAATTTATCAAAGTGTAGTAAGGATCAGGTTGCTTAAAGCCTTCAGTACTATTTGTTCGATACCTTTTTAGTCTCTGGCTATTAAGTATATGACTAAGGTCTGTCGTAGAAGGCGACTAAAAACGTCTCCGGGTTTGCGGGCCTTAAACATAACAAATAAACAAACAAATAACAGGTGGTCTACACATGAGATGCTCATTTATTCATAAAAGCTAGAACTGTTTTTATTTCACTTTAGGAGTATTATCTAACGTTTATATGAAAACTAGCAGCTACTTTCTTTTAATTACTTGAATTTATGTATATATATATATATATATATATATATAGTATTGTATGAGTATATATAATATTTCCACCTATGTCTAGATTTATCAAGATATCTCTACAACTAACTGTAAGGCTTGGAGACTTGAGATTTTGTAAGTATATTCCTTTTGTAAAGTTTACATCAGCTAAGAACGAATTTGAAACAACTCCATCCTCAAAAGATGTTGCCAGGGTGTTGTTTTTTATTAACGTGGGGGAAATGCCTTCGCATACCCGTCCTCACGGAGGCAAGGACAGGTTATGTCGAACTTGCACTGACTAATACCTCTACGATGTTAGTCCTCGTTGTCTCCTGGTGGGGTTACGAGAACGCTTTAGGACAATCCACGACCCCGCCGGCGCTGGCCGCTTTTGCAGCTCCACCTTGGGAGGGAGGGATGAACCCTCCCATTCTACCTCCGCAGGGGCAAGCCGAAATATGCAGCGCACCCCTTCCTAGGGCCTCTTGCAGTCGCGCGGGCCACGGATTCCCCCGAACCCGTCACCCAAAGGTCATGGAAGTCAAGAGAGAAAACTCTTCCCGGTTCCTTGCGGCGGATACGATGTTGGGCCCGTCGCCAACCGTTGTTAGTCGCAGAGGGTACTCCCCCCACCACCTTACAGCCAACAAAGTGAGCTTTTTTTTTTGGTCTCTTTATAAATCCTATACGTAGATTTGTGGCGTCGTTATTGGGTTGCCAACAAGTGCGCACGCGCTGCTTCTTCTGTCCATTATTTTACCTATATCTGTAATATTTCTTGTGGTCTATATTTTATAAAATAAATCCATCGTCTATTGCTTGAAATGATGATGATGACAATAAAATAAATAAATGACTGATAGATAAGTTTTGCATAAGTCGTAAAGTGAAATCATGGAAAGCACAAGTTGTAACGGAAATAACATTCGCTGAGTAAAGTACCAGTTCCTTTGGCGGGTCTCCAAATAAGTGAACGGAGACTGGCTTAGATCGGGAACCTCGCCGGGTAACTAATGAGGCGATGACTCTCATTAATTTGACTCCGGCACTCGACTTACGAGAAATTTATATTACGGGAAGGAATTCAATAAAAAAAAATATTCGACCCTCACGACGGAGGTCTTGAGCAGCACAGACTTAAGAGTACCTCTTTCTCGTTTATCGAAAACATTATAAAACAAAATTTCTTTAACAAGTAAGTTATATATATTTCTTAATTAAAAATTACCGGAGTGGCTTAGCATATATGTTTTTTTTTATATGAAAGTGCTCTTAATGAATATCTTGGTCATAATTTTAATAATTTCCGCTAATAATATTGTCGAATAAAATTAAAAAATTCATATATACCTTACCATCTCTAAGCTGTCACAAAAAAATCGGAAACGGAGATTATTCCTTTTTTAAACCGATGAATTATTTAAAAAAAAATGTATATGCACCGCCAAGTAGTATCGTTTTTTTTTAAAAATTTAAGAAGCGATGAGACGAGAGAAGCATTCACTTGGTACACAGGGTATACGAGTAGTTATTGCTTCATCATCCTCGACCTACTTGTCATTTAAAATCGTGAAATAAAAAAAAAGTGGTAGTAGGTCTCTGTAACCCAATACTGTCCAGATACCACCGCAGTTCCTATATTTACTGACAAACAGTAATATGAATATATTACTGTATTTCGATGTGAAAGGGGCTTTAATTAGTGACCAAAGTAATATGATTCAGTGTATACTGTCCTAATAAGGGCGGTGTTATGAGCAGGCGTATAACTTACCGTTGGGTGGAAAAAAAAATGAGATGATAGTTCGTTGTTGATAAAAAGAAAAATTCTTTCAAACGTTGACAATGCTGAAAACTCTTTTCTTTGAAATTTAAAAGCTTGGAGAGCGTTACGAGCTGTATCTAGATGGAGCTCGCTAAACCTGTTCTGTACCGTAACGTGTGAAGGCAACGCATTCCTTCCCTGCATTGTACCGCAATGCGTACACAGTTTGTGGCGACCGGTGGAAAGCCGGTGAAATATATTGTACGTTATCACCCCTCTCTATCTCCCCCACTACACTGGGGATGGGACGGCGGGCCGATTGCAAGTAAAACATTATCGGCACGTAATATAACAAGAAACGTCTCCAACGCCCGTAAACGTCATTTTACTTATCAAATACTGAATATATATATATATATATATATTAAATATAAACACTAAAAAAAAATTCTTTGTTTATTATACGAAGTGACGTGATGAACGAGTTTACCTAATGATAAGTGATACGCGTGCCCATAACAATGTGGCGTAAAATGATATACTGCATCACATTGTGCTCCTCGCCTCGAGACCGAAAATGTGACTTAACATCCTTTTCATTACCCTTGTTATTTCACTAGCTACAACGAACTTCAAACCGGAACAGTAATATTTTCATAATACTGAAATAGGCGCTGCGGTGGTATCCATCTATGCTTGAATACTACAACTTTTTATTATATGTAATAGATTCTTAGTTTTTTTGTTAGTTGATCTCTGTTGCTCGGAGATCATTTACGTACGTACCACTGCAGCTCCTATTTTTGCAGTCAAACAGTATGATCCGGTTTGAATGTCGTTGTTACTAATGACTGAGATAACGAAACTAATATCTTATGACTTAAAGCGACGAACACAATGTGGTGCTGCGCATATAATCTAAACTAGCGCCACGTTATAGGCGGGATTATCACTTGCAATCAGGTGAACGCCTTACCTCATGTCACTTCTTCGAATGAAAAAAATCTATTTCATTCATGTAAATTATAATAAATGCAGAGATTATATATAGTAAAGCGATGTCTATTAGTACAAGCAATAATGTCCATTAGTCTATACTCGAAAGGATAACAGTTTTAATTTTAAGCTGTATAAAATAAAAGCCTTATTCTTTATTAATTAGCTGTTCTCGGCCTTCTTTGCTAGCTGTAACACCCCTGCCATTCCCTTTGGGGAAGGAGTTATATTAAATCCGTTCTTAGCTAACCTATACTCGGCAAAAGCGATATTTCTAACAAATTTCAAGTTTTTTGGCCTAATGGTTCCAAAGATATCATGACAAGTCTACACGAGTGGAAATATATATATATATCTATATCTCATTCATATGCACCTTAAGTGTGTATCAGTTTGTCGCCGATAGCTTATTGGTTTCTTGCGTAACAGTGCCAGCCAATGGAGTGGCAGCTTAAGTGTGTGTCAGTTCGTCGCCGATAGCGTATTGGATTCTTGCGTAACAGTGCCAGTCCATGGAGTGGCAGCTTAAGTATGTGTCAGTTCGTCGCCGATAGCTTATTGGATTCTTGCGTAACAGTGCCAGCCAATGGAGTGGCAGCTTAAGTGTGTGTTAGTTCGTCGCCGATAGCTTATTGGATTATTGCGTAACAGTGCCAGTCAATGGAGTGGCAGCTTAAGTGTGTGTCAGTTCGTCGCCGATAGCGTATTGGATTCTTGCGTAACAGTGCCAGCCAATGGAGTGGCAGCTTAAGTGTGTGTCAGTTCGTCGCCGATAGCGTATTGGATTCTTGCGTAACAGTGCCAGTCCATGGAGTGGCAGCTTAAGTATGTGTCAGTTCGTCGCCGATAGCTTATTGGATTCTTGCGTAACAGTGCCAGCCAATGGAGTGGCAGCTTAAGTGTGTGTTAGTTCGTCGCCGATAGCTTATTGGATTATTGCGTAACAGTGCCAGTCAATGGAGTGGCAGCTTAAGTGTGTGTCAGTTCGTCTCCGATAGCTTATTGGATTATTGCGTAACATTGCCAGCAAATGGAGTGAAGTAGGTACGGTATTCAAATATTCGATATACACTGATATCATGCACGCAATTATCATTTTAATTAATATCAATTTCCATAACAATTAGCATTGATAATAATTAGAAGATTTTAACGTAAAATATTTGTTCATATACACACATACATTATCATTGATTTTCACAATTAATAATAATTATAAGATTGTCTATAGATAAAATATTCAATGTTCTTTCTCCTGCCCTGGTCCCACTTTATGTAGGGTCGGCACAACATGTTCTTCATTACCGAACATGTTATAAATAGTTTTGGCTAAACTTTTTACGACCGGCCGCCTGCCTGACATCAACCCTCTTTTTGGGAATCTTTGGGGACTTTTTTTTTTTTTTTTTTTTTTTTAATATTCAATGTTGTAATTAAATTTCCACAACAAATAATACTAGAACAGCAGTTGATTCTGTTCACTGCCGGGCTTTTACTAGAATATTTTCTATATATAGCTTCTCTTAATAAAAAAAAACCTATCGAAAATATTATTAATAAATCCACACAGCGTTTTGCTAACAACCTACGAAATGCCCAATTTCGGAGTCAAATCACAACATCACTCTTAAGGTACAGGCTACGTTGCGTGAATGAGAATAAATCTAAAATTATATCTAACAGCGTGATACAGTCTACGCACGTAAATAACTCTAGAATGTTCGCTTTGTATGTTATTTAATTTTCTACGTCATAAACATACTTCACGTTATATATAACTGGTAAAATCCCGGCAGTCAACAGAATTGACTGCTTGTCTAGATCTTACGAATTGTGAATTGGAATATCTGCGTAAAGGTGTCTGCTAATTTGAATTTTAATTATAGAAATTAAATTCATCATCAGCCGATAGACCACTGGTGGACATGGGCCTCCTCTAAAAATCTCCACATCGATCGGTTCCTCACAGCAAGCTTGCAATGGGTTCCAGCGCTTCTCACCAGTTGGTCCATGCGGGAGGCCTCCCAACATTACGCGTACCGGTACGCGGACGTCACTCGAAGACCTGACTGCTCCATCAGCTGTAGGTCTTTCAACAAATGAACTAAATACTAATTGTTGTGGAAATCAGTGTAAATGTATGTGTATATATGATCAGATATTTTACATTAAAATCTAATTATTATGGATTTAAATTGTTATGAAAATTGAACTTAACAATGATAAAAGGTGGGGAGAAGAAAAAACTCATGGTTGAGGAATACCAGGGAGTGGATTGGCATATCTGAGGCGTCGGAATTGTTTCGCCGAACCAGAGACAGAAAGGATTGTATCATGCTGATCGTCCGCCTTCACTAGTTAGAGAGGCACTTTAAGAAGAAGAAGAACAATGATAATAGCATGCATGGTATCAGTGTATATGAACTATTTGAATTCCGCGCCAACTTCACTCCGTTGCTTGGCGCTGCTATGCAAGACACCAATAAGCTATCGGCGACAAACTGGCACACACTTAAGCTGCATATGAATAAGATGTAAAATTACTGTACTTCTTCAGGTTCAGGTTCTTACAGGTTCTTGCTTTGTCGTGGCGGTAGGGCTCAGTATCCTTGGCTTAGTCTCCCACGCTAAAGATAAGAAGAACTTATCCAACCTTACTTCGGATGTGTGCCGGTGGGCTGCGGGGGCAGGTGTTGGACTGCCCTTCGCAGCTGCGATGTAGTCGCAGAGGGAGAGGAGTCGGTATAGCAATTCGCCGCTCTCCTTGGCCTCTGCGACTAAGCAGTGCCGCACCGCTGATGCCTCTGGATGATGGATTCGGCGGGATCCGTTGCCCAAGTGACAGCAAGATGCCGAGAAGAACAGGGCGCCTGGTATGTTTCGGCGCGCCCCTACAGGAATGGAAAGGGATGGCTGCAACCGGCGTTGGGGCGGCCGCGGAGGTATGCGAAAGCGTTCTCATGGCCCCTCCGCAAAACGATGGCGGTCGAACATCGTGCGGGATTTATTCGGTGCAAGTCCGACATAATCTGTCTTTGCCCTCGCGAAAGCATTTTCCTCACGTAAAACTAAATAAAAAGGTTTACCGCCGAAAACCTTCCGGTTAAGAAACATACCAGCTCTTATTTATTCCACCAATCAGTACTGTGTAAAAATTACTTTATTCTCCTTTGAAGGGCGTTGTAGCTAGTGAGATTTCTGAAGCAACATGACTTAATATCTTAGGTCTAAAGCGACGGGCAAGAATGTGGTGCTGTGTATCTCATGTCCGTCTCGCCGCTACATTAAAAAAAATCATGATAGAGATGAAATGTGAAATAAATCTAAATAATATAATTATTACATTGTTTGTCATAAATAATAACGACTACAGCGGTTTCACCTCCTGTGCTGGAGCAGCTCCCCCGTGTACAGCAGTACCCGGTCTGTGTACGTTATGAAAATTTATTATTAACTAGCTTTTTGTTATTCATTACGTGACAATGAAACCTAGATCTAGGCACACTGTTCCAGTTCGACGTCAAGTCTGAGTTTATTTAGGTCCATAGATAATAAATATAAGAAACTTTTGCGTAGGTAAGGTAATACTATTTTATAATAATTGGAACAGGTTTGAAACTTATTAATAGTTATATATATATATATATATATATATATATATATTAATGATAGGTCTCTATTCAGACGGTCTATTAAGAAACTAAATAAATGTACAAATATAACTCCGTTCCGATTTGAAGGGCGTTGTTGCTAGTATAGTTACTACGGTGATGACACTCGACATCTTGTGTCAAAGGCGATGAGCGCAATGTGATGCAGTATATATCATCCTATCGCCATGTTCTTATGGGTCATCACCACTTACCATCAGGTGAGCATCCCGCTCGTCTCGCTTAATCGAAATTAAAAAAAAAAAATGATGAACAGTTACTTGTTACCGCACACTCTACATTTAACCCAATTATTAACTTCATTAGTTGACGTTAACAACGTTGTGACTCGCGCTCCATCGGACGACGACGGGTTGCCATAACAACAATAATATCGCATATTAACAGCTGATACACATCCAGATTGTGTAATTACTAATTTATACTTAATGAACACTATCACTTACATAATTAATATGAAGTTACACCAGAGCCTTGTTTTGTGTAAATCGGACTGAAAATACTAATTAAATGCTAAAAAATATGCTTTACATAGGACTTGTAAGCACGGTGGTAGGTCTCTGTCGCTGGAGACCGTCCAGGTAGATACCACCGCCATACGAACAGGTTCCCACCTTGTCGTGGCGGTGAGGCTCAGTAGCCGTGGCTTGGTCACTCGCGGTTAAGCTAAGAGGAACCTACCCTGCCGGTCCGGGGAGTAGGGCCGACCCGAGTTGGCCGCTACAGGTTAGCTCCATGAGCTCACCTCGGATGTCTGTCGGTGGGCTGCAGGGGCAGATTTGTACTGTCTTTGCAGCCGAGTAAAATCACGGAGGGAGAAGAGTGTCGGTATTGCGATTCGCCTCTCTCTCTACCTTCCGATACTAAGCGGTGCCGCTCCGCTGATGCGGAGGCGGTGCATCCGTTCCGCCGGTCGGTGGACACGTTCTCTAGTTTTCACGTGATTGGCACACAATATCCATTTTAATTATATATATCAGCTGATAGATGTCCACTACTGGATATAGGCTTCCCTCACAGATCTCAATATCGATCAGTCTTGCGCTAGCTGCATCCACGATCTTCATCAGACAGCCGGATTCTGGTTCCGCCGGGCACTAGGAGCCGTTGTTTGTAAGGGTTCATATGGAGGGATTTGGGCCATTTCCCACCACACCGGCCGAACGCGGGTTAATGGGAGCCAAAGTCTCGTTTGTTGATTATCAGGATCCACTACGAGCAGGTCAGGTTGGCTTCAGTTCCAGTTGTTGAACGGGACCCATTACACTCGTTAACCAAGATTTTACAACGGAACTATATATATATATATAGATACCTAATTTCACCTCGGAAAATAGCTCGCGGATCTGGTATCCTCGATCTGGTATAACCCTGGGGGCGATGAAGGTGCAATAGTTGTCAGTAAAACTTGCGGATGAAGTAGGATTGAGCTTCTGGTGACAATCGCAGGAACCCACTGGATGCAAGCAACGCGTGACCCATCGATGTGGAGATCTTTAGGACAGGTCTATGTTCAGCTGTAGACGTCTATCGGCCGATTATGAAGATGATAACTTGGGGCGCAAACTTCATCATAAAAAAAAACCTTCGGAAACATTTCGACTTGGAGACGACCCACAAACTTAAGCACCGTTAAGTCATATTTCAAAGTTATGTTGTATTTATTGTTGAAAAATTTTTGTGGTGAAAACCATTTATCATCCGCTGATACCCACCGTTCAAATGCAATTTCCAACCTAACGTGATTTATCACAGCTGTTACCTTTTTTTTTTATACGAGACGGAATTAAATTACGCTATAACACGCTAAGGTTGATGTTTACTTCGTACCCTATTTATTTTCATTAGTTTTTTTTTTATTATAAACAAAACTGGGTTGCGATGGAGAAACGATACAAAAATTGCTACTTTTAGACTTATTAGGAAACGGCTCCCATTTCCGCTGCAAAACAGCAGTGTGCAAACATTACTGCGAACCAGTTTGAAGAGTATTATAGCTGCTGAAATTACTGAGGGATTATTATCTTATATCTCAAGATGACAAGCAATATGTGATGCTGTGTATCATCCTAACGCTACGTTGATATAGACAAGCGTATCACTTACCATTAATTGAACGTCTTCATCTATTTGCTTCGTAGTTAAAAAAGTTTATCTTACTGTTATAACTTTACTACTAACCAGTTAAAAACAATGTGATATTTAAATATGTAGCGTTAATAAAGAATTGTTATTATATATATACGTGGCTAAACTACTTCACGAGGACATCACTACAATACTAAACCACTCCCCACCGCTGCGAGAACATTGCTGATTATCATTCAGCCGGCATCTATCCTATAATTTGTAGAAATAAGTAATTTCTTTTATTATTATTTTTTTATATCATCGAATAATTACTTAATAATACTATAATAAATTTGAAAGCGAAATAATTGTATAAATTTAATATTACATCCAGTAGCTAAGTTATTTATCGTTGCAAAGGCGATATTAATAAATCCGTCGTGAAAATGAATGGAGGTGTTGAAAACAAGAAAAACTGGAAAACAAGGAAAATATAATTAAACGTCTCCTTACATCTTTGGGGGGGACTAAGAACAAAACCCGCGAAGGAAATCGCAACGGGGACACTTGTCGTTTTATTTATGACGGCACGGTTTCTGACATATCCTTTTATCTTTTTGAATTGGATTGTTAAATAATTCTTAAGCAATCCCTCTGTATATAAATTGAGTTTTTGTCAGTTTATAAACAAAGTTATAACAAGTACACTAGTTACTGTTCCTAAACGAGTTTTTTTTTTTAAATATGTAAAACGAGAGCTGATAGTAAGCGGAGATATAGTCTTACACTGACAATTAACAAACATTCTTCTCTTAATGATTCTAGATAAAAGTTTCTTTATTTAATTTCAAGAATTCTTTATTTAAAATAAAATAAAAAAATATCGTGTCTTACAGTAAATAAAGAAATTTTTTTATTAATTTTATATAGTTATTACACATTTAAAGTTATATGGAAGTAATAAAGCGACTATGATTTAATACATAGACTCGGTCTAACTAAAACATCTAGGGCTCAGTCAGATTTTATATTAAACTCACCTAAACTGCAACAGTAAACTAATTAACTGTTTATTTATTTTTATTTGTATTGGGAAAAACTTTACTTCATCCACACGGATTTAAGTGATTGTGAGATAGTGTAAGGTTAAGCGCTCTCACTTAGATTACTCTGGCTCCTAAAATGATCGAATACTGAACACAGAGATGCTGTTAGGGCTACAGATTTAAATAGTTATGAAGATGGTAGCTAGCCAGGCTGGTTCAAAAATAACCCTATCAACTTTATATTATATTGTAATTGTAATTATTACGGAGATCTTTAACTGTTCTACATATCACATCCCTTATATTAACGGTCTTTGTCAAAACTTATGTTGGAGAAAAACCCTTCGTATACATTTTTAAGCTATTAATTTACAAAACTGTACAATTGGGACATTTTATAAAAACTAAGAATAACAGAGACTGTGAAGTAATATTTTCTGCCAGTTTACCACAATCAAGAAGTTCAGATCCTCATTCTTAATAATAACATCAAAGGAGTGGAACAACTTGCCGACGCCAATCTTCTCTTACATATACTGCGTGGTAAGAAAGGGAAGAATAGCCTGTTACTAGGTCAGTACATTTACCACCACAGACCACATTACATAACACTAAGTTAGGTCCCAGGATCTAATAGTAAGGGTTGGCACTTAAGTGTGCTAACCTTTTTGGTTTAACAAAGAACAACTTAAGCAGAGCAGATATGAAAACTTTTGTATACAATTACTCTAATTGTTTTCCTTACTCATATTTGTCTATATTCCACTTGAAGGTTATGTGGAGTGAAGACCATAAAAAGAAGTTTACAGATACATTATTACGCGGCACAAATCAATCATCGCCCGTCAAACACGGGGGTAGTTTGCGAACACGCCTGTACCAACGAAAACCCCTTAATAAATCGATGTTGCGACACATATGGAGAGCTATTTGCCAAACGCACCGATCACAAAGCCGTCGCAGTGATTTAACAAATCGGCAGTAAAACTGGTTTAAATGGCCCAACTCGTCGAACAGTCAATGTGTTTGTCCACCTAATTTAACACAGCTGCTGCCCCATGCTCCAAATGTTTGCCAAACTGCTTGTCAGAATCGTGATATGGGTTCTATTAAATGCCTCCCTAAACTCGTAGACGAAATTAGTTTTTCCGCTTTATTTTAACTATTTCTTCGATATCCGGTAGCAGTTAAGTCTTCTTACTTGTTACCAGCGCAGTAAATAACAAAAAAAAAACCCTATTTCTTAAAAAAAACGTTAGTACTTTTGCCTGGTACGACTCTGTCGCGGGAGACCATATAGATAACACCGCAGATCCTATTACTGCAGACAAACAACTCTTCAAACGTGTCCCGGTTTGAAGGACGTTGTAACTAGTAAAATTACTGAGGTAACGAGAATTAACAAGGCAATTTTAACCAGTACGATGTTGTTATTGGCAGGCCTTAAAGTTATTATCAGGTAAAGGTCTCGCTTGTCTCGCTGTTTCCACAAATAAAAAAAATAAATTAAGTCTAGATCGCTGGTGATTGAACTAAGTGGCGTTTCTCTGCAGAAACCTATGTCCAACTATAGTTATTACTATGATTTTTTTATTTTGTATGTAACCGTACCGTGGTTATAAGTGTATAAGAATGGATCGTTGGTCAAGATGTTTACACTGCACCACATTGTGCACGACGCATTTCGACAGAAGCCTTAAATATTTTTTAAGCATCAAAATATTAGAATAAACAGATAAATATTGCTTATACGCTGAGAGGAAATCGTGGCTGCGTAACATCAGGGAGTGGACCGGAACCGCTCAACTATAATACCTCGCACGAGACGGGCGGAATGTGGTGAACTGACCCCCAACCTCCACTCAGGGAAGCACCTTAAGAAGAAGATTGATTATTCTATTTATATTAATTATTTTCATCATCATCAACCGATAGACGTCTATATAGACCTCCCCCAAAGATCTCCACGTCGATTAATTATTTTATCTCAGGTATTCTGATGATGTAATTTTTTTAACCATAGATTTAATCAGTTATATTAGATTATTGAGACTATTATTTTCAATAATAAATAAAGAAAATTACTAATAAAACCTTTTTGATATAAAAAGGTTTGAATTTTGATTTAAGGAGGTCAAAGTTAACAATTAATTTCATAGTTCCGGAAATGATGGCAAATTTATATTGTACGGCATAAATTCTCCTGAAGCGGCGCCTAAGTCCGATATTGACAGCTTGATAAGGGATGACGTACTGCCAAAAGATCACGAAATAACTTAATCGGAAACCGTTAAATGTTATTCGTTAATTTTATTATTTATGGATATCTTTTTAGTTCATACAATAACTTAATACCGCTTCCGTAGCGCGGCGATTGAAAACACCTGCAGAGCGGTAGGTGTAAAACAAGAGGGTAGTACGCAAACAGGTGATACGGTACAGTCGAAGCTGGGACCTGGACTGTCACTATTCTATCCGTTGCGATAAATAGACAACAGCATCTCATAATACGGAAGTATCAATATAAATCTGCCGCTATTACAGCACCGCTTTGTTTCGCCTGTCTATATATAAAAGCAAGAGAATTCCTGACGAGCACACTTTACTATGTACATTATGTCACTTAAAACTACGTGAAACTGTGGTTATATATTATATATATATTAAAACTAGTCATACTAACATATTTATACATGTTTATATTCATATTAATATTATTAACTTAACTGATTCGTATAATATCAGCGGATATAGAAAAAGGCGTATGCATGTCATTCAAACCTTAACAGAGTGTAATAACTGTTTGGTGTATATTGATGTGGAGCAAAAGGTCGTGATCATCATCATTATCAGCTGATAGACGTCCACGATTGGACATAGGCCTTCCCAAAAGATTTCCACATCGATCGGTCCTGCCCAGCAGTCAGTATTGCCTCCGCTACCGCTGAGAACTAAGAGCCGTCCGTGGCCCAGTGCGGGTTGTGGGGAGCCAAAGCCTCTTTTGTTTATTATCAGGGTGTACTATATCAAAAAGGTGTAAAGGGTCCCGCACAATAACTCACGGGACCCAAGTCAACCTCACCTACTCGTGGTGCACCCTGCTAATCAACAAACGAGGCTCTGGCACCCACCAACCCGCATTGAGCCAGCGTGATAGGAAAAGCTTCAAATTCTCCCATATGAAACCCTACAAACGTGGAGTTATTTGGAGAGGCCTATGTCCAGCAGTGGACGTCTATCTGCTGATGATGATGAGAGTGTACCGTGAGCAGTTAATGTTGGCTTGGGTTCCGTCAGTTGTGCGGAACCCTTACTTAAAAAGATCACCGGTAAACATTTAACCATTTGATTATCCTATTTTCCAAACGACGGTATGCATTCAATATCCACATTTGACTTAATGAGAATTTTGCATGATAACTGTTCCGGGCCAACTTCCACGAGTTACTTCTTGGCAGCATAACAATGTTCTAATTCTAGTTAAGTTAGAAACTGTTGCCAAGATTGCCAAGGTTCAACAGTCATTATTACACAATCTATTTCGATGGCAAAAATAAAAAAACAAACAAACAAACATTTTATTGTTATATTTAAATTTCTTTGTTATACGAAACGACGAAGTGATACGCCCGCCTATAACAACGTGGCGCTAATTAGGATGTTATACACTGCATCACATTGCGCTCGTCTAAGACATGAGATATTGATTCTCGTTACCACAGTAATTTCACTAGTAACGACGCCCTTAAAACCGGAACACAGTAATGTTTGCACACTACTGTCCGTCGGATGCAAGACGCTGCGGTGGTATGTACCTAGACGGTTTCCGGCAACAGAGACCTACCACCAGTCTTTAAAGTATTTAAATAGTTAAAGTTGATCTAGTTATAGTTTAACCACAAGCTTACCTGATGTTAAGTGACAGTGAAGATAATAAAGCATACAAACTTAGATAAGTAGATGGGAACACAGTATCCGTGACTTTAATTTCATACAACAGATTTAAAGCTACTTCACTTTTTTTTATTTATTCGGTGAAGCGATGAGACTAGCACAACGTTCACCTGATGGTAATCGATACGCTAGCCCATAACTATGTGACCCTAAGACTACACAGCGGCTCATCAGCAGTTGAGACATAACATGTCAATGATTACCTCATTAAATTCACTACCTACAAAGTCCTTCAAGTTGGATTTCAGGAGAAACAGAAACTGCGGTGTTACCTGTTTACAGAAGAGTACCAGCAATAAATTGTCAAGTCTCGATACCGCAGTAATTTTACCAGCTGCTCTCGGAAACTGAGAATTACCATCACGAGAATTTGCTGCTTGTTGCTTGTATTATTTTTGTTTTAAAAAAAATCCTACCCTAATAAATATTTCCCTCATTACCATAAATTTCAAGATTTGCATGTCAAGAGACATGTTAAATTATTCTTGCTTATATATTTCGAAAACTGTTTTATCTCATTTTTTTAAGATCATCTTCAGCTTAGCTAATGTTATTCACTATTAATAATTTAATTGGTTTAACTACTTTATCCAAACATATTGAAAGTAACTTCCGTTTTAGTAAATTATTAGAAAATATTACTTTGTATAAAGATCAGGCGGCTGATGGAGCAAGCAGATCCTTCAGTGGTCAAGACAACGTGAGGACTTCCTAGCAGCTGTATATAAAAACTGAACAGTTGTTTGTAGGTAGCACCGGACCAGTTCCGCCGGAAATCCATCGGGATGGCTTATGTTCAGCAGTAGTTAACCCGAAACTACATATTAATACGATAAAATATCTTTTTCTTATTTTTCCAAATGAACAATAAAATCCTAAAGCAAGTTTTGTTGAAATTTTAATGGCGTCGTATAATGCAGTGGCGCAAAAGTTCTGCGAGAAATAAAGTTAGCCACTGGACTCCACAATTACAAAGTAACAAAGAAATGAAAGACAGTGAAAGGAAACTTTCAGTTAAGTAATTTAAAGAAGACTGCGATAAAAAATCCTAAGGAATTTGCATAGAGCATCTTACGGCTACGAAATAATTTTAACAAGAAAACAGTATAAACTGCATTAAGATAAGATAATTTCTACTGCAATTTTGTTCAATTAAAGTATGGGAAGCCTGTGGCCAGGAAAGGGTTTTTACATCTACTGCCATGCTAAAGATCCAGGTCGGTTTTCACCATCATGCAATTCGGGTTCAGAGCTAACATCTTACAATAGTAATAAAAATATGTCATTTAGATTTTACTCTTGGAAGCGTTGCTACAACGAAGACTTTCTTGCCTTGGCTTGATATATACGTATACAAAAATCTGGTGAACAGTCACTGCAGATCACAAGTATCAGTAACTAGAGGAACAGCTTCTAAATTGAACCGTGTGTCATGCTTAGTTACTGGACTCTATCGTTCGGCAACGAATTTCTATCGATCTAAAAGCAGAGCGTAGCAGTGACGTGAATTCCGTAAAAGCATGAAACAGACGCCACACTCCATTTCTCTAAAGGAACTATCAGAAAGCGTTTCTCTTTGGCGCTGTAATAAAATTTCAAGTTGTAAAAGTTGCAAGCGGTAAAAACTTTCCAACTAACTTGTTCAGAACAAACAGCTAACAAACTTAACAATAAATCCACTGTAACAATTGCCCTCGAACCAAATTGCACAGCTCCTGACAAACTGAAATCCGCTACACAGGAATTCACATACAACATGAATATGCGAACGTAAATTAAAACTTTCAACTTTTCGAATGTGAAAAGGTTTAAATAAGTTAGTTACAAATTAAGTTGAAACTCGGTCTTTGTTGTTGCACAAGCCCTGCATAGCTTGCAGAGTTTGACTTTACTATTTAAGCTTTCAATTATGTGACTAAGTTTTCAAATCACCATTCTACTATAATTATCATTTCTATAAGCAACCTGAATATAACCTTCGAAGGGAATTACTGTAAATTCTTCATTAGCTGATGACGTTTTCAGGGTTTTGACGAACCCGGGCTCAATTGAGTAAGGAGGCATTACACCCTAAACTCTGAGAGTATGAACAGATGTGACGTACATTATGGAGGTTCGATTTCGTTGTTTTTGGGTTGAGGTTGCTTGACCCTGATGAATTAATGCATTACTTGATGGTAAGCGATACGCCTGCGTAAAATAATTTTGCATTAGGATGATCTATACTACACCTTATCATACTTGTTTTGAATAACAGATATAAGTAGAAAATATAAATACAAAGTAACAATTAGGTAAGTTTTATCAAACTTACTTATTTAGATTACACCTCGTAGCATGAACATCATGGGAATACCAGGATTAAAGTATCAGGACGACGTCAAAAACGATCTAAAGAAATGTCGGTATTAAGAGCCAGAGGTACAAGGTCTAAAAAACAACGACGTGGAGTAATTCACTGAAGCAGGCCCACGCCCAACTGCGGTCGTAAACCCACAAATGATGGTAATGAATACATTTTCATGACAATGAACGAATTATTCATTTATAATGAATTGAAAGCGTGTCCTTCAAGTAGCTCTGAATAAACGACACAACAACAATAACTTATGTCCCATATGCGCCATCATAAAGTAAATTGGGGTCTGTTACGGTCCCATCCACCTACCCGGACCAACCCGGGCCAACCCGGACCTGTCCTGCTCATTTGTTATTTATCTCTACGGCATAATTCCTATAAGCATTTACTACATCACATCAAAGTACCCACGAAATTACCAACTTCCGTCCGCTCGCAATTTGTTTAATTGAACCATAATTATTGTATAGTTAAAAGCTATTACGAATATCTAGAAAACGTATATTTATTACTTAATTGATCAATTTGTTATAAACTATACCAAATTATTTATACGATGTTCAATTTTGTTGTATAATGGAGCTATGGATACTAAAATTCGATCAATAACAAAATATAACTTACAATACTTCTATTATCTATATATAAAGATTAAGAATATTTGCAAAACCGCTACTAATATTCTAGATAATCGAAATCCATAATCAATCCTCTTAGAATCTAGATTGTTGTCCTAGGTCTAGAAAGAAGAACTTACTTCTTCTCCATATGAACTTTGTCTATCCAAAAATACTTGTTCGTGCTCGCTGCAAGCTTTAAGAAAGATGAAGAACTATTAGCTTAAAAAAGAATCTTAAGTTCATCCTACCAGCTTTGGATATCATTATCAGAAACATACATCTAGAATACTTCTAGATCCTTTGAGCTTGTTCTGTGTAGTATAGGACTGCAACAATCATTAAAAAGCTATAGGTTCTCTGTGACATCAGGACAACTGTCAACTTTGTCCTCATGCTAACCATACCTCTATACAAAATCCGATATAACATCCGTTAAATTTAAGGAACTTGTTTGCCGTTTTAAAGTAGAAGAAATTTACACAACAACTGTTTAATTAACAGCACTCTACACTATATAGTACCATAAACCATGTGTTACAGACTCCATTATGCTTAATGGCTAATAAGAGTTCGTTATTGGATTATAAATCACACGAATTGTGTTACAGGTTGTGTTGACAAGTAACATTCCCTGTTAATTAATAAAATTAATCAAAAATTACAGTTAAATTTAACTGCTCCCATGGCGCTGTTGCTAACCGCTTTCCTAGTACCACAGAGGTCCACATGTTATGGAGTTTATATGGTGGTATGATTTTTTTTAAAACCGCTTGCTATCTGATAGACATCCACTGTTACACATAGGCCTCCCTCAAAGATCCTCACATCGATCGGTGCTGCTCTGGGGTCGTCGTTTGTAGGGGTTCATGAGGGTAGACTTGGACCGTTTCTTACCACACTGGCACAATGCGAGCTGGTAGCAGCCAAAGCCTCGTTTATTGATTAGCATGGCGTACCACGCACAGCTGAGGTTGGCTTTAATCCTGTGAATTGCTGTCCGAGATCCTTTATACCCCTTACTTTCCCACCCTAGCTATTTACTACTCATATTATAAATCTGTCTTTGTTACTACTGTTAACGTATGAGAGCCAGATTATTCTGAGCCAGCAAGTTTCACCATCCACAGCCTCGTTGTAATGTACCACCGTGTGAAATTTAGGTTTAATATTAGCCCGTTATAGATTTACTGATGGTAAGTGGGGGGCTGTTTAGGTACGCACCACCACAAAGAGTTGTATGCAAATATTACTGCATTTCGATTTGAAAACGTTGTGACTAGTAAAATTACTGGAGTACAATTCTTATATCTTAAAGCGACGAGTACAATATGATGCTGTGTATGTCATTCTAACTAGCGTTAGGTTGTTAAGGGCGTGTGTATTACTTACCATCAGGTTCACGTCTCTCTCGTTTCATCACTTCGTCTTATAAAAGAACAAGTCTTTTCATAACTGAATTGATGATTTATAAAATTTGATAATATTTTAATAACCTCAGCATCCCCCGTATTCTGAACAGAATCTCATAATTCACCAATAATCCCCTCGTACAATTGACTCCACACACCGCGGCTTACCAGCTGACAAATTGAATTTCACACAAAGCAAGACATGGTACAAGGTACATGATGAAAATCTGCAAACGCGAAAATATTTGCACATCCGTGGATTTAATATTGGAGAAGAGAAGATAGAGTTAAAGTAATTTATGTATTCCGTTTCGTTGCTTTGTATAGAATTCAGATTCGGTTGAGGAACGTCAGGGAATGGACTGGCATAACTGGGTCATCCGAATTGTTCCGCCGAATCAAAGACAGAAAGGACTGTATCACGCGGTTCGCCAACCTTCACTAGTTGGAGAGGTACTTTAAGAAGAAGATGATAAAAAACAAATATCTCTTTGTTTTTTTACAGTCTATTTACGTCCCCACTGTTGGGGGACAAACTTACCCTCAATATGAAGGCAATGGGCCATAGTCACCACGCGTTCCCAATGCGGATGACTTCACACACACCTTACAATAAATTCTAATTCATGTTCAGGTTTCCTCGCGATGTTCTCCTTCACCGTTTGTATTCCGCTGCTGTTGCTAAAGTTCACAAATGTACATAACTTAAATATTAAAGTTATCAGTACATACACGAACCAGCGACCTTCGGAATAAAGGCAGCACGCTCTAACCATTGGGCTAGCGAGCTACTACATTATATACTTTGACATTTATTTATGGCATTGAAATTTGGCTTTGGTCAGTGAAAGTGGATGTGGAAGTAACGGATTTTACATCAACGATTTTTTTATTTATAATATACTCCATAATGATGATGACGGTGATAAATATTTCTTTTTAATTTGACTTTCATCTCTAAGAATTACAACAATTACTTATCCATATTGGTCCAATAAATGTGGTCCAACTGGTGATAGATCTGTTTTCAGAGATCGTCTACGTCACCACCGCAGCTCCTATTGCAGCCGATAAACGGTGTCCAAACGTTACTATGTTTCGGTTTGAAGGGCGCTGTAGCTGAGGAATTGCTGTGGTAACGAGACTTAACAACCTTTATCTCATAGCGATTGGCACAATATGGTGCCGTGTTTACTATTCCAACTTGCTCCACGTTGTTATGGACTGACGTATCACTTATCAACAGGTGAACTTCTTATCCGTCTTGTCACTTCATAGAATAAAAAAAATTAAGATTTCTAAGAATCTTTTATAGTCATTTGTAAGATATGCTTTTTACACAGATACTATGTATACAGTATTTCTCTTGTGCCATACTGAAATAAATTTTACGTATATATTATAAACCTTAGTAGAAAATTCGTTAAAATATCTAATTGCTATGACTTTTAGTTATCGTGCACTCTTTAAAAAAAATTGTTAGTATAAATATGAAAAAAATCCACACTCTTGAGTATCTTATTAATTCATATTAAACTTTAATATTGACTAACGAAAGCTATTTCACAAAGTTTGAACAATAAAAAATCCCTAAGTACAGCACTCGGACTTATAAAAATTATAAACGATCTATGTAATGGATGATTATGTATGATTAATCTGAAACTGGACTGGACTTATTGTGATCTTTGGAGGAGGCCGATGTCCAACAGTGGATATCCATCGACCGGTAAAGGTACTGACAATGTATCTAAAACAACATAGTGTAATATTTGCTTTAACAATTTTTTTTTATTTAATATAGAGACGAGACGACCATCGTTCATCTGGAAGTAAGTGATACGCCTGCTCACAACTTGGCGCAAGCTATGATAGCATACAGCACCACATTACGTTCGTAGCATAAGACTTAAGATGTTGAGTTTCGTTACCGCAATAATTACATTAGCTACAGCGCCCTTCAAACCGGACAAAAGCGTTATCTCTATTATAGAAACACGAGATTCAGTGCAACAACTGTGCCACCAATTAAAGTAATTACATAGAACACTTGTCCCAAGGGAATGAAGACGTAACTCTACAAGTATTACCCTGTTTTTCTTTTTCTCTAAGCTTTGAAAGTCGTGCGCCCAGAGGATTATTGGATTTCAGTTTGATTCAATTAATTCCATTGAATTAAAAGTGGAGCCTTTTAATTAAGCTCTTTGATAAATTGAAATGAAAGCTATTATTAAGAATTTTAAGGCTAAAGTCGGATGTAACGTCCTCGTGTAGGTTCCGGTCAATAACCACGGTACGCGGTACATTTACATCAAATACGAAATGTTATCATTCGTTCAGATGAATTTTGGCAAAGTTCTGTTGATTTTTTAACTACTGATAACCTTTATGAACAAACTGGATCTAGGTAAGAATTAATAAAAATTTAACATACCCTCTATACATAAAACTGAAGCATGGCTATTCCTAATAATACGAATAACATCATCTAACTATTATGGAGAACTCGGATACAATTAGATCAGTTCAATTGGAAGCTGTATTTGTAATAACCAGTTTAGGTTAGTTTTAGAGTAAAGCAAATAAAATACATCTATACTGAGAGTAAGCGTTTGTTAATTCGACTAGTTCGGAAATATTGTGGTTGGCAAGAAACATAACACCTTGTTATCACAAACATACGGTACTTTCATATATATTTTGTTCAGTTCAAAGTTTCACTTACTGAGATCAGCCATACATATACCATTAGTCTATAAGCTTTAGCTAACAGGTATTACTCAGAGCTGTTTGGAAGCTACTTCACATTCGCTTTAACCTCACAATATATACAAGAGAGAAAACAAATGCTAGTACTATCGCCTCTTTGATGAGGCAGGGTCACAACCGTGCAATCTTTTTGCGATTTCGCAAAAAGCTCATAGAAAATACAATAAAAGAAGAAAAGACTTAAAAATAAATGAAAGAATAGTAAAATAGTAGAGTAGTAAAATGAGGAACTGTAACAAATAAAGACAAAACGAAATATATTGTTTTAGAAAAGAACAAGAAAACAATGTAATGTAACAAACTAAAACAAGAGAATGCAACTATAGAATAAGAAAATTGTAATAGCTAAAAACAGAAAGAAAGATAAGAAAAGAAAGAAAGAAGAAAAGGAAGAAAAAAGAAGAGAATAAAGGTAACAAATAAAGGAAATGTAAAGTATAGCATTGCAAGCCCAGGTCCAAAAATGTCTGGGAGGAACTAGAAAAAAAACCTCTCAATATAACACCATTCCTGATGGTTCCTGTTATGTCTTCGTCGCCATTTATAATACGTAGCTGTTCTTCGCCCTGCTTCGCAGACCGTGATAGATAATTAGATTTGTAATTTAGTCTTGAAATTTGTCAGAAGTATTTCCACCCGGCAGCAACGCGCCACCACCAGGGTTCATTCCCGTCACCAACACCTCTACTCGGCAAAAGGATATTCATACAAATTTCGATTTTCTAGGACATAGCAGGTAATCGATCTATATATGTAATGAACATAGGTTTGCTTTGTTCGACGATCACGCGAAAAATAGTGAACATATCGCACCTGGAACATGACTATTCAACGCGGAATAAATTGTAGATGGTTAGAGGTAATTTTTTTTTTCAAATTTATAGAACCTTCATCATTTTATTTCTAATTAACTTTTATTGATAATTTAATTTCGTATTATTTAAGCGATTGAAAGCGTGTGCGTGCGCGTGTGCGTGCGCGTGTGCGTGTGTTTAGACGAAGATAATGTTATAAATCATTAGTTAAGTTATGGCCCTAAAATATATTTGCGAAAGGATCTTAAATTCTCTAGTCTTTTTACTAATTTTGTCTAGTCCACAATATTTGACATACTTTGAAACTAATTATGTATACAAGGAATTTTGCATTATTTCCATCCTTATGCTAAATTTTACATTATTTAAGGAAAGGCACAAATAGGTCTTTACATATGAAATTAGCGTTTTGTCGTACTGACCACTTTGATCTGAAATATCTCCTTTTCGGTTAAGAATTCCAAATTCAAATTTATAAATTAATTTAACTGGTACATTTGAGTTTTTAAAACAGTCATTTATTTGGTTTTTTCCTCATATTTTTTTTTCTTTGGCGTCGCTTATTACCGCACAATGGAAACATGAAATATCGGTACATTTACGAGTAGGAGATCTACCGTGGCACCAGTACCAGTGCTGCAGGATCAACTCGAAGGATTAATGATGTGTACGGCGCTGGTGTCGCAAAATAAAGCTCGGTACGTTTTTAGTTTCAACGTTTTCGTTCTGGAAATTTCGATTTTCAGAACCAACCCCGTGGACGGCCAGAGACCAAAGTGGAAAATGAAGAATAAAAGACTATTGTGGAAGCGGATATATCACAAAGTACTTCAGAGATAGCTGCAGGTTTCGGGGTAAGTGATAAAACTGTATTATTCCACTTGAAGCAAATCAGGGAAGTAAAGGTACCTCATGCTTTGAGTGAATCGAACTTGCAGACACGCGTCGACTGCTGCTGCTGTGTTACTTTGCTCAACCGTCGCAATGATGAAGGGATTTTAAATCGAATCATTACTTGTGATAAAAAGTGGATACTGTACGTTAATCGGAAGAGCTCATCGCAATGGCTGAACCCTGGAGACCCAGCCACATCCTGCCCTAAACGAAAATTGACTCAGAAAAAGTTACTTGTGAGTGTTTGGTGGACTGGCGCCGGTGTCGTTCACTACAGCTTTCTAAAATCTGGTTAAACGATTACGACAGATATCTATTGTCAGCAACTGCAGACCATGAAGGAAGAACTAGCTGCTAAACACCCGAGATTGGTCAATCGCTCTAGGCCACAGCTGCTTCACGACAACGCAACACCACCACCACTCACTGCACAACAAACAACCACTAAGTTAGATGACTTACAACTGGAATGTCTGCGACATCCACCGTACTCCCCAGACCTTGCCCCAACAGATTACCATTTTATCCGGAATTTGGACAATTTCTTACAAAGAAAAAATTCAACTACGATGCGAGCAGTCCAAACCGCCTTCAAAGAGTTTATTGATTCTCGCCCCCATGGTATTTTTAGTAAAGGGATCAATGAACTACCTATGAGATGGCAAAAGTGCATAGATAACAACGGTGCATACTTTGATTAATTAAATATATTTTACAAAAAAAAATACTTTATATTCCTCCCGTACAAAACGCCAATTTCATATGTAAGGACCTGATATTAGATAATAGCAAATGAGGAATTTTCTGACTGTTATAACGAGTACCAGGCACACTTTGGTAAACTGTTTGCTTTCTATTTCCATCCTTGATATATATATTACTGTCGCAGAGTACACCATATCAGAACCGATTAAACCAATATGTATTAACTCAATAATGGTGTGCGTAATGTTACAGATTGGGAATTGCTTATCTTGACGGATTAACTGATACATGTACCTCGACGTACATCAACACTAATCACATTCATTACGGATAATGGATTAATAGCGTCGAATACCAGTATAAAGTTTGTCATTGCTTAGACGAATAACACAATTTGTGAACGAATTTCGAATAGATAATAACATTAAAGTTATGAAGTTAACTTATATTCATTTGTTGTTTATTAAAGTACACAAGAAGTCAAAATATGTTTATACTAACTGTTCCGCAGCAGCTTTGTTGGTCGTAATACTGTGACTTGAAATTTCTTTGAAACATTGCTCGAAAGCAATCGCAACCGCAAATGACTTTATCGCAACCGTCACTATAGCAACCGCATAAATAAGACCTAATGAAAATATTTAGAAAAATCAACTAGAAATAAAGTGATGAAGGTGCTAAGAAATTCAAATAGTCTATAACCATTTACAAATCATAGCGCGTCGAATGCTGATGTTCCTACGTCGATACTTTCACAAGTTTTCACGTGATTGGCGAACAATGAAAACCCATTTTCATAATATACGTGTTTAGATGAGAGAAAACTACATCAATCATCCATCAACCGATAGATGTCCACTGCTGGACACAGGCCTCTCCCAAATATAAATAATCTATTAATGTGTTTACTGTTGATACGTCTCGGTTGCCGGAGACCGTCTAGGTAGGTACCACCGCAGCATCTATTTCTGCCGCCGAATAGTACTACGCAAACATTACTGTGTTCCGGTTTGAACGGCGCTGTAGCTAGTGAAATCACTGGTTTAAGAGACTCAACATCTCATGTCTCTGGCAACGAGCGGAATGTGGTGCAGTGCTAACGTATCACCACCAGGTCAACTTCTCGCTCATCTCAAGGATAAATTAAAACAAATTGATTGTATATTATGTAATAATATTTTACATTATATAAACCAATAAATATTTTAAGTTATTGCACTTGCATACATGATATTATATTATTTTTATATTGTATACATATATACATACATACATACAGATCTATGATTAAAGAATTTATTATGGAATGTAGATGAACTTTCAGAAAATCAACTTTTTTTCGGTGTGAATTCATTCATTCGGAAGCGGAAGCAAACCGAGCAATTTTCAATCCATCAATTTGCATATACCAGGGAAGCTGACGAAGGTAATTTAATAAGCATCACATTTTCCCAAACCGCTATCTTTTTTTTTGTATAATCAAGCGACGAGTCCACCCAGACGGTCACTTGATGGTAAGTGATACGCCCTCCCATAACAACGTAGCCCTAGCTAAGGTTTTATACACTTCCTCACATTGCGCTCATCGCCTAAGACATAAGATGTTGAGTGTCGTTACCTCAGTAATTACACTAGCTACAACGCCCTTCAAACCGGAACACAGTAATGTCTACATAGTGCTGTTTGGCAGCAGAAAAAGGAGCTAACAAAGTCCTACCATCCAGTCTTCAATTCGCTTTTAAACGGTCAATGTTGATATCAAAGGACGTCAATATATTATTGCTTTACACAATACCGGAAGTTGAAAAGCGGACGGCGGTTCGACGTGATAATTAACGATTGTTTCGCGTGACGATGGAAATTAAATGACCCTATAAATTAAAAATCTACAAGGGTAAAATGAAATGAGGTTTTCTTTGATTAATTATAACAACGATTATTACTTAAGATTACTTATTAGTGTTTTATTTTGTTTAAATTATCGTTCCCAGGCCACTTAACTTGCCGTAATATATAATGGAATAAGATTTGACATTTAGACTTGAAATTCGTCAGAAATATTCCTGCCTGACGACAACCCACCGCCACACGAGCCCTTCGCCGTTATTAACGCCCCCGTTGGGGGTGGAAATTTCTTAAAATTCAATTTGATATGACCTCTAAATGGCAAAAGTGTAATACTTAAATCTAATAGTTTCGGAGATCTTGTGATGAGTCAATGAATATATATATACTTCTACGTTGTTTAAAAAAAATATTAAATACTCACGCGGGAAAAACCACTAAAAAATTATGATAAGAAAAGTCATAAATCACCTGTGTTAATGGATTCATGTGCGAAGTATAGAAGAAGAAAAAACAGAATAGACCCGCCAAGTTACAAATTAAGCTACCAAGTGAGAGTATAAGTAATTTTAATAAAATAAGCCCATGATTAACCGAAATATTGGAACTGCATTGTTTATAAATCATTTACACAGACCGCGGCGTCCACAATTTGGTAATTGCAATGCGAATTGGTAGCGTAGGTGAGTTTCATTGCGGAGGGAAATTGGCCCTCTTTTGTTCGCAAATTAGCACCGAAACGTACTAATGAATGAACATAAATTATACATCACCTACCTCCTACCTCCTACCTCCTACCTACAACTCACCTGCTTAATGAAAACTAACCATATATGCCCACTTGCTGTATTCAGGATTTTAGAGATGAAATGAATATCACTGTTGCGTTAAGCTTCAGTTTTAATGCGACGAGATGCGACGATACGGACGTTCACCTTACGAACGTACGCCTTTACACATGAGCACCATTAATTACACTAGTTACAGCGCCCTTTAAACCGGAACGCCGTATGTTTGCACACTATTGTTTCTCAGCTGCAATAGGAGCTGCGGTGGTAACTACCTAGACGATCCTCACACTATGCTTTATTTTACTCGAGCTAAAGGTTTCGAGTGCAACAATTTTGAAAATGGAATGTGAATTCTTTTATTTTTAATTGTGAGTTTTAAGGCTTCGTATTTTCTCTATGCAGCCTTTTAGAAATGTGAAGTCTATGGCGTTTTGACTTTCCAAATTAAATATCTTAAAGGAACAATTTTGCGTGCGAAGGGTGGGCCTTCGGGAGAGGGGTTTGTACGAAAATTAATTTGACTGCTCATTATTGTTCAAGTACTTCTACATTGGTGGTGAGTTTGTTATAAAGTAGAGGATATAAAAATATCTTACATGAGAATTTCGTTGTAATTTTTCTGATGTTACTTTTCTTGTATAATATATTTTATACTCTTAAACATTTATATACTATAACAATTTACGTCTTGACTGTTAGGGCACAGGACTACTCTCAATATGAGGACGATGGGGCCATAGTCACCATGCAGGCCCAATGCGGATTGGTGACTTCACACACACCTTAGAATAAAGTCTAATCCATGTGCAGGTTTCCTCGCGAAACAGTTAAACAATTATATATAAACATATAATCTAAATTAGTTGTTATTAAGCGAATTATTACGATTTCTTAATAATTTGAATGTTTAACTTAAAGGCAGTTTGCTATCACTTCATATCCTCGTAGTAATAATATATTTATTTATTAACTTAATACCTCAGAGAGACGTCAGTCATATTAAAGAAAAAGAGATGATCTTTTCAGTATTTTCTATTGTTATACTCTCACCAATGAAATATTCACCTAAAAAGGTTAAACTTGGATCTTCAAACATGACATAAGATTATGAACATTTTATATATATATCTTTTAATTTAATGGACTTAGAGCGTCTTTAATAAATTTAATTTTAATATAGCTCATCCCATTGGCTGCTTTGTAAACAATACTGGTTACTGTTCAATTTTATCGTGACAACCTGAAACACATAAAAACTAGACTAGACCTAAAATCATGTTAACTAACAGCGTATTCTGTCCACATAAAACCAAATTTGGAGGTAGTTATTACGCTTTCGATAGGAATACACAAACCCTGCTTAGTTTGACTAACATACATGTCGAATCATTTTCGGACCTAGCACTAAGTAATAAGGCTCAAATTCAAACGTCACTTATTGTAAATAATAAAATTATACGCTATGATTCACAATTACAGTAATTTCACTGTGAAATGTAGGAGACCATTGTAAATATCATTCATATAATGGTCTGTGATCATACTAATGAACCTTTTTTTTTAATCTAGCATCGTAATTACCAGATTCAGGTCTCTGTCGCCGGAGACTGACTAGGTCAAACAGTAATGTGTGAACGTTATTATGGTTCGGTTTGAATGGGGTTGTAGTAAACGAAATTACTGAGGTAACGAGACAACATATGCCTCAAGGCGACGGTCACACTGTGGTGCTGTGTATATCATCCTAACTAGTGCTTTGTTGTTACGGACAAGCGTATCACTTACCATTAGGTGAACGTCTACTGTTCTCGTTGCTTCGTCCGATAAAAAATATTATCATCATCATCATCAGCCGGTAGCCGTCCACTGCTGGACTTAGGCCTCCCTCAAAAATCCTCATATCGAGGCTGTCGTTTATTGGGGTTTCATACGGGGGATATGTGCAATTTCCCACCACGTTGGCCCAATGAGCGTTGTTGGGAGCCAGAGTCTTGTTTGTTGATTAGCAGGATGCACCACGAGCAGGTGAGGTTGGATTGACTCCCATGAATTGTTGTGGGGAACCCCTTAAAAATAATATACATACATTATACTAATGTAAATAGTGATCGTCTTCAGATTCTTTGGGAACTTTCCTTAAAGGTTTAATATCTTATAGAAATATTTAATATTACCACATACACGTTTGTAGAGGAGAAAATTAAGTAAATGTATTAAAAAATCTAAAGATTATTAAATGAATAAATTAAAATTAGCTGCTTTAATAAAGCCTTTTACTGGTGGTAAGTCTCTGTTGGCGGAGACTGTCTTGGTAGGTATTACCACAACTCCTATTTCTACCGCCAAACAGCAGTGGGGAAACATTACTCTGTTCCAATTTGAAGGAAGTTATAACCTACAAAATTACTGGAGTAACAAGTTTCAACTAGTCTCAACGTGACGATCACAATGTCATCCTGTGCATACCATTGAAACTAGGTATCAGATGAACATCCGGCTCGTCTCGTCGTTGAATAAAAAAAGCGTCATTTGTACGAACCGATTACGTGTTATAAGTTCTATCTCTACCCCTATCTCTTCATGCGTAGCGGAAGGGTTTCCGTTATAAAATTCAAAGGTGCAAATAAAAGGCGTAATCTCGAACACCCCCGCTGAAAGCTTTCGGTGTAATCAGAAAATTTGCTGAGTGCGCTCCGGACAGAGATTTAACTTTGAATTGGACTATTCTTTTTTTTTACATAAAGTCCTTCTATCCTTTTATCTTAAATTCTTTTAAATCGACCAACTTAAACTGATTTTCATATAAAAAACGTTTATTATTTAAAAAGTTATATAAGAAATAGAACCAGTTTCAACAAATAAAGCGCTTGTGTCATTCTACAATGTAATAAGGTACATGACTTCAAAGTACCTTTTACTAACGGTGTACTTATCGTACTTTACATATTCCATATGTAAATGTCATCGAGAGTTTAATTAAACTTAGATTTAGTTATTTGTTAGTAATGCACCCAGGGTCGAGGTCAAAACGGCATTAGTTAGTCAGAAGTTGAGAAAAACTAAGGCCTAATCAAACGGGTGATCCATTTACAACTACTTGACCACAATCAGTCTTTCAACACTGTTGTGATGGAGAAGAAGAGCTTCCTTTTTTTAAAGCAGTCAAGTCACGGAAAGATATTCAAAGTCCGATCAAATCTTAATTTAAAAAAAAAAACTGTTATATTTGGTTTTATTAAATGTGTATAATATTCGTGTAAATATTGATCAATCATATCATCATATCCGATAGACGTCCACTGCTGGACATAGGCCTCTTCCAAAGATCGATCAACCGGTATTGCGCTGCTCCGCAACCAGTGACTTACCGCTATATTGGCACGGTCATCAGTCCACCTTGTGGGGGGCCTACCGTCTACGGGTACGCGGCCACCACTCGAGAACCTAACTACCCCATCAGCCGTTAGTCCTTCGAGCAATATGTCCTGCCCACTGCCACTTAAGTCTAGCAAACTTTTAAAAATGTATCATTCATTCGTAAATGAATAAAGTGATTGTTCGGTCTCTTACGGCGATAGTATGGTCATGTACCATACTTTGATCTACAGCCATAATTTCAATGAACCTTAACAAATAATTATAGTTTTAATTATCATTTAACCTATTAAATATAGCATTTTAAATATAACATTATTAATTAAGTGTTTAGTAATATTTGCTTATTAGAATAGTTTTCCTACTACGGCGATGATACGTAAAACATATTGTAAGTTTACTCTAACATAAATTAGTATGTTTAAACATAATTTAACTTAAATAAACATATCCCTTCCTTCGCCAAACAGAAAGGTAATTTACTCTAAATTAATGTATGTGTAAATAAATTAATAATAGTTTTAGTAGTGATTAATATTTCGCACTATAACGAACTTATTTTCCATTTCAGTGCGAACGCTTCTATAATGAAAATGGTTTGCGAGCGTTCAATCTATTTAAAAAGCGATTTAATCTAAAAGCTTAACAGATAACTGGCGGATCCAATTTAGGGAAGAATAGGATGGACCATCAATAAGCCTGAACACTGGGGACTGGCTTGTCCACAATTAGAGGCTGTAACACCTAATTTTCAAGCCTTATTTCGCTAAAATGCCTCTACTGAACCCCTGCTTGTCACAGGCGGATCAAAGCTTATCTTTTGAGGTGTGAATTCGTTTCGCCTTTTCAGGGTGTTCGTAATTTTTTTTTATGTAATTAAGCAACGAGACGATCGTCACGTTCACGTGATGGTAAGTGATACGCCCGCCCATAACAACGTGACGCTGGTTAAGATGGTATGCACTGCATTATTGGGCTCGACGACTGAGATGTAAGATGTTGAATCTCGTTTTCGCAGTACACTAAATACAGCGCCCTTTAAACCGGAGCATGGTAATGTTTGCACACTACTGTTTGGGGGCAGAATTAGGCGCTGCGGTGGTACGAACCTGCACAGTCTTAGGCAATAGAGAGAAATTTTAAGTCATCATCATAAGCTGCTAGCCGTCCACTGGTAGACATAGGCCTTAGCATAGCCTTCAGCACTGCCGGGCATTAGCGCTCGTCGTCTGTAGGAATTCATATAGGGGGTTTTGGGTCATTTCCCACCACGCTGGCCCAATTCGGATTAGTGGAAGCCAGAGCCTCGTTTGTTGATTAGCTGGGTGCACCACGAACAGTTGAAGTTGGAGTGGATCCCGTGAGTGCGGGAACTCCTAATATTATAATGATATTAACAGGCTCATATCAATGTAACCCTAGTTATGATGCACACAGCATCAAGCAGCATGAGAAAGATGTTAAATCTCGTTAATGTAGTATTCTAGTTCTCCAATGACCACTGGTGGTAGATCTCTGCTGCCGGTGACCGTTTAGGTCAAAGTACCATTGCTGTTTCTATTACTGCCGCCAAACATTAGTGTGTTGACGTTGGTGTTCGAAGGACGTTGTAGCTAGTGTAATTGCTGAGAGTAACAAGACTCAACAACTTGTATCTCAGCCTAGGAGCGCAATGAGTGGGCGTATCACTTATCATCAGAGGAACATCTTCCTCGCCTCGTCGTTTATTAAAAAAAAACTCAAGTGGTAAATGGCAATTAAATTTTCTGTTTTATTTAATATAGGTTAGTGCTTCACTATGAGCTCACCTGGTGTTGTGGTGATATGGTCTATAGCGGATAAATAGCACTAACCCAGTAATAGTCTATTCATCTCTTAAAATACTAACTTGTTACTAACATAGGCTTTAAGTTAAATTGTCACTTATAACCCCTTGGATTACCTAACAGCCCTAAATTAAATTTATTTATTATTATGGAAGTTGTTTATATCAGAGATGATTAGGAAGGTAAGGGGTCGGTGCAATAACTCACAGGAACTAAGCCAACCTCACCTGCTCGTGGTGCACCCTGCTAATCAACAAACGAGGCTCTGACTCACCAATACGCATTGGACCACCATCGTGCGCAATAACCTAAATCCTCCCATATGAACCCCTTCAAACAACCGCCCCTCGTGCTCGGCGATCGATCGATGTGGGGACGTATAACGACTGATGATGATGAAGATAATGTCTTTATGAGCGGGTATTTCAAGATTAATCAGTATAGAAATTTTTAGAAGATTTATACATTAAGGAAGATATTTTAGTGCTGATGACGATGATGATGATTTTATTACCATATAATAAATATATGAAAAAGGATTTATATAAGGAAAAAAAAACTTCTGCCTTATAGACTTTACAATGATATAGGAGCCGTCTCTGTACGATTGAACCGGTCCGGTTCTGATGCTCATTTTCGACGTTGGAAATGATACGGGACATTGCGATTTGCGATATACGGAACCCGAAATCCCCCTTCCCCTGTAAACTACCCGGGATTTGCCGAAACCTGATTTAAATACGTACGGAATCATGATTCCAATATCCTTATACGAATCATAATACTTTTAAGCAATAATTTAGAGAAGTATTAGGAAAAACTAAAAAAAAACAGGTTCAGGATATATTATCTGCGAAATCAATCTTTATGGATCTTTTCTTTTTTATCTTTTAAAATTTTCATTAGCCGATAACGACCACTGCTGGGCATGAGGCTCTCTCAAAGATCTCCACATCCATCGGTCGATAGTCATCATATCCTCCAATATCACTGGGAACTAGAGCCGCCGTTTGAAGAGGTTCATGTGGGGGGTCTTGAGCTATTTCCAAACCACGTTGGCCCCATGCGGGTTGGTGGCAGCCAGAGCCTCATTTATTGATTAGCAGGGTTCACCACCAGTAAGTGAGGTTGGCTTAGGTCCTTTTAGTTTTTGTGCAATTTTAGCATGACGCCTATCAATTGTATACGGGATAGATCAGTGTACTTTTTACTGGTGGCAGATCACTGTTGCTGGTGACCATCTACATAGGTACTACCACAGCGCCTATTGCAGCCGACAGAGAGTAGTGTGCAAACATTGATGTGTTCCTGTTTGAAGGGCGCTGTTGCTAGTGTAATCAATGGGGTAACGAGACTCAACGTCTTACGTCACAGGCGATAAGCGCAACGCACCACATTTTCTCTTGAGTTAATTTTATGGAAAAAAAATTATATAATCTCGACGATTGAGAGTTGCAATGACTTATAAAGGTTACTAGTGATAAATCTCTATTTTGTGCTTTTATTACTGCCACCAACAAGTGTGCAAACATTACTGTGTCCCAGTTTGAATAGCGCTGAAGCAAAACTACTTGTCACGTAATTTAACATCTTACCATAATTTTTCTCAAGGCGACGAACTCAATGTTGTATTATGTATATTATCCTAGCTAGAGCCACATTGTTATGAGCTGGCGTATCACTTATCACTTAATTGAATAAAACAAAAAAAATTAATGTTTAAAGTAAGTTAATAATGAAAATACTCTGACTCTTATAGATATAATTCACAGAGTACAGTAATGCTTTAATGGCATCAATTAAAAAAAAACGAAGGAGATAGTAGAGGTTATGATAGTGGTTATATAATGGGTGTAAGGGATCCCGCACCTGCTCATGGTGTACTCTGATAATCAATAAACCGACCCGCATTGGTCTAGGGTGGGTAATGACCTAAATAGTCCCTTACTAACGACGGCCCATAGTGACCGACTGTTTGTCGGGCAGCGCAGGACCGATCGATGTGAAGATCTTTTTGGGAGGTCTATGTCCAGCTATGGACTTCTATCGGCTGATCATTGAGTTCTATAAATATCGAGTTTTATATATACAGAAGTGGTTTTAAAAGAAATACTTGCTTTTTCATACAATTTCAGCTAAACGCGACTTACGAAGATAATTTTCCGTTACAAAACAAAGTTTACATGTTAAATTTGGGCTGAAACGATTCGCTCAGCAAATATTCAGGTAATCCTTAAGCTTTTACAGCCGTCGACATTACACAGAATATTTCGTCCCTTTTAGCTTTAGAAGGCGAATTAAGTGTTATTTGCAATTGGGCACAGTTCGGAAAACTTTTGGGTGAACTTGTTTGCCCGTTATCTGGTTAATGCGTATCGGGGAAATGAAAATATTAACACGCTAAGCTCTCTGCGGCTCCATTTCTATGCAAATAAGTTCAACTGGGTTTGTGATTTAATATAACTTTGATAAGTTCAAGATTCAAGCAAATCAACTCCTTGACACTCCTGATGGTACAAAATAACTTGGCAATGCTTCAGTTCAATACACTATGAAAATGTTGTGAAAGTTTATCTTTTCAAGACATTGTTGATACTCCATAGTAAATGCTGCAAATTCCAGTACTCTCATACTCTCATAATAGTTTGACATATTTGAGATTTATAACTCGTGGCTGCTGCTCTAAAATTCATTGTTTACAAGCACATTTATAAACTTCATCGCCTCTTCGTCATTTATAATTATTCATAGAAATATTAACTGTTATTTGATTATTTATACGTTTAAACTGAGTTTGTTACAGTTAAAAATAGACGATAAACTTTAAAACTAGATTACTGAAGAAAACTACTATTATAATAATATTAAAGAAAAAAAAGCGGTTCCGCACAAAAACTCACGGAACTCAAGTAAACCTCACCAACGTGGTGCACACTGGTAATCAACAAACGAGGCTCTGGCTCCCACCAACCCGCATTAGGCCCACGTGGTCCAAATCCCCCCATATGACCTACAACCGTAGCGATCATTGGGAGAGGCCTATATCCAGCAGTGCACGTTTATTGGCTGATTTAGTAGTAGTGGAGAAAGAGAGTCTACTGTTTTACAATGATAGATGAAATGAGATGATACTTAAGGACATACCTTCACTGTTTCACCAGAACACAGATTATTGAGTGCTTTACACAGATTATAAAATATTGCTATATAAACCTCTGCCATATTAGTTGCAGTTAATTCTAGTATTGAAATGTTAAAGCAATAGCTATTAAAACATTTTTTTTTTAATTAGTGACTATCTCAAGTTAATCACAAGAATAAATCTAGACTTAGACTTAAAAAAATATATCTAATTTACTAACTTTCTTTTGTATGTTACAAATATTATTTTATATTACGAAGCGACGAAATGAGCTGGACATTCCACCTGATGATAACTGGTATGCCAGCCAATATCAACGTGGCTCTAATTGGATACACAGAGCCCCATATTACGCTCGTCGCTCTGAGAGACATTACCTTAGACTACTGGTGGTAAGTCTCTGTTGGCGGAGACCCTCTAGGTTCCACACCAGCATCAGCCGCTAGATATCCACTGCTGGCGATAAGCCTGTTCCAAAGATCTTCACATCGATTAATCCTGTGCTGCCGACAAAACCGCCAGGCACTAGGAGTCGTCGTCTGTAGAGGTTCATATTGATCGGATTTGAGCCCATTCTCACCACGCTGGCCTAATGCTGGTTGGTGGAAGCTAGAGCCTCGGTTGTTGATTAGCAGCGTGCACCACCAGCAAGTGAGTTTGGCTTGAAACTCTCGAGTTGTTATGCGTGAGCAATTACACCCTCGGCACTCCTTACAACCTAGGTACTACCATACAACATTTTTTACCGCCAAACAGTCGTGTACAAAAACTAGTGGAATTACCCCGGTAACGAGAATTAACATCTTATTACTCAAGACGACGATGGCATGAATACCGTCTTAACTATAACCACGCTGTTATGGGCAGGCGTACTGTTTACCATCAGGAGAACGGCCCGCTCGTATCACCACTCCGTTAAATAAAAAAAATTGTATCTTCAGTCTCGTTACCTCATTAATTTCACTAGCTACAGCGCCCTTTCAACCGGAACACAGTAACAGCAGGAATATAAGCTGCGGCGGAAGAAGCTCTCTGGTATCAGTGTACCAGCTAAATATTTTGGTAACATCAAGAAATTCATAAGAGAAAGCTATTTATAAAAAAAAAAAATCTTTTCTCTTCTTTAGCTAAGTTGTAGTCCACAGTAATTCTGAATCAAATACTAAACTTGTTACAGACGTAATTAGCACACATTTTGTTTCAATTAAGTCGTCAAGTTCAATTAAGGTTAGTAAACTTAACGGCTCTTATCTCTGTCAACTTAACGGCGGACGTTAAATAAATAAGCGAACCCGGGACCGCCGCCCGTAAGTTCCTTACACCAAATTGCCCCTGAGATAACAATATACTCAGCTATTAAACGCAAAAACTCGCAAATAAAGCTTGTAATCTCGACGCCTGTAAAAGCTTTTAGAATTGCCTGAATATCCATAGAGCAAGACGTTTTAGCTTTTTCATTTAAAAGTTTCTCCCTCTTTGATATTAACAAAAACCTCCCTCCAGTAATATTCAAATGTTTACTCCAATGTTTACTGTGTGTATAGACTTAAGTCGAATTTGTTGTGGTGTTTGCTTTTCAATTTCTCTTACTTAAAATTATATACATCATCATCTTCGGCAGATGCCCACTGCTGACCATAGCACCCCTCTACCCTTAAAGTTCTCCACATTGATCTGTCTTACGCTGTCCTCGCTCCGGCGCTGTCGGGTACAAGGGGTTGTCATTTATACCGTTTTAAATAGGGAATTTGGGCCATCTCCCACCACGCTGGCTCAATGCGAATTGGTGGAAGCCAGATCCTCGTTTGTTGATTAGCAGGGTGCACTACGAGCAGTTGAGGTTGGTTTGGGTACCGTGAGTTGTTTTGCGGGGACCCTTTGCCCCTTATTTTTATAAACTTAAAGCGGACTTAATGCCTGTGAGCATTGTCTAGCAAACAAATCACTTACCATCAGGTGACCGTCCTGCTTGTCTAGTGACTTATTGTATATAAAAAAAATTCATTTCTAAGTCAACAATTGTCTACAGGAAAAAAAAAAAAGCATATAAATGAAACGTATATTAACACACACAACAACCAAAGGTATCTAAGTAATGCCTTCGCACCATTTTCTTAAAAACTTCCTTATTTCCGTCGCCAAAGGATTTCAGGAGTTTACGATAAGTTTACTTTTGATGTTATAAAAGAGTGTTAGTATTTTTTTATGTCCTGTAAAGGACAGTGGTAGTGTGCAGTCACGTTACTCGTCTTCATATTATTTCAAAGTTACATTAACTAATACTTAAAATTAAGATAGCTTTAATAGTGTTTAACATTTAAATGCTTTATATTTACAGATTCATATAAAAATTAAGTTGATTTTAAAGATTAAGAAGTTGATATAAAAAAATGTTAAAGTAAACACCTTTATAAATAGTAACTAATAAACTATTGCTTATATTTTCATTTATTTTAACTTAAGCATCGCGTAAGTACAAGTCAAGCAAAAGTGGTGTTTTAAGATACTTATCACGTTGATACTTCCATTCCAGTTGGAGCAGTAATTTAATTTCAGGTTAAGTGCCCTCCGATTAAGATTAGGGTCGAGAGACAGCTGGGGGTGCAACCTGGATTTTATTAAGGGTCGTTCGAGACGTAACAATAGTATATCAACATAATTAGAGAATTCCAATATCGGACCTACAGTTCTATGTTTGATATAGATTTTCTAGATCTTGATGTGGGGGGGAATTATTACACTTATACTATACACTTATATTCTTTTATTCAAATTATATATATATATATATATATATATATATATATGTATATTATACATAAGTTATTTAATTGCATGCTAGAGCTGCTCCTAAAGATGAACGGAACATATAGTGTAGGTGGCGGGAAGCTGCTGGATGCGGGCAGTGCAGGATCGATTGCAGTGGAGTTACTTTAGGAAGTCTCAGTATACGCTCAATAGTGGGGGTAATCAGGCTGATAATGTACGTATATTTTTACTGGTGGTAAGTCTCAACTGCCGGAAACCGTTTATATAGGTACCACCGCAGCTCCTATTTCTGCAGGTACACAGTAGTAGAGTTTATTACTTTCCATTAGCTGAACGTCTCGCTCGTGTCATGGGTTTAATATTAAATTAAGCCAGGCGACGAGCTGGATATTCACCTGACAAAATGGCGCTAGTTAGGTTGGTATACACTGCACCCTATTGCGCTCCTGGCTTTGCTACATAGGATGTTAAGTCTCATCACCGCAGTATTTCACTAGCTACAGCTAGCTCCCTTCAATCCGCAACACAGCAATGTTTGCAGATTGAAGAGTGTGGATAATGTTATGGTTAAAATTAACCTTAATAGTTAGATATAAACGGACCCTTTGGCCATAGTTACTGATATCATCGGAACATATAATTGCCCATATAAATGTTCTTTATTATAATTGTAAGCGCTCGCAGCGCCGGCTGGCTCGTCCACATTATACGTCGACTTAATTTTCCGCCTTGTATTCCGAGCGGCATATTCTTTAGCGAAATAATTAAACTCTTTAACTACGCGTTAATTATCTATATGAATATGTAAAAGCGTGTTTAATTACAGTCATGAGTTATTTCCTTAATGATAAAAACATCTCAACGCTACCAATAAAACAAAGAGAGCGAAAGCGCAGAATTTCACGTCACCATTATTATAAACTGGAAGCTGTTCGCAATTATATTATCCTACTCGAGTTTCCCCAAATTTATATTTCCTACACCTTATTGGGAAAACAGGGGGGGGGAGGGTGATTTTTCTTACTTTACAAGATCGTAATGACATAGTCATGATTAACATCATATCAGTATGAAAAGAATGAATCAACAACACTAATACTTATATATACATTTAATGTTATCGGCCTGTTAAGTTTGACATTTAAAATATACAGTAATATTGTAAATCAAGCAAAAAACCTCTCCAATACGTTTAGGAGCTGATGATATACCTGATGGTGATAAATTGCTATAATATATCAAACAAGTATTAGTGTCTTTATAGATGGCGCGTCTCTTATGTGTGTGATGATATCAGTGAGATGAACGTCTTGCTCGTCTTATCACTCTTTGAAATATAAAAAAATGATTTTTTTTTATTCTTGGAAGCGACGAGACGAGGATTAAGTTCACCTGATAGTAAGTGATACAACTGCCAGATAACAATGTGGCGCTAGTTAGTATGATATAAACTGCACCGCATTCCGCTCGTCGCCTGAGACATATAATTGTTCTGAATGTGCAAATGCAAATTTTAGTTTTTTTTTTATTTACACAATGACGTTTATTCTGTCAAAAATTTGAGACACAAACAAACATAATTTCATCATATATCTATTCATACTTAGTAGATATCCAGAGATTCTTCAAGTCATCATGAGATCTCCGAAAGTGTTAGACGTAAACAATCAAAATTCGGTAAAGATATTACTTCTGCTATGTAGAAGTCCAATAAAAAGGAATTTTACAGAACACCTCCCCTAAAGGCAAAAGAGGGGGTGCTACGGCCAGCAGAGCAGGCGGGGAGCAACTGGTTTATATTATTTGCAGTTCATTTGTCATAGACATTAGGTTACTATTGTTTTTCTATTGAGTGACGAAGTAGAAGAAGTTTTTCTTTTTGTATTGTATTAATCGACGAGAGGAGCGGGATGTTAAACATATGATAAGTGATACGTTCACCTTATAATAAGTGAAACGCCTGCCCATAACAACTTGGCGCTAATTAGAAAGATCGTAGAATGAAGGTCTCTTTTGGTTTTTTGTTTTGGAAGGTCGTTTTGAAAGGTCTCTTGCCGGCGACCGTCTAGGTAGGTACCACGGCAGCGCCTATTTCTGCCGCCAAATAGTAATGTGGAAACATTGCTGTGTTCCGGTTAGAAGGGCGCTGTAGCTAGTGTATTTACCTGGGATAACGAGACACAACATCTTATGTCTCAAGGCGATGGGTGAAGTGGTGGAAATTACAGGCGTATCACTTATTATAAGGTGAACGTCCCGTTTCTCCTGCATGTCTCATATTTATACATACATATGTATGTATGTATATATACATACATATATATCACGCATCGTTTCCAGTGGGGTAGGCAGAGACCACCTCTCTCCACTTGCTACGATCTTGGTACACCTATATCGCTTCCTCCACTTTCATGAGCGTCTTCATGCATGCTCGTCGGTTGCGAGTACTCTAGACCCGGCCTTTCTTTAGGACATCTTTGATTTCATCGGAATCTGTCCGCCCAGGTCGACCTGCACCGATTTGTCCAATCATTCTTACCTTGTACACCTCTTCCGTTAATCTTATTTGTTAAAGCTCGTAATTTAAGTTAAAAACATAAACATAGTTAAATTTTTTAAAATATTGAATATTAGTAACTTACCAACCCTACATATAACGGGAAAAGGGCAGGAGGAAGAAGTAACTTGAAGTACCAAAATGGCTACTTTAATTTCGATATATAATACTATATCATCATTACATATAATAGTTAGATTATATATGTCAATGTTAAATATTTGTAGGTTTAAATATATATCAGATTTACTACATACCTTTTACAGATATGCTGTTGTATATAAGAGATATATAATGCAATGTAATGAAACATAATGTATCATTTGTCATATGTAAATGTAATGTATATATTAGAATAATATCTAATGTTTATATTCATAGTATTAGTGTATATCTGCAAGTGTGTATTTACTTGCAGATATACACGACGATCATATTTTCGCTTATATATTGATATCCGACGAGTGGAAACCCAATCGGGATTCCTTGCGCATCCTTCTGCGGATTCACGCGAAAGTTTCCAAATAGCCGCAAACGAATCTTTTTAAATCCTTTCCTACGAAGCCTTTTTATGTTAACCAGCACAATTTTTTTTTTGCGAAGTTATGAAACCGCACATACAACAGTCAAAATAAGTACGTGTTAGGTCTTGCCATTACAAAGTAGTACTTAGGAAGATATACTACACCACATTATGCTCATCGCCTTGAAATAGAACATCTCATCTCACTATCCCTGTAATTTCATTAATTACTATCTCCCTTCAAATCAGAGAACAGTAATATTTGTACAATACTGTTTGGCTGTAGAAAGAGCTGCTGTGGTACCTACATAGACGGAAGTACTATCTCTGGATATATTTCTGCGGCAAAGCAGTACACAATAAATTAGAGTAGGGATGAAATAACATAAAGGCAATAAGCACGATGTGGTGGTGGCACATTCTACCCAGCACCTTATTATCACAGATAGAGGTATAATTTACTTTTTAAACATTACTTCCTGTATTTACCTCGCACCTTAATATATCCTTAACTAGAACAACTAACAAGTATATCGTTTATGAGATAATATATATGTTTCCGTTCAGACATGGGAATATTTAAAGTGCTACATTACCTAGTAAAGACTACATCATCGTTTATCATCAGTCAGATTTTAGTTCAATTCAGGCTACAAAATTAAAAAGACTTAAGACAGACTAGACTGCCGCGAATCTCCGATCGATTTATAAATCAGCCGTTGCCAACGGAAGTAGATTGCCCATACTCTACGAAGTCTCCCAACCGTATTCTCAAGCAGAAGCTTGATTGAAATCTGCAAGGAAGGCGATAATGCAGCTGGCCCCTGACAAACGAGGAGAAGAAAATCGGGAAGACGTGGAATGAAATTAAGGGTGAACCCGAAGACCGAACGCGACAGAGAATCACTGAAGACGCCCTTTATCTCATCTTGAGCCCATGTGATATTAATGAATTAATGAATGAATGATGAGAGATAATAAAGACTAGATCTTCCGCACCTTATCATCCGTTAGGATTTTGATCAGCGTAGTCTACTTAAAAAAATTCGGTACAACCTTGACATTAACGAACATAAAGAATGCTAGGAGAAAATTGTATCATTACTTCCGCCTTCCGGCCTCGGTGAAGTTAACGGATCATAATAAAACGTCTAACACACGAGAGCAGGAAGCGGGTCGTTTGAAGAACAAACACGAGGCCAGAGGCCGTTTGACATTTAGGACGAGACCGTTATAATTTCAAATGTAGCACCCCTCGCCACACGAATGAAAATTTCTCACACAAAAGTCTTTTCATAATGAAAACGGGGCGGCTCGCGAATTTTACAGTTTCCGTTCCTTTTTTTTTTATTCGCTTTAAGCAAATTATCATTATGGAAAGAATTCGGCGGGCGAATGTACGAAACTTTGCACACACGACCGTTTAATGTATACCTACTGAAAGGAATGAGAATTTGGGTAAATGAATTTTTTTTTTATATCTTCCTAATGACAAAAAAAAAACACAAATTGAAACTGAAAATAGAAAGAATTTTCATTGATCTCTTAATTACATCTCAGTATAATTTTATTTCTATCTTTACAATAAAATGAAAGCTGTTGCTGACTGTCTCGCCCCTATTTCTGCCGCCAAACAATAGTGTACAGACAATACTGTGTTCCGGTTTGAATGACGTTGTTGCTGTCATAGTGATATTATAGAGCTATAGAGATGTAACATCTTATGTATCTTAACGAGTAGAATGAGATGCAGTGTAAATCACTCTAACTGAATAAAAACGCTTTTTGTATACATTTGAAAATAGCTTTTTCTTTATCGATGTACTTTTTTTATATTTGTATTTACAATTAGCTAAAGTTTAATATTACAGATATTGAGAATGTGAATGATGAAGAGTCTTCCCCCAATATAACCTATAGGCCAAGGGCCATAGCCGTCTTTAACAGCTAGGACACAACAAAGTTGTTATAGAAGCTTCAGAATATGTTGCATTTGGAATCGAACCAAAGGATTCCTTGTTACAAAGCGATTACTTAGACATGACATCACAGAGGAAATTAAAATTTTCATATATTTTCCCATGTTCCTTTAACAATCCATATTTCCTTCCACGACATTTTCCATGAAGTCCTTTGTTTATTTCGAAAGTCTAACATTATTCTAGTCTATTCAATTGGTCCTCCCGATCCTTACTGAGAACCGCATCATTAAAGCTTCCAACTTTCTCAGAATTTCTTGTACAATATAAAATGTCATTTTAAAACTGGATGTAGCACTACTGCAATAGAAAGCTCGAGAAAGCTGTTGCTCCGCAGAAAATTAATGTATAACAGGAAAGTGGCTTTAGATCAAAATGTATGAGGACAGGATATTTATAAATTGACTAGAGAAAAACTAGTCTATTATTATCAATTACTATATATAATTAGGACACAGTCAAACTTAAATAGTTGCTTATTAAAATAATGAGATAATTCTACTGATATTTTACTTGAAAAGCTTTTTACGAGAGGTCTTTAGTAAGTCACAATACTAATGGTTGCTCACATTACTGTGTTACTTTTAAAAGCTGGTCAAAGTACTTATATAAATAAACACGTAGGATATAAGTAAGGAGTCACATGTTATTGTGGTGGTATCTAAAATTCATATGCTTTAAAAAAAAACAAAGTACAATGTGAAAGCTTTTAAGAGTAGTATAAGTAAAAAGGGAAGATAAAGCAACGTTGATTTTAACTTTAATTCAATGAGAGGTTCTAATCAGACTTATAATTGATCGCCTGGCAATCTAATTCCTGTCGCGGAGCTAATTAAGTCAGGAGCCGGGTAAAGCTGGAGGAAGTCCGCCAGCGTTCAACATCAAACAGACCGGCACAATCACGCAAACTCGTCGGGACTCATTAAAAATTCTATTTCAATTTGTGTTCCCGCCTCCTTGCGAAATACGGCCGCTGTCAAACTGTCCGTTATGAATCTCTTATTCTAACTAAAAGCTTAAGAATGTAAATGCCTTTCATTAATTTCGCCCGGAGCTTTTATTGGGGGGCAAAACTTCATGGCCTTCCTTTTTTTCATTAAGTTCACAAAAACACCACAGCGCATCCGGAAGTAATGTTTGAGGAAGCGAAAGTTACACTCGACTCGCGGTTAATGTTACTACCAGTTTTATATTTATTATTTTCTGGGGGGATAAAGATGTATTGTGTACGCAAGGGAGAAATATCGAAGCCTTTATTCAGAAAGAGAGAAGAATAGAATGTAACAAACTGTATTGTCCATACGACCGATAACAATAATAAACATACGGAGGAATATCTTAAAGCATTTCTTTCAATTTTCAACAACCAATTCACCTCCCTACTGATGGGGCACAGACTTACCCTCAATATGAGATCAATGGGCCATAGTCATACACCTCAGAATAAATTCTAATTCCTGTGCAGGTTTCCTCACGATGTTCTCTTTCACCGTTTGTATATCACTGTTATTACTAAAGTACACAAATGTACATAACTTAAATATTAAAGTCATCGGTACATGCCGTAATTCGAACCTGCGACCTTCGGAATGAAGGCTGCACGCACTAACCATTAGACCAGCGAGCTACTAATAAACTATTATTACTACTATACTATTTAAAGCATGCATAAGCAAAAATAAAATGAAAAAAAAGTAATTTCTGAAATGATCTCCATTCAAACATACCATTTTGATTTTGATGATATTTCTATCCTTGGAAACATTAGTTGAAGAGGCTTAAGAAGAAGAAACTAGTACAAACCGAAGTTGTTTCTAGAAATAAAAAGAGCAAAAAGACATACAATGGAAGGTAACTGGAAAATGATTTTTTGGTAACTATTATTACTTTTGATTATTACAATAACTATTGAATCGACAGAAAACATCATAAAGGATATATAGACATTCACCTGAAAATAAGTGATATTCATTCTCCGTAAAAACATGGCGCTTGTTAAGGTGGTATACACTGCACCACATTGCATCTCCCTTGAGACATAAGATGTCGAGTCTCGTTGCCCCAGTAATTACACTAGGTACAGCTTTCAGTTCTGACCACAGTAATGTTTGCACACTACTCTCTGTCGGCTGCAAAAGGCTTTGTGGTGGTTCTTACTTAGATGGTCTCCGGCTACAGAGACCTACCACCTATTGAGATGATATATTTATGCCAATTTTTAAATTATCATCAACTTATTTCAGAGCCTGTAAAAGTCATTTTGAAAATATGTAGCTACATTATAAAAATCCTAGTAATGACAAAGTAGAGGTCCTTGGAGTATACTTTGCAGGTGACCTGATTATAATCAAGATCATAATTTATGGAATCGCATTCACTCGTAACAGCGTGTGAGGAACACTGAGTGAGCTGACGGGTTATTAGCATTGCCATTTTCTAAAGAACTCCGAACAAATCCACACGAGCATTAAACTTAACCGGTTCTTACAAAAAACCAACGGCTGCGAAATTAAAAGCTACGTAAGCGCTTTACAAAATATACAGGGTGTTCGCGTCGTTATAAATGTGAACGTACTTTTGTGGGCTTTCACAGGGACTTCATTTTGACAACAAAATTGCACAGCAGCGAACCTGGTGTGGAGTTCGCTAATTTTTGGGATAATTTCGCAGGCTCCATGATAACCTTCTATTTAACTTTTACCGTTATACGTTTCAGTTATTAATTAAAAGAATTGTACATGTGTTAAGTAACAAGTTTGGTGCTTAATTCCGAATTATTACGGACTACACTTAGCCGAGGACAGTTAACAGAGAATTTTAGTTGGTCACACAAAACATTATAACTTTTAGACTAGTGGTAGGTCTAGGTGATTCTACCACCAGACAGTACTGTGCAAACATTACCGTATTCCAATTTCAAGAGTGTAGCTGGTGAAATTCATCAGCTATCAAGACTTATCTTACATATCAAGGTGAGGAGTACATGGTGCTGCGTACGTCTACCTAACCAGGGACAAGTTATTATGGACAGATGTGAACAGCTACTCGTTTTGTCGCTTCATAGAATAAAAAAGGTGATGATGGAGATGTTAGGTATTATTAATACTTACGAAAGATCGTTTAGGATACCATCAAACTAACTAACATTTTTAATATGTTTATTTCAACTATGAAATATAACTATATAGTAAAATTAAATTTAACTAATTTTATAGCAGTTATTTAACCAAGTTATTATCCGATGCTTCAAGTATTTTACTGCGTCTGTGGTTAGGGAAGAACTGAGATGTACTATCATAATTATCATATAGTATTTTTATGTAAAATTACTCCGCGGTTATTTAATACTTATATATATTATAAAACCATTAAAATTAAGTTTAATAAAATGTATAATATGTAAGTACATATTGAAAGTAACTATATAACTTTCACTTGTAATGTAATTACCGCTGTTACAACAGCGACTACGTTTAAAGTTACTTAAAATATAGAAATCGTTGACAATTTTTAAATTCATATTTTGTATATGCAGTTAAGTTATATTTGATCTACTTAGAATTGTTTAATGTTAAGTAGTTATATAACGGAGTATGTGCGATAAGACACTAAACGTTTTACTGGTGTAGCTAAGCAGCCACATTTCATTTGAGTCAAGATAATTCTTTACTTCTTGTAAGCACAATAAGTAAAGTATTGTTGAAATTGAATAACAAAAAAAAATGTTACATTTGTAATTCACGTCTTGTTCTATGAGAGAGCCATAACAAGGGGAATATATTTCTATCTCGCTCACAAAGAAACTGTGCAAAGCCGCGTTGACATAAACACTGTATGTTATTGTGCAGCGCGGGGCTATCAGACGGGCCTGTACGTAAAAAAGCTTTTATACGGATGCTGTATGCTGTACAGCTTTTTTGTAATTCGACAAAGCTAAGGGACAAGGCGAACTTTCAACTAATAGCAAGTGAAATTCATAACAATGTGGCGTTAGTTAAAATACACTGTATCCCAATCCGTCGGCATCGTGATAAGTGTGATAATAACTAACACCTTCAGCAACCCCTTTTTATTCTACGAAGCGACAAAGCCGTGTCCATAATAACTTGACCCTTGATGTACGCAGCACTACTAGTAAGATTTTGAGTCTTACTTTTTTAAAGTTACTCTCGGTTGTGTGTGTTAAGGGTATTTTAGTACTTTTTATTCTATTTTCCTTTTCTTTTATTCTGTTTTGTTTTCCCTACATACATTTTATTTTTATCCTTCCATACATTCATACTTCCATGCTTAATCATCTTTACATATTCTTGTTTTCTACTTTCAGCTTGTGTTTTCTTCAATTGTTTTAAATTTCTTATCGGAATGGTGAATATCATTGATAAATGGTACCAAGAATATCATCATCATCATCAGTCGATATACGTCCACTGCTGAACATAGGCTTTGCCAAAAGATCTCCACATACAGTCAGCATGGCTACCAGTACCGCTGAGCACCAGGGTCTGTCGTATGTAGAGATGTAGAGATAAGGGGATATTTGGGCCAATTCCCACCACGGTGGCCCAATGAATATGCTTGTGATCTATGTCTGTTTCTGTCTCTATTTACACTTGACTCTTATTTATAGTTTTAATTATTGTTTCTCTCTATATTATCTCCAATTACGTTAGTCAGTTAATTAAGTCTTATTATTCTCAATAAATTTACCAGCTACAGCATCCTTCAAACATTTATGTTTCTAGGAATAAATAGCGATGCTGTGTTACTTACTCAGACTATTGCCCAGAACAGATACCTACCAGTAGTTATGAGAATTTTTTTTTAAATACTTATTTAAAGTATCTCTCAAAGTTGTTACATTTAATTATTACCTTGACTATGACTAGACTAAACTAGACTAGGACTTATAAAGCGTATAGGCTGCTTCAAATCGGTCGTTAGTTAGGGCAGAGGCAAATTAATTAATTAATAATTATTGTTGTAATGCTATTAAAAAACATAATTAATTATCAGTTTCATAACGGAAGTATTGTTAGTATTTCGAAAAGTTTAATTCAAACCGCAGTCATTGTTACAGTTGTAACAATTGTTATAGTTTAACACCGGTTCTATTATCTAACAATGTGTCAAATTTCACTTTGTAATCGGCGAACGCTTTTGTTAATTGTAACACTGTTCACCTCATCATCATTTCAGGTTATCTATGTACTATGATAAGCCGAGGGTATTCCTGAAAAAAGTGTTTGATTCGATTGCGACTCTTAGAGAGTTGGTGAGCGCTGTACGATGATGACGGTCAAAGGAGAAGCTCTTGCCCAATACTTCGACTTCACTTGTTCAACTTGCCGAGAAGTTATAGTCACTTTAAAAGATAAACGAATTAAGTCTGTCTATATTTTTTATTTCATTTAAAAAATACCACCCTTAATGTCCTCAGTGCTGGAACCCCAAGAGTACATCCCTCTTAATGGGAATGTCAAGGGAATTTATCCACCACGCTGATCAAGTTGTGATTAAGTTCTTGTTATGACAAGGTATAACAAATCTCATGATATTGAAACTATTTGTAAGTTAAATTTAACTTTAACTGTTTAAAATAAGTTTATTTTTAGCTATGAAAGTTAAACTTACTATTATGCAGATTTTCTACCTAATTAATTAATTTAATTTACTCAAGAACACTTTAAGTGAATACCTAAATGATATTAAAGCTTACCCCTTACCCCCTAAATGATATTAAAGCTTACTAATAGTACTAAAGTAATTTAATTTATAAAGCGTTATAATAAGGATAATTGAAGTTACCTTCATTAGTCTAAATTTAGTCGCATTTAAAATCTACTTGCTGTTAATGTACGTCAGTGATAGAGTAGAGGAGATGATAGTGAAGAAGGTAGAGTGCTCGTGTAAAATACTTAGGCTATCATATATTAATGCCAGAACAGACACTGCTTTGGCAAATTTAAATATATCAATAGTGGTTAGTCAGGATATGCGTCACGATCTTTTCAGCCTCCTGCAACTAATAATTATTCTCATGCCAAAAGAAATGCTGGTAGATGAAAGAAGTCGTAGTTAACGTACAGGAGTAGAGTCCGTCGCGAAGCTTTTTCAAATTATTCAAAATATCAGACTATTTTCGGAATCCACCTAAACGCTTCGAGAGGCTGGATAAGTAGAAGAAGCCATTCAGATGAATTCGATATCATATGAGGCACCGAAGTCGAACCGGAGATCTTCACGTTAAATTGTAATCGATCAGCCTCTACAAGTCGGTGGCAGTCAAACTTTAGTTAGTTAAAATGGGTTTGTAATGACAGGGGGTTGAAAACGCTGTAAATATTAAAACTGTAATAACTTGTTGATTAACATAATTAATTCAGCTTTAGTTATACACCATATTTCAGAGATAATTGTCATATTCGTCATTAATATACTGGTTAGCGAATAGATTGTTAGTTAAGATTATAGAAGAAGTGCCTGCTTTAACTGGGGTAGTTAGTCGCCTTTTACGATTAACCAAAACACGAGGATAGTTAAGCTCGTCTCTCAAAAGCTTGTAAATATTTCTGTTCGTATTTATTTATTGTATGAAATAAAAACTGCTTGCAATGAAATATTACTCTATGTACAAAATCACACTAAGGGTTGAGTGGCGGTTGAATCGTTTATGAGTTCCCAAGGTTGATCCTGAAAGGTAAATCCTGGAAGACGTGCCTCTGGTAAACAGTGGAAGAAATGGACCGGGTTTAAATATAAAAGTCAAAAAGAATATCTGAGAATCGAATTGGTTTTCTCTGATCGCCACACTTCAATTTGAAGATGACACACAATGATGATGGTATCGTCTTCTTGTGACACAAAATAAAAATCTGCACAATGTTCAATGCGAATGCACAATGTTGACGTTTTAATCACATTTCCCATTAGCGAGTACCGCAAACAATAATAAGCATACTCCAACAGCATTAAACCCTGACCTCGTTATGGTAACTTGATTCACGACAATTGCGTGATGACAATACAAACGTGGAATTACTGTAATAAAGCTGCGATAGGATATCCATCACACAGTGTAATCTCTAGGCGTTAACTGAAATATCTCTGTAATCAATCAAAGTTGATCCTAACGAGTGCTTCGGAAACCTATTGATGTACCAAAGATATTTCTAAGCTTCCGGCAGAACGAACACTTACCTAATAAGGGAATATGGAATAAACTAAATTGGACCTTTCATATATATAATAATGTATTTATAAGCAGTACCCAAGTTGAACGTAGATATCGTCATTATTAAAAAAGTGAAAGTACTTTTACTTAACATCTAATAGAGTTTGATCGGTTATGAGCTTGAACTTCCGGTGAAGGAAAACAATGCGTGGAAATCGTTCAACGTACAACAGCTTCCGACGACATTTGATATTAGTCAAACCGCACTTAGCGTGATGGATTACACTTGACCCTTGACTCTCACCTTTTGAGAGGAGGGCCCGATTCCCAACAGTGGGAAAACATAAACTGCCGAATACTGATAATGATACTACCATAATTCATCAATGCTGTGATATAAAGCCGGTGCGACTTTTACGTATAGTTCCTTTATAAAATTCAATTTAAAAACATCGTTTAAAATGTTTGCCTCTCGCCAAGAAATATGAGTCTCTTGACTGAGGAAATGAATGGGAACGAAGATTGATTAAAATGGCCCCTCGGGGACGCGGCCGGAACGGTCTCGGAATTATGTGTAGCTACACTATGAGGCATCATCAGTAACGTTTTCTTGGCCCCTCTATTGTTGGCTTTTTAGCATTCCACCAGAAAAGAGGCATTCCTTGTGTTTAACACATACCTGAGCGTCTTAGTTTCTCAAAAGGCAACTCCTATTTCAATCCAATTCAATCAAATCCAAAAAAAGGCGGGGGAAAATGTGCAGACAGGGTTATTTAAGAAAGATGTGTTAAAGAACAGTGTAAGATATGAGAAAAGAAGAAGCCTGATAATCTTTTAACCTATTAAATGAAAGAGAGTGTAAGTGATATGATATAACAGGAGATGGTAGTCGCTCTGAATACTCCTGCTCTCATCTTTTCGTTAGCAGAAAATTGTATAGATAAACGGGGAGAAGAGTGAGACGCTTAGCTTATGATAAATGATACGTCTGTCCATAACGTGGCTCTAGTTAGCAGCATACAGCATCACATTGTCGTCGTCGCCTTTAGACAAGATGCAATTTCATGAGCTAGTACACCATTTAAACTGAAACATAGTAAATTTTGCACAGTACTGTCTGGCAGCATGAGTACCTGCAGGATAGCGATCCTTTTCATTTATAATATTAAAAAAGTAATTTTTCAGTTTTGATACGTTTGTTCAGAATTACGGCGGAGATGAAACCAATTTGTTATTTCTTATATCCGATCTGTAACATACGAAATTAAACTTTACCTCTTCGTAGAAAATATGAGCCCCTTGACTTGAAATAAATGAATTCGTAGATTGATTAATACAGCCCCTTAGAGACGTGGTCGCGGCCGCTGCGAAGAAATCAACTTGGGGATGGGGAAATCTTCGTGTTATCTTTGTTCAATGTTTTTGACAAGACAATTGTTTTCTTATATATAAGTATTACAAAGGAAATTTTATTGGTCGCTTTTAATATTTGATCTTTCGCATTTTTCTTTAAGGTTATGCTCCTATATATAAATGTGTTATTGAACTGACAGGGACAGAAGTGACTAATAATATATACACCCTAATGGAATTTAATAAAACATGTTATTTGATACTTTTCTAGATTAATAATAAAATCATCACGAAGATCTTCCTGATGATCCACATGGAATAATAGGAAAGCGAGATGAACGTTAGCAACACCAACTAATGCTACTCAGTAGAAATTTACACATCGTAGTGTAATTTTTTTTTTATTAAACTGTTACCGATGGGAACTGTTACCGGACGGTAAGTGATCCTCCTACCCATAACAACAAGGCGCTGGTTAAGATAAAATCTGTACATTGTGCTCGACGCCTTGTATGATGAAGACTCTTCTTACCTTAGTGTTTTCATTAACTATAACGCCCTTTAAACATAAATACAGTAAGATTTATACACTACTGTTTAAAGAAGTAAGGTCTACGGATAAACCTATATAGTCTCAAGCAAACAGTGAATCTTTTTTTTTATGATGAAGTTTGTGCCGCTTGTAACTTTGACAACTATAGCAGCTTCATCGGACTCAGTGACAGTGGCCTACAACCAACAAGATCATTTTTATACCATCACTCGCGGGATGAATAAGCTCACTTTAATCTTCATCGCTAGATATATTTTATAAAGTTGCGTCTATCAACTGGAAATCTAAATCTCAATGGAAGCACAGTTCGGTAAGTCTAATGCGTGACGAGAATAAGCTTTATGGATTGGCTGCCTGCCCGGCTGAACCGAAATAAATAAAGCAACGCCTCTTAAACATCAAGGTCGGGAAATGCGGCCTTTGAGGCGTTGATTACATTTAAAATGAGATTAGGGAGAAGCTTCATCACAAAAAAAAACATAAAAAACACTGAGAAATATATCTCTGTTTTTCCAGACATTATTCTATATAGTTGTGGAATCAGTTTTCTTTATCTCACTCCTACTCTTCGCTCTGCCCTCGACAACCTCTGTCTCTAGCTTCTATATTTCACCTTATCCTGGATCCGTCTGTAGATCTTATATCAATCAGATCTTGTATCCAGTTGCTGATGTAGTCACGAGGCCTTTACTAATAATATTAAATATAGATCAATTTCTTGTATATACATTATCATATAAAATAGTTAATGTTTATTAACTATTTTTATAAACAATAAGAAGTTAAGTGGTAATTACCATCACTAGAATTTTTATATGCTGTATCACTGAAGAGAAAGAATGAAATACAAATATTTAAAAAAATATGTATATATATATTTATTTCACGAAATTATAGGAGTAACGAGATTTGATTTTCAGTAGTGTAGTGATGTAGGAGATATTTTTTTTATAATAAAGACTAACGAGTTGTTTACCTGATAATTGATATGTTTGTTCATAACAACGTGGCCCTTGTTAGGATGATATATATAACATTGGATTTCACTCCTCGCATTGAAATATAAGACAAATCTCGTTTTCTCAGTAATTTTACGGGATACAACGGCTTTCAAACCGGATTGATGTAATGTTTGCACAGTAATATGACGGCATAAATAAGTGCTGCGGTGTTATTTATGGTCTAAGACAGTGCAGGACTGGTCGAGTGGAGTGGAGATCCTTGAAGGCGTCTTATTCCTAGCAGTGGGTGTTATCCGGCAGATAAGTACTACCTAATATCAGCTAAACGTCCCGCTCATCTCGTTTAGTTAAATAAAAAAAAACACATTCACGTTGCCTATTCATTCCACACATCAGTCAAACATTAAGCTTCAGCTTAATTGAAATTCGATCCTTGCCTAAGTTCAACTTGATAGCGATGATATAAGTTAACTCGAATCGATGAATTTAATACCAAGTGCTGTTTACATCCACAAACACACCGGCGTCAATGGATGGAAACCTTCCAGCCGAAACTCAAAGTTTAAGTGAGATATGATTTACTTACGAACTATTTCCGTTATGTGTTATATTAGTCTTGAACATTAATTATGATCCAATATCATATTCATGAACCGTATTTACTATTAGATCTATTACTCTACAGTAGTTAGAAAGTGTTGCTATGTCCTGAAATTTAACTATCGATATATTTTTTTTAAATATTTTTTTTTTATTTAGTTCTTTTGTTTTTCGGATTCCAGTTCTCGCCTCTAACTTCTCATTTTCTTTTATTCCTTTCCTCTTTTCTCTATCACGTTTTCTATCATACCTTACCGTCTACTCCTTTTTCTCTACCACTCATCGCCTCATTTCTTATTCTATTACTTTCCATTTCTATTACATTTCAGTTCAGTTTCCGTTACATTTCTAACAGCTAGTAATATTTCTTCAATTTTATTTCTTTTGTTATCTCACTAATTAATCTTATTAACAATCATATCGATGTTGGTGATAGGTCTCTGTTGGCTGTTAAGAACAGGACTAAAGTACGCCCCAGGTTCGTGGAGGGAGGAGTGATGATGCTCACAAAGCGAGCCTGAGGTGAACGACGACGTACAAGGTGGTTTAAAACGTGTTTTAGGCGTAGTGCCGGGAGGCTTCAGTGCGTTCCACAGGATATCCCGTCGCCTCACTCAAAGCACTGAGGATGACCACCGGTTTAAGAGGGTAAAAATACAAATAACCTTTTGTTCCACTCAGAAACAGTGTATTTTTTTTTTTTTTTTTTTTTTTTTTTTTTTTTTATTTGAGGTAAAGCGCGGCCACTCCCGGGAAGTACTGGGAGACCGAGAGCTGGAGGCACCAGCTAGCTTTTTGAGACTTCCACACCCGTCTGAACAGTTTGGTGTGGAGTTCTCCTGTCTGGGTGACAGTGCAGAGGAGGTCCAACTTGCCACCTCGGCTGCCGATTCGGCGATTTACACCGACGGCAGCCGCATTGACAACAAGGTGGGTGCGGCGTTCAGCGTCATGCGGGACGCCGCAGAGGTTGCCAAGAAGAAACTCAAGTTGGGCAACTTCTGCACTGTGTACCAGGCAGAGCTGCTGGCCATCGCAGAAGCGACGGGGTACGCGGCCAGCGGGTCGGCGCAGAAATGCGCCGTACTGAGTGACTCGAGGTCCGCCCTTGAGACAGTCGCAAGATCGGACACCCTCCATCCCCTGGCGCTACGTATAAAAGAGAATGTTTTGAAAGCGCGTGAGAAAGGGATGGAAATTAGATTTTTCTGGGTGAAAGCGCACGTGGGGACGGAGGGGAACGAAAGGGCGGACCAACTGGCCAGGGAAGCGGCCCTAAAGGATAAAAGGAGACCGGTGTACGAGGATTGCCCCGTCTCATTCGTCAAGCGCCAGCTAAGGCTGAAGACGCTTGACGAATGGAATAGGAGGTATGTGGAAGGTACATCGGCTTCAACGACGAGGATGTTTTTCCCAAACGTCGTGTCGGCCTACCGGACCCTTCGCCAACTGGAGCTCGATACGGTCTTGGTCCAAATGTTCACTGGGCACGGGGGATTCTCCGAGTACCTTCACAGGTTCAAGCTCAAGGAGAGTCCCGCGTGCCTCTGTGACCCGGCGGTGGACCAGACCGTAGCACATTTGATCACTTCCTGTCCTATGTATGGAAGGGAAAGAGACGAATGTGAGTCACAAATTGGTATGCGGATAAGGAGTGGAGTCATCGCCTCTCTGATGAGTGACGACGGAAGTCGCGAAGCGTTCCTGGGCTTCTGCAGGAAGGTTGTGGGGAAGGTAGTTAAGTCAAATAAAAGTAAATAGTTTTAGATTAAGAAAATTGTAAAGTAGAGTAAAATGTAAGTAGAAATATTGTATAAGAATAGAATAAGGACAGACAGCTTACAGACACAATGAGAAGAAGACGATGCTACAGGGGATACTCTTTTACAGGGTCCCCCCCCCACATACTTTCCCCCCCGGAGCGCCGAGCAGCAGTCTCCGAGTCCGAGGAGAGGAAGAATGATAGAAGGAAATGGGATGGAGAAAGTTAGAGAAGATAAGGACGAAAGATAAGTTGAGAGAGGAAGTAGGTAGAGTGAAAGAGGAGAAAGATGGTAAAGCATAAATGATGGCAAATGATAAGACTAGGATGAATAAAGACCCTGACCCAAAACACGCAGGGGAAACGCATAAAAAAAAAAAAAAAAAAAAAAACAGTGTATTTTTTATGAAGATTTCCCACCGATAATAAAAAAGCGTCTGTTACCGAGAAGTGTCTTGATGAGTACCATCATTTGTTCCTACTAACACTATTTAGTATATTTATAATTTTTTTTTAGTACTTTTTTAATTTTTTTTTCGTGTTTCGTAAATTGATAAAATTACTTATTGACTGCACAAAACCTCTATTAAAACTTGGAGTTCATATTTTCCCTTTGTATTAAGACGCGGTTGAAGCGGGTAAATTTATCAACGTCGAAGGAAAATTGCCAATGTGCTAAATGAGTGTTAGCAAACTCTCTTAACCATGAAAGGTGCTTCCTGTTTCTAAGCGATGGACATTTTAAAAGCTTCTCCAAAGCTTTTTATACGTAATCCAGTTTATATAGCTTTTTTCAACACAAGGATAGAAAATTAGAATTTTTTAAAAGAAAACGTACAGAACTGGTATTAAATCCCCGTGCTCACTCCCCGAAGAGACGAACAGGTTCTCGTTTTGTCGTGACAGCAGCAATCAGTAGCTGTGGCTTGGTCACCCACAGTGAAGATAAGAGGAACCCATCCGGTCGGCCCTAGGTGGCCGTTTAATGTGAGATCCGTGAACTCACTCTCGAATTTGTGCTGGACTACGTGGGCAGACTCGCACTGCCCTTCGCAGCCGTATTGGAGTTGCGGAAGGAGAAGAGTATCCGGTATTGAGTTTCGCCGCTCGTCCTATTCTCCGCGGTCGAATAACAGTTGACGGCGGAGCTCATGATGATATCTGCCGTAGAGAGTTCGGAAAGATTTCTCTCTTGGCTGATACGGCACATAACACCATGGCACTAGTTAGGATGTTATATACTGCACTACATCGTGCTCGTCGCCTTTATACGTAAAATATTTTCACCTCAGTAATTACACTAGCTACAACGCCCTTCGAACCGGAACATAGTAATGTTAGTACAGTACTGTTTGTCGGCTACAATAGGTACTGCGGTTGTATCTACCTAAACGGTCTCCGGCAGCAGATACCTAGCACCAATTTTTGCTTATATCTTCTTGTATAATAAAGATAATAAGTACATTGAGATGAATCTCTTAAATATATCTCAGTCAAGTCAGTGAGGGGAGTCGGATAATCGGAGATTTTTTACTTCGCCCCGCTTTGAACCGTTCACGTTGTCCGCCCTATATCATTGTTATAAATGGATACAGGCAACGTTTCAACGGAGATCAACAGCAAGACAAATATGCGCGGAGAGCTTTTTATGTTTTTTATTGAACTCAGAAATGCTGGCGAAGCAAAAATCAAAGCTCTCGCAGCTTTGATATTTAAAGCTACGTATGTCAGGAAATCGGTTAATAGGTCAACTGGGTACGCTGAAAATCATCATCATTTCGACACCTATCCAAACAGAGTATATACGACTGGTAGAGTAAACACTAAAAAAATATATCATGTAGTAAACCTAATAATAAAAAATATTAAAATTAAGTATTAATAGATAATAAGCTATATTATTTTAGACGATAGCTTTCTGTCCTGTAATCTAGCTAGTAAGGAAACCCTATTTTCTAAAGTCTTCAGGGAAAGATCCTCTCAATAAGAAAGCCTGTGGAAGACGGCATATACAAAGTGGTCTTGTATTTGTCGTAGTGGATATAGCTAGGACGGCGTGTTTCCTTGGAACCTGAAATACCTGAAAGGCAAAGAGACACAGTTTTTTATACAGAGCTTCTCCTAACTTATTGAAGGAGACAAGCAAAGGGGTAACATTGGATGTAAATGCGTCATAACCTTGATTTTCTCCTAGAAGTAAGATTTCTCACCACCAAAAAAGCTATTGCTATACAGTCGTTTCACCATCATTTTCATTAGCCACTAGATGTCCACTGCTACGCATAGACCTTCCCCAAAGATCCCCCATCGGTCGCTCCTACACTGCCTGCATCGCTGAGCATCAGGGCCCGTTGTTTGTGGGGATTTGGGGCTATTTCCCTCCACCTCGATCCAATGCGAGTTGGTGGACTACAGTCGTTTAACACTTCTCTATTCTAGTATTTTAACAATATTACTTAGGTAACAAGACTTAATTTGTAAGCTCAATACAGTGAACAAAATGTGTTACTCTACTAGCCTACCTAGGTACCTATACTATCAAGCACACGGTTGAAACCTAGCGTATTATATACCATAAAATAATCTTATACTTAATTTTGACACAGATGAATTTGAAATATTTTCATTCATTGTTAAGTTATTAAATTGTTTTTTTTAAAGCACTTTTCACTTTCACGCAACTCCTTTGTCCAGGTTATTGCGGCTTATTCGGGTTCAGGACACATTTATTCTTTCTTCTCGTGCAAGAAGCGCCTGGAGGAGTAAAGTGCCTAGTTGTGTTGTATACGTGATTAGCTTCCAAGTTGCCACGTTCTACTTTGCGCAGATACTACATCTAAGTATCGTCTATATTTTTTTATTAGTATTTTATTACATTCCCTACTCTAGTTATTATCTTATAAATATATAAGTAAATAATAAAATCTAAATAATAATAAATGAGAAGCTTTCCTACTATTAATATCCAAAGCCTGTCCTGGAAAGCTCAACGTATAAAATATACCTTGTCTATTTTCATTGACTAAAATGCATTACTCTTTTCTTTCGTATACTTCATTACTGAAGGTCGAGCTTGTCCTGAAATACTCGTGATGACGTCTCCACACCGCTCTGTTCTCGGCTCGTCTCAAGGCATTCGGAATGTTGGTGTCTAAGATTGTCTATATCTGGTCGGACCATCGGGTAAGCGATCGATTCCGTGATCTCTTGCCCTCGAATTTTCCTACTACAACCAGTTTATCCAGATTATCTGGTTGCCTCCGGGGAAGGAGAATGGAGAGGAAAATGCATTATAATGGACTTTGTTTAGATACGAGTGCACATAACAACGTAACGCCAGTTAGGATGGCCAACAAAGCACCAAGATATGCTCATCACCTTGAGACTTAAAATGTTAATCGAGTTACCGTATTATTTTCACTAACTACAGCGCCTTTCAAACTGGAACGCAGTAATGCTTGCACACTACTGTTCAGCTGTGGGAATAGGAGCTGCAGTGATACGTACCTAGACACTATCAGGCAACAGAAACTTACCACCATTAAGTGTCCAGGATCTAAAACAACCTAAGGAGGGATATTAAATAGGTTATAGTTGCGTCTCGTTTCATTTTAATACGAGTGAAGGATTACGTACATCTATAATGAATATGTCGATGCTGAGAGAAAGAGGAGGAGAAAGAAACGTTGATTTTTGTGATCTCTAAGTATTTTTATTTTTATTTATTTACCCCAATAATAAACGTACAAGAAGGCGGCGTTAATCCCAAAGAGGATTCTTTCCTATTCTACCATAGAGTCGAGCAGAAAACAAAAGTAAAGTTGTAGTAATATTTTTTATATACAATTAAGCGACAAGACGAGCGGGACGGTCACGTGATGGTAAGTTACATGTCCGTAAGTTACATGCCCACCCACAACTATTGTGCGCTGGTAAGGATGTTACACTGCAGCACATTGCTCTCTTCGCTTAAGACATAATGGTGAATAATTACAATAGCTAAAACCCTTACAACCGGAAAACAATAATGTTTGTTTTTTGTTCGTTTTATTTGCATATTTGTACTGTTTGTCGGCTGCAATAGGGGCTGCGGTGGTATTCACCTAGACGGAATCCGGCAATACAGACCTACAAGTATGTAAGTGATCTTGTAATTATATAAGATATTGGATTCATGATGATGTCAACGCTGCAAGCCATTCGACTTTTACAGCTTATCTGATATTGGGCGCGTGGACCTGGATCCACGGCCTGTTTATAAAATGTGTACTACTTGTAGTGTAGTTATCCGACGGCGGAGTTTTTATAATGTGTGTCTGGTTATTAGTTACTCTGGCGAATCTACTCGGTCGTCGAGGGCAGGCGCGGACCCGTTCCCCGACCACCTTCGCCTGTATCGGGATCTCTGGGCGGTGAGAACCGCCCCTGATCGCGGGTGTACTTGGTGTACGCGGAGTGTGAGTACCTGTGGCCCCGCGTTCTGAAGCGAGGGCGGCGTGATGCGGAGATTCGGAGCGTGTTGGTAGTGTCCGAGATGTGTGTGGTGGTCACGTGGGTGTCGTCGGTGGCTGAGGTTTTGTGCCTGGTGTGAGGGACCCCTGGGGATGACGGAATTAGCGCATGCCGTGGTCTGCGCTTATTGGTCTTGGGATAAAATATTGTTATATATATAGTGTATTTATATAATATTATATACTATATTAGGTATATTATTATAATATATTTAGGGGTGTTTGTGAATAAAGTTACGAAAATTTACTAAATTACTCGAAAGACTCGCGATCGCAAAGTGAGTTGTTTACTCATCCGGTTCGTGAAATATAACAGATTATTTCTAGCCTAATATTATACGTAAATATACCTCTAACTTGTATATAAAAATATATATTATGTAATTGTTTGTATTAGGTTTTATATCCATTGGCAGTGAAGCTGATGGACAAAGTGAGGAACAGTGTAATAAGGGAGCGGTGCGGCGTGGATGCTTAGATGATTCGGCCATGTTGAAAGAATGGATGAAAGAAGATTAACGAAAGAGGTGTACTAGGTAAGAATGATTGGAAAAATCGGTGCAGGTCGACCAAGGCGGACATATTTCGATCAAATCAAAGATGTCCTAAAAAAAGGCCAGGTCAAGAGTACTCGCAACCGACGAGCATGCATGAAGACGCTCATGAAAGTGGAGGAAGCGATAGAGGTATGCCAAGATCGTAGCAAGTGAAGAGAGGTGGTCTCTGTCTACCCCACTGGGAACGAGGCGTGATTTATATGTATATATCGATTGGGGAGTATTGCCCATAAGTCACCACACTGGGCATGCGGTTTCGCGACTGAAAGGTATTGGCAAGGATAGGGAGATGTGAGAGGAGTTCAGCCTTTTGAGAGGAATATCGCGAAATACACAGGAATAACGGGTAATGGATGATGGTTACTATTTGATATGTTTTTGGGGGAAGAAAAGTAACGCCTGTAGTCTTCGGGGGCGTGAACCAGTATTTATCGGACAGATGAACCCATTGACAGAGTATGCTAGTAATAGTCGCAGAAATATTATTCTTTCTCTAAATTTTCTTTCTTTACTTGCCTTAAACGATACGCCAAAGATAGTATAAGGGTGAGGACATTCTAACTCGTGTTCCACACGAGGGTTCAATAGTTACCTTTCAGTATAGTATTATATACTGAAAGAGAAGATTTTAAACAATCTAAAACAAATAAGTATAAACAATATAAAATAGAAGAATTTACGTAGCATGTGAACACGGTGTGTACGCACAATAAATTCAGCGTCGTTTCACAGTTCGGTACACAACTTTCAGCGAGAATTTCCCCGCAGAAAATACTTTTTGTGTGCTCGTAAAAGTTTCCTTAACATATACGTATACATGTAAAAAGTTTTATCATTATTACGTTGTATTATTTAATAATAGTAGCGGATCATTACTTATTTGCATGAGTCAGGCAAACAACTACTTTTAGTTTAACAGTAACTGTGCAAAAGCTGCTGCTTATTGGGCGCTGTAATGAACTTCATGAAGTAAGGAGTTTTTGACATGTCTTAAAGCAACAAAAGTAATGCAGTGTAGTTTATGTAAGTCTAATTAAAGCAGCATTATGAAGAAGCGCATTATTTGTCATCAGAAGCATCTCACTCTTCTTGTAAAGCAATGTACAAGCAAAGCTCAACTTCTCATACGTTTATTGTTTATTATTAAAGTACTTTCACAACGAAATCTCTTTTAAGAATATTTAATAAGACATTCAAGGTTGTTACCATGGTAATTATTTTCAATATTTCATAACAACAGACAGACGGATTGCCGTTATTGGTTTTGATCATTTGCATTGGTCAATATCGTAATAAACTCTACATCTCTCGATGAGCGACTATCAAAAGCTCCTGCTCATCTCGTTATAAAGATTCCTGTGGGAGATCTTCGTCCAAAAGTGGACTGTCAAGTGTTGATCATGATAAATCATTTAATAACATAATTACCTGAAGTTTTTTTTAAATGTAAATCAAACGATAAACTACCCGTTAAGTTAAGTAAAATATTTAACTTTAATTAAATCGTAAACAGACCAAAGCTCGCTTATATTCGCAACGAGCAGTAAATGTAAACAAGTTAAAGTAACATTTTCTTAGAGCTTTATAAACGTTCGCCGTTCCGTTCAAGTTAAATTTATTAAAACAATAATATAAATACCGAGCTAAGCTACAACTTCACTTACCCGTCCAAGTTAACTGAAAATTGAAAAATATCAATATTCAATTTAAAACATGGTAGTCTTTATTGCGAACGTCTAGGTGGTGGTGGTGGTAAAACATTACTGTATTCAAGTTGAAGACCGGTGTAGCTAGTGAAAATACTGGGGTAACAAGGCTCAACATTTTTTTTATTCTACGAATTGATAAGACGATACCACATTCACTTGTTGGTAAGTGATACGCCTGCCCATAACATCGTGGCGCTTATCAAGGCGGTATATATGGCACCTATATTGACGCCTTTCGAACCGGAACGCAGACTTGTTTACACACTACTGTTTCTCGGCTGCAATAGGAGCTGCGATGGTACCTACCTAGACCAGCAACGGAGACCTACCACCATGTTGTGTCCTAACGCAACGAGCACAATGTGTTGCTGTATATATCAACCTAACTAGCGCCACGTTGTTATGAGCTGACGTAGCAAATACCACGAAGTATTTTTTATTCAACAGGGGGACGAAACAAGCGAGACTATCACCTGATGTTAAGTGATACGCCTGCCCATAAAAACGTGGCGTTAATTAAGATGGTGTACACTAGTCCACGTTGTGTGCTCGCTTTATCTCTAACCTATATCTCAAATTTCCAACCCTTAGTACAGAACTGTTTTGAATAACAGATATTTATGTTACATCATTCAGCTTTTGGAATTATGGAGGGTGAGTAAAGAGAAAGTTTACAAAGCGCTTGTTAAAGGCAAAAACTTCTTTCATAACTTAACTATACTTGTTACACCAAAAGAGGTCAAGGAGACTTTTGTTTGTATTCATTTAGATCTAGCTATTCCCCGCCTGCTTTACTTGCCGTAATATAAAATTAGACAGGAAATTTGTTTAAAATACTCCTTGAGAGGAACGGCAACCGCAACTGACTTTCTATAGCAACCGTTACTAAAGTAACCGCATAAATAACGATATGAAAATATTTATAAACATTAATTAGAAATAAAATAAACGTTCTATGAAATTCAAAAAACGAAGAGTCTATAACCATCTACAAATCATTCCGCGTCGAATGCTCATGTTCCCATGTCACTACGTTCACTAGTTATCACGTGATTGGCGAGCATACAAAACCGAATATAGTTATATGTATATATGTACAAGTCGAAACTCTTTGCTAAAGTGACTACGATCAAGTTGTTCCAAGTACAGTCAACAACATGTTTACGGTATCATAGTAATAGAATAAAATGTGAACACTTAAAATTACGATAAACAAATCTAAATCAGCAATAAGTGACAAATATCAGGTGTGTAAGAGTTCCCGCGTTACAACTCACGGGATCCAAGCAAACCTCATCTGCTCGTGGTGCACCCTGCTATTCAACATACGAGGCTATGGCTCCTGCGAATCCGCATTGAACCAGCGTAGTGGAAAATAGCTCCAATCGCCTCTTATGAATCCCTACGCGATCATGTGAGAATTTTTGGGGGAGACTTATGCCCAGCTATGGACGTCTGTCAGCTGATGATGAATATATCAGGTTGTTAAAATTTTTATAACTAGACTAAATTGCTGGTGATAAGTATCTGTTCCCGGAGAACGTCTAGGTAGGTACTACCGCAGTACCCATTTCTGCCTACAAACAGTAGCATACTACAATTTAAAAGGCGTTGTAGCTAGTGTAATTACTTAGGTAACAAGACTGAATATCTTATGTCGTAAGGCTATGAGCACAAGATGTTGTATATACCATCTTAATAAGCGCCACGTTGCTATGAGTAGGAGTATTACTTACCACAAGATGAATGTTTCGCTAGGCTCGTCGCTTTATCGGTTCAAAAATAACTAGGAAACTAAGTTCTATGTCTTAATGGACTTGCTAATGCTGTACTTAATTTTTTATTACTTTCCATAAGAAAAAAAAACGTTTTTACACTCACGTTTTCGATAGGAAATTACTGCGAATTTATTAACTGAAATACCAAAGCCCAAAGGATTTGATTCCGGATAGAAAAAAAGTAATCTATGTGAAAGTAGGCCGTAGTAATTGAAAACTTTTTTGTAGAAATTTACTTAATGTCCTTTTGAAGCAACATTTTCTAGCGGTTATTTAAGTATTGACATAAATTGATAATTGTATTAGATACAGACGCTTTCAAAGATTTTTTTTATAGTTAAAATTGTTCTATTTCTCTTAAGTAAAAGTTAATAAAGGATCTCAAATTAACTTGAAGTAAAATGGCAATGAGGCTGTAATTAGTGATCTCCCAAAGTAGACTGTCTTTTATATTGACAAACAGAAATATTTAATATGAGCATGTTTGCTAGATGGGTGAGAAAAAATCCTACCATCATCTAAACTCCATCAGTATAATCATAAAATTTATCTAGAAACTTCTGTTACGGCGTTCGACCTTACTGTAGTGTTCACCTTACTAATTTCAAGCAAACAATATTAGACGACGAAATACGCGGGACTTCCTTCTGACGGTATGTACTATGCTTACTCATAACAACTTAGTTCTAGTCAGAATGTTATATACAGAGCACCATGTTAAGCACATCTGCTTGAAATACTAGATGTTAAATATCGTTACCTCAGTAATTTTAATTACTACAGCAAGACGTGTGCGCGGTGTTAAGAGTTTGTAACCTTTCATCTTTTAAAAGTACTTCAGTGCGTAACATCTAAGTATTTTTTACCAAGTGCAGCGAGGCTAAAAACCTTAAAAACTTGATAAGTATTGATAATTGATGCGATAAGAAAGTAAAACGAATTTTGTGTCGTCAGACGTGAATATGAATGTACCCTCTAGTAAAAAAAAATTTCTTTTAAAAATCTTTATTTTTGTTTCGGATAAATTTTGTGTTTATATAATACTAAACATCGGAGATATACTTTCAACTAAAGTTCCAACCTCCCAACTTATAGAAATTTGGAAGTGAGTGTTCTCCTAAGTTTCATTATGCCGACAGTTAAATGCGGAGGTTTTCAAAAGTTCTTGGCGCAAGCAGAAGCGGCTACTTGTGGGAGATGCAACTCTCGTTATCACCGAGCATGTGTTTCCTTACCACCAAAAGACCGTTTGACATCTGGCTGGCGTTGTCCAGAGTGTCAAATACATTTTAAAAGAGATAACATCGTTGATACACCGCTGAGAAGAAGGGTTGTATTTGAAAATAAGAGCCCTAATTCTGATGAGTTGTTGAATACAAGTCCGTGGAATATCACAGCACAATATGATTCCCAGGAAGTCGTTTTAGATGTCGCCGTGGAACTACCGCTATTTAAAGACGAGTTACGTACCGAGATGAGATCTTTGTGTGGTGAATTTCAATACCTTCGCGCAGATGTTATGCAACTGAGAGAAACTTTAAAATCATGCCATGACCGTTTGGACGATCTGGAAACGACAATAGGCTATATAGAAACACAAAACAAACAGGAATCGAAGTACGAGTTTGAGTTAGAAGAGGAAATTAAAAACTTGAAATAAGAGTTAAATGATGGAGACTAGGACTTATTCTTAAATGATATTGAAATATTAAATTTTTCCGAACAGTGGAGAAAATGTATTACATACAGTTCAACTCATCGCCGTTAAGTTAAACGTAGAGATCGAGAAGAGAGATATAGTAAATGTGTACTGTACCGGTGGACGGCTCATCAATGTTTCGGACTCGTCGGGACTCACGGACGGATGTCCCTGGCGCATCACGAGTGCGGCTGACCCGCTGCGACTTGCACGATCAGCTACTGCACAGCGCCTGAGTTCGCCGCGGTTCAAATACTGCCGATTTTGGATTATCGGGCCTTCCCAAGCGATCGTATATCAATGAACGCCTAACTAAAACAAACCGTCAGTTATTTCGGCAATCGAGGAACGCTGTGACGAAACCCGGACGTATTTTCGTTCGACAAAAACCTGATGCAGCTATCCGGCCGGGCAAATAGAACAAGATATCAAAAGAATCTTTGGTGAAGAGTGTTAACATGCAGAATTAAAATTATATACGTAACTACTCGTGCTTATGGTTGTTTGGTGTACATAGTGCGACGCATCGCGGGAGTAGACATGGGGTAAGTGCGAGTTATATCAGCATTTTGATTAATCATAAGTATGTCTCATTGTTAAGAAATATTTGTTTATCTCACTGTAAGTACTTTTACATGTATTATTGTATATTTAATAACGGAGTTGTAAACAAATTTATCAATAAATTCCACATAAATCTGTCACCAAACGCCACACAGACAGCATCTCAGTTTGTACAAAATTGTTTTGTTGTTTATTCGCATTAATAAATTATATAAATGACGGGGGTTAAATACATCAAATTAGGTTTACTAAGTGCGGACTCCTTAGCTACAAATCACGATTAGTTTCTTATAGCCATGGGTGAACACCTTGTGGATATTACGGTTATAAATGAGACGTGGCTGCGCACTGGAGAAGAAGGAATAGCGCCCCCGGTTCCAGGATATCGACTACGTCACATACTGAGATCCGTTACATATCGTGAAGGTAGGGGAGATGGAGTTGCTTTTATATAAAATCTAGTTTACGTGTCTATTTACGAAACCATTCGCAACATTCATTGGTCAAACAAATGTGGATTAGTCTTACTTTAAATACAAAGAAATTGTTAATAGGAACAGTTTATCGACTGCCTTGGCTCGATGTGGATATTTTCCTTGATGTCATTACGTATAGTATGTGCGCCCTGGGGCTGTATGATAATATAATAGTATTGAGTGACTTTAATATAAACATGCTTGATCATACAAATTATAAAACAAAGAAACATGTAGACTTTTTGTATCATGCCAATATGAAACAGATAATAAACATTCCGACTCACTTCATTGGGGATAGTGCCACTCTTACTAATGTGGTGTGTACTGACGGTGTATACCGAAATGCGCAAGTGGATCATGTAGCTGAGCTGAGTCATCATTCATTTATCACCTGTGAGCTCAATTTTAAAAAAGGTAAATATCATATCGGCAAATGAAAGACATTATATTGGAAACATTTCAAAGTGATTTAAATAAAATTTCGTGGAAACACATATGCCTGGAACAAAATGTAAATAAAATGGTATACTATTTTACTATTTACATAAAGTGGCTGTTTGATCAACATGCGCCAGTAAAAACCAAAATTTTTAAATCTCGACCGATGCCGTGGATTACAGATAATATAAAGTTCATGTTTAAGTTACGTAAAACTACTTGGAAACGTTACTACTAAAGCAACTTCGAGATCCTTAAACAATATTACACAGACTGAAGACGTTTGTCTGCTTCCGCATTGCACAATGAAAATAACACTAATATAAATAACACAAAACTACTCTGGGAAAACTTAAAATCACATATTATGCCTGAAAATAAACACGATGAATTTCCGGTTCAGTTCCGTGATCCAACAAAATAAATAAGATATTCTTAGACATTTCCGGAAACCCTGAAGTCCTTCGCTACTGACCTATTTTGCATATAATAGATATAGCTTCCCCACCTTTTCTTTACTATCAGTGTCAGAAGATACTGTATGCAAGATCATCAGAAGCATTAACACCAGTGCCCAGGGTATTGACGAAATGTCTATATATCCACGAGTACATTTCCTGTGTGTGTAGCAAGGAGCTAATATAATTCCACTACCGAAGAACATCAATCCGCAAAACTATACAGACTTCCGTCCTATGAGTATACTGCCATGTTTATCGAAAATTCTAGAAGGGGTAGTTTGTATGCAGGTTTCGGAATACATTGAGGCGCAAAATATTTTCCCAGACTTAAATCTGGCTTAAGACGTGGGCGTCGAACCACTACAGCTTTAATAGAGGTAGTTGGGAATATTTTAGAGGTTAGGGAGCGCGGGGATGGCACATTTCTAACCCTGCTAGATTTTTCAAGATCTTTTGATTCCGTAAATATAATGGTTATTATCAAAATTTGGATATTATGGATTCGAGTGTGAGACTATTCGATGGTTCGAAAGTTATTTGTTCAGTAGAATACAGCGTGTGGTAATTAAGAAGAAGGACGAGTCTGCGTTCTATTCTCGATCCCTACCAGTAAAAGAGGAATTCCCCAAGGATTTTTTCCACAAGGGTTACTATACATTCTGTACAGTGCTGATACATGCAAGTGTTTTAATGTTTCCAAATATCACATATATGCAGATGACACTCAACTTTATCTCTCCTTCAATCCCAGCGATACTATGACAGTAGTAAATCAGTTTAATTTAGAAATCGAAAGAGTGGCACAATGGGCTGAACAAAATTCTCTGGTCCTCAACCCCCAAAAATCTAAATTTACGGTTTTAGGCACTAAAACCCAAATTAGCAATATTTTATCGAATAATCCATGTTTGTTTTCAAATGACACTATCAAAAGAGTGCAAGAAGCCTCCAATTTAGGTCTGACTAATGATCTAGAATTTTGCTTCGAATGCTACTTATATAAAGTAATAAGGAAATGCTTTTATAGATTAAAAGTTATATATAGAACTAGGATATTCTTCAAAAATTAAATGAGGCAAAGATTGAGAGCTTAGTACTCTCAAATCTTAATTACTGTGTCAGTGTGTACGGCCCGTGCCTGTCATGAAGAACTGCACGAGCAGTTCAGCCTCCGCCTCCGCAATATTCCTCCGAGGAGTCACGTGACACCGTATTTAAACGCAGGCAACATTCTCAAAATAGATGCGAGGCGAGAACTTCACTTGACTTGTCTGTTATTTGACGTCATAAAGACGCAAAAGCCGGATCACTTGTACAAAAAGCTAAACTGGAGACAGGACCGTTTAAAGTATCGGTGTCGTGCTGCAACAAACCCGCTGGTAATGCTGCAGTTTAGAAGCAAATCGTTCAGGGGTTGTTTCAAATACGCCGCTACCACTTGCTGCACAACATACCGCCCCCCGCCCCCCATAAAATCCTGCCATACAAAGGCAGCTTTTAAAAAGCTCTTAAAGTTACATCTTTTAAATGAAAGAGAAATATAAATTTAGAGTATATACAAAATAGGAGCGGTACCTTAGCTTATATATATATATATATTTACCTTTTTTTTGTTTTCAACTCAATCATGTGTCATAAATCTTCATGTTGTTGTGTGCATGTGTATAGCAAACAGATGTAATAATAATAAGTTGTCCTATATTATAATACGTCGCTTCTATTCTAGAACCGGTGGTCGCTGGAAACCAGCGTTGCAGCCTTCACGTTGACACGACCCGCGTTGCAATTATTTAATATGTCATAATAACTTTTGTATATATTTTTTTTCATTTTTGTTATTTTGTTAAACTGCACATGTATACTAAATTGGGTGAAGTGTCACTACAAATATTCTCTTTCTTTCTAGAAATGTTTAGACAATACTGTTTGATAGCAGGAATAGGAGCTGCGATGGTCTCCGGCAACAAGGATCTACCACCAGGTCGTCTGTTCATTTTCAGTAACTTGGTGAAAGTCTGTACTAATTTATAAGAGAATTTAATTAGCATATAACTGAAAGCATGGGTTTAAAAATATAATAAGGTTTTTTAAGTGTTGTGGTATACACCTAATACTTAGTCCGGCCATAAGTTCTGTTACAAATGAAAGTGCATTATTTTTTTAATGTAATATTATTCAAATGTATACCTACATATTTATTAGTCTCCACAAAAAATAAAAAACAATATTCTATTCGAAATGGCCACCTTTGGCTTTTATACAGGCCTTTAATTTGTTTGGCCACGTATTACGAATCTATGGATTTACGCGCTGTTTCCAAGGGAAATTTCCACCACCGCCACTGCTTGCTCCAAAGATCTTTTAAGAGACTCAATGTAACTTTGTCGTTTAGAGCAGCAGCAGGCCATGTCGTCTTAAACTGACTATAATTTGAACTCTAAAGGGTCGAGGTCTGGGCTAAACGAAGGTGTCTTCAGCTGTTATATAGTCCGGAACGTTGGTTGCAAGCCAGGCTCGGGTAGTTCGTGCCTTGTGGCCAGGTGTACAATCCTGCTGGAAAGTCCACGGTATATTTTTAAAAAGTGTATTGCCGAGAGGTTTCACAACATGATCCAAGCCTGTACCTTAATACACTTTGGCTGAAGTTTCCATTCCTCTTTCACAAAAATGTAATTTTGTGACTCCTTGATAAGACACACCCCATCAAACCATCACTGACGCAGGATGATGACCACGTTGTACATTTTCAACCATTTGAGCAGTTTCTTTAGAACTGTGAGCGTACACTTTATCATTTTGCTTATTGTAGTGTTCTTCAATCGTGAAAATGTTTTCATCGGCAAAGAGGATATTTCTGTGACTTTCACCTGCTTGTTGTATCGCGACAGAAGGTTTGTTCGCTTTGATCGATCCACTCTCTTGTAAAGATTAATTTAGGGCATTTTCTTTTTCGATGAACTCTGGCTTTAACAGTATTAACAGCTTTTGTAGTTCTAACACCAAGCGGCCGCTACGACATTTTCTGGTCTTTGACAGAGCTTTTGAAATGTCTGGAATATGACGGAGGGGCCGGCTCCATACCCACTTTGTGCAAGGCGATCACTGCAATCCTATTTTCTTTAACACCCCTTTCCATATTGTAATTTGATTATGAACAAGGCAAAATATGTGAAAGGGCGCAAAAGCGAAATTTAAAATAATATACGTGTTCCAAATTCAAGATATTTGAACGGTTGAAAAATAGAGAAGTTTTTATGTAACAGTATTTATGGCCAGAGTAGTTATATATCAGGCACGACATCTGCTGCACTGGTCAAATAGTTTAATGCAAGATATAGTTAAATTAAAATGAACATAATGCGGCCTATGACTCAACCATACTATTACACAGCGCGCGCTTCCATATCCATCAAGGCAAATTTTGTTTGGAAGCCATTACCTACTTGTTACACGAGCAAAGTAATGCAGAGCTAATGGACTCCTCGTGCGAATGAAGGGATTAGCTGTGAGAAAATTTCAATCTCGTGTAAACCTGCTCACGTTATATTACGTGTTCTATTCTAAACGCATCACACTCCGTTCATATTAATGTAATTAAAAATTACATATACCTAAAGTATGTATGGGGAGTAAATAGTTGGACCTAGATGAGGTTACAACTGTAAATAATTTGTCGAACAGTATCAAAATCTATGTATATATAAAATATTTCTACTCAGATATAGACTCAAGACGATATTTCTGGAGCCATGAAGTCTAGATTTTATGTAGAAATATTCCTTTTGCTGAGTATAGGTCGGCTGAGAAGCGATTTTACAAAATTCCTTCCCCAAAGGGAGTTGCGGGATGTTACGCCCAGTAGAGAACAGCTAGTAACCAATAACTACAACAGATTAAGAAAATAATAAATTTTCAAAAATTTTGAAAAACATATTTAATAGATTAAACACAAAAAATAATAAATTGCATAACAATAAAGTTAATGTAACATAAATACTTTGTGTTGAACAAGCAACTTTGTTAAAAATTATACTAACTAAATGATTTAAAAAATAGATTAAAGAATGAAAGGAAAAATATTAACTAAATAAATACGAGGAAGCGAGGAAGTATAAAAGAAAGAGAAGTAAGATCCTAGAGTTGATAAAAGTATAGAGAAAAATTTACATCAGATTGCAGTTAAAGTATAAGGAAGAAAGAGAATTGTTAATCTTAACCATGCATTTTTCTTTTTCATTGAAGCCTTATATATTTAACTGCTTCCATTAAGTCAGTGTTTGCAGTTTTTTTTTATTATGGAGCGAAAAGCGGACTTTCACCTGATGGTAAGCAATACGCCTGCTCATAACACAGTAACATGACACTAATTAGGAGGTTATATACTCCATCACATTGTGCTCATTGCCTTGAGACATAAAACCATTAAGTCTCATTACCTCAGTAATTTCACTAGTCACAGCGCCCTTCAAACCGAAGCACAGTAATATTTATTTACTGCCGTTTGTCGGCTGCAATACGCCCTGCAGTAGCACCTACATAGACGGTCTCTGAAAGTAGAAACCGATCATCATTTATGTCTATGATGAGTCATGGTATTCTGAGTACGCTTCACCATCCACAGTTTCATTGTTATTTAACAGTATGTTTAATTAATGTTAAATATAAGCCTATTATAGATAAATAGATAAAAAGCGACAAGACATTTCATGTAGTGTTATAACATATATACATAAATGTCTCTTCTTTTTTCATCATTATTGTTACTTTAATTTTAAGTTATATAACAAGTTAATCAAAAAACATAGGGGTGGTATTAAAAGGTCGGCCTGATAGTCGCGTCAACCATCACGCAGATAAATATGAAATTGCCGCATTGTAGTAGTTGGTAATGTAAAACATCAGCATTCATTAATTATTCAGTGTAGCAACATTTGTTAACAGACGGACGGACAGACTGGCGGGCCAGCGCAAACATGAGTTCATCGTGATAAGTAATAATCCAAAGGAGTCTGAGTTATGTTTACTTAGGAGGGTGGCAGCTTGTGTAATAAATTCTATCTACTAAGCGAATTACTTAAACAGATAGAACCTTTCAGTAATATTATAACTCAGATTAATAAAAATATACCGAGTACCTCCACAATACTTTCGGTTTGCAGAAAGAAGAGACTAAAACGGAAATAATTCTATGGAAAGAGCGGAAGCTTTTCTATTGACGCTCGTCCGCTTGTAAACTGTGTTCAGTAAATACCCTCTTTTGATGAGGTTTGTGTTCAACATCAGCTCGGTAAATTGGAGGCTTATATCCGAAGGCCTACAGACGTGTCGTAGATCGATGGATTTTTGTTTTCATTGTACGAATCAACGAGGCCTGATGGTGGATGGCTCTGGACGTTACATACGGCACTACTCTCTTCGCCTTGAGACAGAAGATCTCAAGTTCTATTACCCTAGTAATTTCACTAGCTACAGCGCTCCTAAACCGGAAACACGATAATGTTTGCAAAGTTCTGTTTGGCGATGGAAATAGATGCTATGATACTTATCTAGACGGTCTCCAGCACAGACTTGCCACCAGTTTTTTTTTCTTATTCAACCAAGCAACGAGACAAATGGAACGTTCATCTGATAGTAATTGATACGCCAGACCATAACAAAGCGGTGGTAGTTACGATGATATACACTGCACCATATTATGCTTGTCGTCTTGAGACGTAAGATATTGAGTCTCGTTACGCCAGTATCTACACTATTTATAGCGCCGTTCAGACCGGAACACAGTAATATTTGGCGGTAGAAATAGAAACTGCGGTGATAGCTACCTAGACAGTCTCCTGCAACAGGGATCTACCACCAATAAATTGTTCAGCACCAGCACAACTCAGCAGAATTTTTATTGACAGGGGACATAGAATAGAAACTAATTGATTCATCAGGAAAATAGCTTTGGTGCTTTACAATAAGAATGTAACTTGACAGTAACTTAAAAACGAAGAATATTTTATTAGAAAAGAAAATCTTTCTTGAAATAAGGGTTTCTCTTTCATATTTGCTTTAATCAGACCCGATTCCACCTTTAATCTTCAGGGACATCCGTTAATTTAAAATATTTCTTATATGATACATATTTATAGAAAATTGATAATATAATACTTCTTACGCTCTATTAATACATTAATTATTCTTTTTTTTCCAACAGCCAATTTACGTCCCCACTGTAGGGGCACAGGTATACCCTCAATATGAGGTATATTATTCTTACCTAACACTTATTGTTCACGTTGGTGATAGGTCTCTATTGCTGGAGACCATCTAGGTAGGCACCACAGACAGCCCTGTATTCTCGGGCTGGTAATAACAGGACTAAAGTAACCCCAGCCTGTTGTAGAAGGCGACTAAAAGGGTCTAGGAGGTTTACGGGCCCTTATCGCTCAGCAGGCGAATCAGCGTGGGACAGCGTATGGCTCAGCGATGGTGCATAGGAGGGTCAGGCTCCTCCCCAGAAACGTTTTAACTCAAAGTGTAGAGGGGCACCGATACGTTCTATAAGAAATTGCGGAGGCTCTCCGAATGCACTGATGCAGAGCACAGACGGGGATCTAGTGAGTAAAAATCTCACAAAACTCTGACTTCCCCCCAGAAGCAGTGTATCTTTCGAAGATTTTCCCCCAAAACCAAAACAAAAAGATAGGTACGACCATCGCTTATCGCAGCTGACAAACAGTACCATGCAAACATTGTGTTCCGGTCTGAAACGCGTTGTAGCTAATGAAATCCAGGTAATGAGACTTAACATCTAATATTTTAAAGTGACGAGCAACGATGTGGTGTTGTGTATATCATCCAAACTAGCATCACATGTCCAGGCGTATGACTTACTATCCAATGAACGTCCGCCCGTCTAATTTTAAGTGATGGTAAGTGATCACCGTCACTTATAGACAGACGACAAGAGGAAATAGTTTCCACTTCACCATGCATATGTATGACACGAAGATTATTTTTGTAGCTTAAATGTTTTCTACAACGAAGCAAGACGACAAGTAGAATCAGTCATGAGCTCATGGGATTAGATTAGATTAGAGAGCAGACTCTCAATAAACAATAATAAAATACCTTATATGGCTTACAAGGCTTTGAAATTAAACGAAAGATATCCGTTTTATCATCATCATCAGCTGATAGACGTCCACTGCTGGACGTAGGCCTCCCCCAAAGATCCGCAAAGAACGGTCTCGCGTTGCTCGCATCTATCCGTTTTATAACAAGGGCCATTATTCGATATGGTTACAGCGACGCGAACTGTTGCACTCATGAATTGTACTCTAAACCTCATCATCATGAGCTGATAGACCTCCACTGTTAGATACAGGTCTTCCTTAATGACCTTCATTGTATATGATCTTTGTAGACTAAAAAAAGCGTTTAGCTACTGAGACAGTCTATAACTTAGTAATCGTGTATATTAAGGTAAAAAGAAAAATTCCTTTACATAATAAATGGTTTCAGGGAAATTCTCTGAAGGAAACTTTGTCGAGAAATAAGTTATATCTTTTATTTTACATTTTTTTTATAGACCACTACGTTACAATATAAAATGTGATCTATTGTTACAATAAAACGAATGTCTTGGAAAAATGTTTCCAAATGTCAAAGTGGACCCTCGTACAATGCCTCATTAATTTTCTTGTGGATCCTTAAAAAATATATAAATGTTTATTTATTTATATGATATTTCGTTTATGACTCGTATTTGGATTCAGGAGTAGAGTAAAGGTCATCACAATGACAAGGACAGGATACTTGTTCTCGCATGTTCTAGAAAGCTGTTGATCTACGTATATATGATCGATATGTTTTCTTTCTCCGGAAAGGTCGAGTTTTGTAGCATTTCAGACTACGTCTTTAGCGGAAGCTTGAGACACCTGCATTGTGTACCAAGTGGGAAATTTAAACGTACTTTCATTAGACTTATTATCACTTCCGGAACATATAAAAAATACGATATTTTACTGGTAGTTTTGTTACGCGATATTGTCCATGTATCTACCATCGCAGCTCTCCGACAATAAACATAAATGTACTAACATTACTACATTCCGGTTTGAAAGGCGCTGTAGCTTGTGAGATTACTAAGGTGATTAGACGTAAAGTCTTAAAGCTCAAAGTGATTCTGTGTATATCATCCTAATTAGCCATCGTTGTTACGGGCAGGCGTATTATTGATGATCAGGTGTATGTCTCTTTCATGTTGTCGCTTTGACGAATAAAAAAACGCGCGTTTTACTAACCATGTGAATTCAAGTTTTCATCAACACCTAAAATAAAATTTTAGATATTCATGAAGCAGCCTCCGTTACCACGGCGTATTAAAAAAAATTACTGCTCCTTTGATGCGAATTTAATTTAATTCCCTCTCAGCTATTTAAAGAGTTACCCTGTGAAAGCGTAAATAAATTACAAACTTTTCTCGTTGAAATTTAAAAAAAAAAAACTCATCAAATTTCCAGCGGCGGTCTATGAAGGTAAAGAAAAAAAAAACTTTAAACAAATTGAACTTTGAAAGTTTCATCGCGACCACGACGCAGCTCCATTACATTATAATAACTTTGTGCATAAATTATTAGTGATGAAAGTGTTGAATAAACGGGGACCAAGGTATATAAGTCGAACACCCTTTAGATTAACCCACCACCTATTCTTTTTTTAATATATACCATTTTCAATAGTGGTAGGCCTCCGTTGCCGGAGACTATCTAGATAGTAACAAATATTACTGTGCTCCAGTTTGAAGCGCACTTCAGTCAATGAAATTTTAGGGAAACAGTACTTAACACTATGTCACATAGCGACGAGCACAATGTGATGTATGCCATCTTCAAAAGCCACGTTATTATGAGCAGGCGTATCACTTACCATCAGGTGAACGTCCCTCTCATCTCATCGCTTCGTAGAATAAAAAAAATTAATTATCTTGCTCATTTCTGTTAATTTTACTACAAACGATATTAGCAATTTTTGTATAGTATTTTAAACCTACTAGCTGTTCCTCGGCCATTTTGCTGGCCATAACACCTCCACCGCCAGGAGAAGGACTTTCGTAAAGTCCATTTTAAGCTGACCTCTAAATAGCAGAATCAATATCGCTACTAAATTTTGAGTGTATACGTCTTATAATTTCAGAGTTCGGGATAAATCAATGAATCTCTGGATATCTGTTGTATACATATACATCGATTGAGTATTTAGAATAATTCTTATGATTATTGTTATATTCTTACAATTATCCTTCCCTAAAACTATCAAAAGAAGACTAATGAAGCAATTAAGAAGAGAATTCCATGTAAATTTCACGGTAATACTTCATTTATCATCATAGATGTCAAGCATGGCTAATTAGAGAGACCGAAGGCACCGAAAGTTTTAGTATAGAAATTTCACACAACAGCGACTTTCCAAATAAGACTACAATAATTTTAGAATGTTTCCTTTATATAGAAAATAGGTATAAAAAAAGAGAATTCACAAGTTTCCATACAAACAGCACAGGCTTTCTGGAGATGTTACGGAGAAACCTCCGTCTCTTAAAATCACACAGCGGCACCTTAAAATTCAAGCAACAGTAAGTATTGTATTCATAAGTTTATCCATACTTAACTTTATTTCATTTAAAAAGGTTCCTGGTAACTTTTCGAAGCTTTCTATATATCTTATTTCCTTTTCTAAACGTTTTTTTTAAAGGATGTGGTGTAAGCAAAAAGGCGAAACATTGAAAGGAATAAACGTTCATTGATACAAAGAGAAACATGGGCATAATAATAAAAACGGTTTTTTTTAAACATCAGGAAAGCTTCCGTTGTTCATGGAGGACACGACAAAGGAAAACATCGTCGTAATAATAAAGATTTTTTTTAAGTCCACCATTTATATTTTATATCCGTAATAAAAGATGGTTGAGGGAACAATAACAATATTATATTAATGCTACTCCCTTCAGTGTGGGATGAGTACCAGGCGGACCTGGTGATTGCACTGTAGTTTCGTCTATTAAGAACAGGAGTAAAGAAAGCCCTGCCTGTCGAAGAAAACGACTGAAGGGTTCTCGGGTGAATGAGGTTTGAAGTTGGGGAGCTCTCGTTGTGCAGTCGACGAGCCCGGGATGAACAACAAGTATGAGGTTGTCTCGTATTAAAGTGAGGGTGCCCAGAAGGGTTACAGCCCTACCTGGGACGTGCTTTAGTACTGGCGGGAGGCAGTGGTGCGTTCCTTAGGAGATTCCAGGGCTTTTCGCAACGCATTAAGGATGACCACTTACAAGGATTTATTGGGTTAACACATAACCTTGGCTCCTCCCCAGAAGTAAAGTATCTTATTGGAAGTTTTTCTTCTCATAACAATAAAAAAGGCCGAGCAGGTGTAGATTGCAATAAGTTATTGAGAGTTCCATCTTCATCATCATTATCACCCGACAGTCGTGGACATATCCAGCAGTAGACGTCTGTCGACGTCAGCGTAGGTCTCCTTCAAAGATCTCCACTTCGATCGATCCTGCGCTGGCCGCATCTAGCTGCTTCCCGCAACCTTCACCAGATCGTCAGATCACCTGGTGGGAGGCCTGCCAACACTACGTCTACCGGATCATTCCATCTTCATCACTGGACGACAATAGAAGGAAATGATGATGACGTAAGAACTAAGAAACTCCCACTAACAAATTTCTTCTATATACAAATAAAATTCAATTTTAAATTGAATTAAAAATGAATGCAACAAAATCTCACGTAAGTAGATAAAAATAGAAACCGTAGTGAAGGAAATGCAGTTTCATTTCCTGTTTAAGCCATTTTTAAAGTAATGAAGTGCTTTTTTTTTTGTTGTTGTTTCAAAAACGGCTGCACGGAACAATGCGCCTGCTGAAACGTAATGGAGTGTATGGAATTTTTACAGCGGAGCTGATGCTATGTGAGTTAATAAAAGCATATAATCTTATATATTTATATATATATATAGGACCGATCGATGTACAGATATTTGAGGAAGGAGTATGTCCAGCAATGAACGTCTGCTGGCTGATGATGATGAAGTGGTCGAATAAAAAATTTTAGTTTCCGACTTTCAAAGACTCTCAAACTGTAAATGTTATAACGACATTGCTGTTTACGTTAATATGGTACCCAGGTGGTATAAGCTATACCATGTTCAGCTTAAGTCACTTAACACGAATCGCGATCTAATAAGATAGAAATAGGCTACACAACTTTAAATTCTGATCTCGTGTGTATTCAATAAGAGGTCGCCAAACCTGAGACTTTCCGTTACGTTATAAATAATTCAGGGGTTGTGAAGTGAAGTCGATTAGGCGAAGCAAATGTGGCGAATTGCCAAAATAATTCTGTTTATAGCAACGATTAAACGTTTTACCGTTTTGTTTGTTCGCAAATCACGTGAAAACTAGTGAACGTGTCGACACGGAAACGTGAGCGACGAAGAATGATTTATAGATTGTTATAGGTCATTCATAGATCCTTCATTGTTTTGATACTAATCAACTCTTATAGATATTTTCATTTTGTATCATTTATGCGGTTGCTATAGTAACGGTTGCGGTTGTTCTCAAGCAATATTTCAAATGTAATTTTATATTACGACCAGCTGAAGGTATGGAACAGCTAGTTCTATATATATACTTTAACGCTATATCTGTTATCTCTGTTAAGTATTAAGTAGAGTAATGATTAAAACGAACATAAAGCAAAAGTGTATACACTACAATTTGTAAACGTAGTGTTTGTTATGAAAATTAAAAATATTTTGAGTTTTAACGAAATTTGTAAAAAAAAAAAGAGCACGAGCAGCACAAAGTCAAAACGGCTAAAACAAAGCTGTTTATTTCAAAATAACAGAAAGCCACATGAGAAACAACGGCAGTGTTTTTGTTTGTTTTATAAAAGCTATTTCCGTTTTGTTGCCGGGGTCCAAACAGAATGAAACAGCTGAATAGTGTTTGTTGTTTTTTTTTTTTTCATCCTCACTTGAGACAAACAGGAATTTATCGCGGTACATAGCTGATTCATTTAACAAAAGAGTTTGATGATTAAAAACAAGCTCTAATCTGATGAAGGAGTTTTATTGCAGAGGCCTTACCACCAGTAAGTACTGGTGGTAAGGCCTGTGATGCCGGAGACCATTTACCTATATACCACCGCAATTCTTATAACTGCCGTCAACAGCAGTGCATACATAACTGTGTTCTGGTTTGATAAGCGTTGTAGCTACAACATCATCGGCCGATAAAGGTCCACATCTGGACAAAGGCCTTCCCCAAAGATCTCCACATCGATAATCGTTAATCTCAACTAGTATAATAACTGAGATTTTTTTTATTTAATGAAGCAGCGAAACGAGGACGTTCATCTAATGTATGTGATACGCTCGCTAGTAACAACGTGGCGATAGTTAGGATGGTATACACAGCACCACACTGCGCTCGTCTCCTTGAAGCAGGATATTAAGTTTCGTTTAGGGTCGTTGGCGGTCCTGATTGAGGTTCTCATCGCCTTCTAAACGACCCTGAGAAGGACAATGGTTGTACGTGGTATCCGGTCATTGAAGTAGTACTCACGGGGCTGGTAGGGACGGCATAAAACAGTCTTCGGGACGGGCTAACCCAGCACAGCGTTAGCGACGCCGCTGTTGTATTCCGAACAAAGATCCCGTGAGTCCTACAAACCCAAAAGATGGACCACCGAGAGGGTTTTAATCGGTGAAAATCTCCACATACCTCTGACTTCCACTCAGAAAGCAGAGTATCTTTCGAAGAAGTCCCCTACGAAACCAAAAAAAACAAAAATGGTAAGTTTCTTTACATTTCACCAGCTACAACTCCTTTCAATCTGGAACACAGTAATGTTAGTACATTACTATTTAGCAGCAGAAATGGGGGCAGCGGTGGTTTCTACCTAGATGGTCTTCGGCAATAGACATCTACTAGTAAACTAGACTATACCAGGTCACTTGACTTAACATCTTAACTTGAAGCGACGAGCACGAAGTAAAGCCATGTACTCTTATATCATCCGAATTAGCTGTACGTTGTTATAGGCAGTCATATCTTTTACCATCAGGTGAACCACTCCTCTCATCCCTTCATCGAATAAAGATGAAGAAAACTTTTAAACAAAATAGTATAGTTATGTATTTTTGATAATTTTTACTTAGTCTCTTTATGTTATCATTTGATATCTATCGCTGAACGTAATATTTCCAAAGAGGAGATAATTTCTGTAGTTGCTATGGTTATGAAGCTGAAAAATTAGTGAGCTCAGAAAGCTGGTAACTATTACAGTGGAAGCGGGATGGCTTCTGATGGAAATCTGCTGGAGATGAACTTGCGTTAAAAACATTCTAATTCATCTTCATCAATTCACCTTCAAAACTTTATAGTCTGCTTAAATTTTAAGCTGAAGTTGGACGGATGTAACTAAGTTTAAAAATTTTTTTTTTAAATAGGTGAACAATAATATATTTTCTTCCATACAATCCGTTTCAAAAAACTTGAAATTTTTTCAATGAATAAAATGAACCGTTAAGTGAATTGTTTCACAAACGAATGACTCTTCATTTCTAATTGATATAAGTAAATTTTTTCGGTTAAAATTCAGCTCCTTACAGCATAGGCTTCGCATCCTGAACTACTGTTAAAGTGGCTGTGCGAATGATAACTTAATTGTACAATTAGAGGCTTAAATACGCCTCCCTTCAGTTCATCGCAAGCAAATCGAGACAAAGTGCTGTTGAGAACATATAACGGAACGATGTAACTACATCATAACTTTTCATTATCGTTGAAGTTAACAAGTATTTATAGCGAGAGTCTCATACAACTTACCTCGGTTACGACATTCCGCTTCAACCCTTTCTTTTATCTTTAAGATAAGTCGCCCTGTTGCTCCAATCCTTTTTGCAGCGATATTTTTTTAAGACAAAAGAGGAGGAAACTCTATCGCTTCAATAATAAGCTCTATTACTTTATCTCGGATGATTTTGGTGTAAACAGCATTACTGCAATGACAAATAAAAACAACTAGAATAAATGGTGAAAAATCATGCGTTGCAGGTTTTTACCATCACGTCGTGTTCACCGTCATCATCATTTCAACCCCAACTAGTTTTTAATGTAATTGGTCCAATGTTACCAGCCTTTAACGATTTCTCGCATGAGGATCAGAAAACGTAGACAGGGTCACTAGGACGTCATACACGTAGAAATAGCTCCTCAGTTACTACTCTTGGATATTCTTGAACTTTCCTCACTTAAACTTACTACTTATCTACTGGATTGTATCGACAAAATTGGAACATACGTGGAAGAACTTAGGTCGCCAACATAGGCTGTAGTAATACTAGACTTAAATAGATATGGGCAATATGCCCGAAGGTCTGACGCTCCATGGAGCAATAAGGATCTTGAAAGGCGGCCTCTTGGAAGTGCAAAAGCTACAGGAGTATATCGACTGATGACGATTATATGAACAACCTTTGTGATTGTTATAATCCATGATTAAAGCGATGATAAGTGTTACTGCTTCTTTATAACTCCTCAATAAATTAACAGTTTACAACATGCTCTCTATTAAGAACAATAAAACAGTTTGAACAGTATAAACTCAATATTATAAAGATCGTGTATATAAAGCATAAGTTTTTAACCGTTAAAATTATATAACTTAATTTATCTTGTTAAAGAAACACAGGTTAGAGGAAAGATAAAACCAATGTAACTTTTACAAGTGAATGAAAAATGTCCGGTACAGTAGAGGCAAATTGATCTCTTTGGGCTAATAAAAACATAAACGTCTATTTTGAATAATAAATTTTTTTTTTTAGCCAACTTTCAACAAATACTCCTGACAAACGGAGTTTTCTTACTCTAACTGTGACTATGACTACAAAACTAATCAAATGTTGTATTTTAACTGAACCAAACTGATCCCGGTAGGCGAATGAAAAACTAAAACTACAATTCAAAAGTTACTTCAATCCAATATAAACTAATAAAATCCCGTTTTGACTAACTAAAAATATTACTAAGAATCATTTTGCTCAGAGAGTTTACACTATTACCATCATTGTCATAGGTCGCTGTTGCTTGAGATGGTTTCAAAAGATCGTAGTGTTTTATCATCTTAACTAGCGCCAAATGGTTATCAACATTATACGTATAATATTAAATCTAAACTCTCCTAGACTTTCTCATTCTAAAATTTCACATAGACAAATTTTAAGGAAAGATTGCCTTATTTAATTAATTCATAATTCTGTCCTTGCCTAATCCTTGTGAAGCTGACAATCAAGATAAAAACTTAACCGCGGCGGGAAGTTGGCGTGCAGATTTGCTTAAGCGAGAAGCGTCATAACTGGGAACGGCAAGAACTTTACTCATAAAGCTGAACAAGGGTAAACTAGAGAGTTTGTATTATTTCTATGCCTTGCTCCAAGCTCTAACTTTGTAATTTTGTCTCCATAATAACTGTCAACGTGTCAACATTTAATTATATCTATTATCGACAAATGATATGATTTCTTTCTCACCTATTCAAGCGCCTAAAAGCTCAGTTAACTCTCCTAAAGCTTCATAGTAAAATTAATGATTGATGAAAGTTCCCTGCCGTTCGTAAGAGATTACTAAATATAGCTTCAGTTTAGGTCTTAACAATCCTCGTACACATGCAGCAAATCTAGACTGTTTCTCACAGATTACATGAAACATAAATAGGAATAGTCGGATACACTTCATAATTACAATTTAATTCTCGAAGTTATAAAAACCTAAATTTTTTAAATTATTCCCCCAGTTTTGTTGGGCTGGGGCCTATTTACACAGTCATTTACCATCTTTTTTTACACTCTTCCTTTCCTTTCGTCCCAGTTCTCACTTTCATATTATCATTCTCTGTCATACTCCATCCTATTTCCTTCTAGCATCCATCTCCCATAAATGAGAACACAGTCCGTTCTTTATCCGTCTACACATTCTTTATACATATTATCACAGTTTTTCCTAACTTATTACATTTCTTTCTTATTTTACTATTTCTTACAATTTTTATTTCCTTATCATCACATTTGTTTCCTCTAATCTTATTCCTTACTTATGTTTTGTTCTGTTCTATCACTTCTTAATTATCCTCTTGTAAAATGAATGTGCGACGACTGCTGTCCTTACTCATCAAAACCTACATATTTAATAGAAAACCACACACAAAGACAGTTATAAAAAAAAATACTTTAACTTGTACAAGATTCTCTGGCCTATGTCTGAAGATACACGTCCATTGCTGGACATAAGCCTACTGCAAAGATCACACCTTTCAGTCCTGCGCTGCTCGCATTCAAATATTTCCCGTAGCCTTCACTAAATCACCAATCCATCTTCTCCGAGACTCCCACCACTACGTCTAACAGGAGTAAGTTACATCCCCCACCGTAGTTTCATTAAAGCGTTTTTAGAACTTATCGCTTTCCTTACAATGTATTCCTTTACCGGAAGCTTAACCTCAGCGTGGATCGAAACTTTGCCTGCTCCTTATAAACTAAAATATTCCGTCTTTTAAAAATTATCTAACTTAATGTTGCTTATTTACCTTGTGCTGTAATATTAATGACATAGCATCAGGCTAATAAGCAGTTATATAAGATGACATAATATAACGTGTAATGTTCCTCATCACATTCATTATAACTTAGCGAACACCATTACATGTTAACACTATTGACGGCTTTTCGATTAATCTAAGTTATGTGCCAAGCTAGTTTACATTATGACCATAATGCAGTCATAAATATCCTAAACAATATACACTTGGTAGAATGAATTACTGGTGGTAGAACTGTTGCCAGATACCGTCTAGATACCACCGCAGCTATTGTCTACGCCGCCAAGCGAGTGTGTAAGCATTACCGTGTTCCGCTTTGAAGGGCGTTGTAGCTCCTGAAAATTATCAGGTTACAAGTCTTGTCTTGTCTGAATGCGATTAGCCCAATGCGGTGTTGTGTATATCATCCTAACTAGTGCCACGTTATCATTTATCATCAGACAATAGTAGTAAGTCATAGAATGTTCATGAATATAAGTAAATTATGGAAAATAGTTTTTTTTTAATTAAAATATATTTTTGGTAGTACATAATAAAAATGTATCTAGATTTTGTCAATATGTGTGTAGATTATATTGAAATTTATGAAAAAAAAAATTATTCCAATTAATTTTTTTCTTCTTCTACCTCTCTAACTAATGAAGATATGAGACCTGTTCTGCGAATCCATTCCTGTCACGCGCTAGGTGGATCAGCTGTCCACTCCTTGATGTCCCTTGCCAAGCCTTATTTCTGCGACAGATCTCTCTCATACCGGCAACTTTCCCCATTATTCTTTATTATTATCCTAATTATTATTATTTTTGCATTATTCATTTATTTTTAGCCAAACAAAAAAACTACAATGAAAGCTTTAATATCTATCTTTATATATGACTAAGCAAATATTTTTACGGAATAGTCGGAATTTGATGATTTATGGATTTCTATTGTTGGAAAGAAAAGAACCTCAAAAAAAAACTTCTAACCTTCAGATCGGAGACATGAAAGATTGATTTAGCACTCTTACTAATTTCTGATGAATTTTTTTTTTACTTTCTCATTAGACTTTATTTCTCGTTGTTGCTACTAACTAAGGAAACATTACATATCATTTTTAATTATCCTTTCTATTAAATTAAAGAATAATTAGAAACCTTTTTCAGCATAATTTATTTTATTAAATTAAACGACGAGACGAGCGAGATGTTCACCCGATGGTAAGTGATACGCCGACCCATAACAATATGGCGCTACTTAGGATGATATATACTGCACCACATTCGTCGCCTTGAAACTTAAAATCTTAAATCTCATTATCCGAATAATTTCACTAGCTGCAACACCCTTTAAACCAGAACATAGTAATATTTGCACACTACTGCTTGGCGGCAGACAGACGCTACGGTAGTACTTATCTAGACGGGCCCCGACAATAAAAACCAACCGCCAGTAATATTATAAATAAATGAACCCCTTCCTGGTCCCTGGACTAGGGGTATCACAAGGAGAGGGTTAAGAATTTACCACATAAGCTATGGGCGGTTCGGTGCATATCATATATCCATAAAACCGGTTGTTCTTACGTGATTCATGGCGATAATTTCTTCCACGCGTAGCTTGAATCTAGTGGGAGTAGAACCTGCTCCTCCTCCAGACTTATACTCATACCTTGCGAAATGAGCTGTGGAGGCTTCTAAATTAGGTTATTATATCAACAAAAAAAAAACAAAAAAAACACGAAACAAGAACATAAATCTTCTAATATTCAAAGTTTTGCCGTTATCTCTGTGATAATTTACGATTTCAAGATGGCCGAATTTAATGACAGCTGTTGGCGAGATGACGCACCAAAATGGCGGCCAATTTCCGTTAATGTAATGAATTTGCTTCGGCACTGAATTTAATTAATGTCTCTATGACAAAACGCTCTAGTTACATTAACTTCTAGTTTCAAGAGACCTATGTCCAGCAGTGGACACAACAATTAGGATAGTACACACTGCATTACATTGCGCTCATCGCCTTGAGACATAAGATGTTAATTCAAGTTATTCTAGTAATTTCACTAGTTATAATTCCTTTCAATCCGGAACACAGTAACCTACCTAGACGGTTTCCGGCATTAGAAATTTACCACCAGTAAGGTAAGAGTAAGGTTGTAAGGTAAAAGTACAAAATATTTTCAGGAGAAACTATTCAGTTTCAATGACATTAAAATTAAATTTTCTGTTCAGCGAAGTTAGTAAGCGGCTTGTAAAAGATACTTCAGGTGCTTTCTGATGAGGTAAAGGTCCTTCTGATACCAAATTATGTATACGCCTCCTTTCAAAAGTTTTAATCAAACTTCACCAGTTCTAAGAGTGAAGTTGTGTAGTTTTATCAATATATTAGCTTAAAGTATAGCTAAGACGCTTTTTTATCGTAAACTTATTTAAAACCTAGATATAAATATTTTCTCACTTAATAAGTTTGCAACCGTTAATATCTAACTTTAACATTATTAAATATTTTCATAGGAAAAGAAACAAGGAGAAAGAAAAAATCGTCTTAAAACTCGTCTATTAAAATATAAATTAATATATAACTAGCATCATCGTCAGCTGAGCGACGTCCACTGTTGGACATAGACCTCCTCCAAAGATCTCCACATTTATTGGTCCTGCGTTGCTCGTATCCAGTTGGTTCACGTGGTTCTCGTCAGATCGTCGGTCCACCTTGCAGGAGGCCTCTCAACACTACGTCTACCGGTACATGGGCGCCACTTGAAGACTGTACTATCTCATCGGCCTTCAGCCGTATGTATAACTAGTTATAAAATAGTGAAAATGTGATAGTTTAAAAAAAAAAAAATTTTACAAAGTCATTTTATAGTATATTTCCTTAGTGATATTTTTGAATGCCCATTTGGTTTAGAACCCTTCTACCAGAAATCGTCCCCAACATCAGCTTATTTCCGACACTGAGCATCAACAGATGTTTGGATATCTATTAAGAACATCCCTTTATAAATTCTCAAGCGTGTTGCTGGAGAACGAAATTTCCGGTGAACAAGTACCTAGTAGACAGCGGAAGAAATAGTTTGACGATGAGCACTAGAGCGAGCTTAAATAACATCCCTTGTATAAGAATAGTTGATGGTTGGAACAGTTCTTTATCATAAAAAAAAAATATTTTTTTTTCGACCAGACGAGCGAGATGTTCATCTGATTATAAGTGATACGCCTGCCTATAACAACGTAGCGCCAATTAGGATGATATACACGGCATCACATTGTGCTCGATGCCTTAACACATACGATTACTTTCGTTACTCCAGTAATTTAGTAGCTTCAACGTCATTGTAACACAGTAATGTTTGCACGCTATTATTTGATGACCTCAGTCTCCAGCGAGACCCACCACCAATATTACTTAACAGTTCTTTAGCAAAGAATCTACTAGCTACTAGTTACTAACGTACCTTCCCACAAAGAGTAGTGTGCAAACATTCGGTGTGAAGGACGCTGTAGCTGAGGTGAGGGTGTGCTGTAGGCTTAGACTAAGGCGTTTCGCTCAACATCTTACAGCGCCCAAGTCAACCTCACCTTCACGCGGTGCACCCTATTGAATATCATACAAGGCTTTGTCCACCCATCAATCCGCACTGAACCAGCGTGATGAGTTACGGCTCAATTCCCCTCAACCAACTCCATCAAAATAAGGCCTTAAGTGCCCAGCGGGACTGGTGACCGTGCCGATCATAACGGAGAGTCGATCGATGTTGAGATTATGGGGCAAGGCCTAAGTCCAGTAGTGGACCTCTGTAGGCTGTTAATCATGTTGTAGCTAGTGAAATTACAGAGATAACGATACTTAACATCTTATGTCTTACGGCGAGCATAATGCGGTGTTATTATTCTAACTAGCCCCGTGAACTACTTGTGCAACTTAAGTGGTGTCCCCATATAGTGCCTAGATCATTAAAGGGCGGACTTCCGGCTATGTATGAGATCCGAATTATTCTCAGGAAGCCACCCAACCATCCACAGCTTGATGGCGGAAAAGAGACAATGTGAATCAACAATACATAAACTTGATATATCCACAACCAGTCCTCAATACTACCGAGCTCACCAACGCAAATGAAGCTAAATTACACTTCAATAGACAAAACGATGCCGAACTCCACCATCTCCTAGTGGAGTTCGGCATGATGGAGTAGCACAATAAATTAACCTACTTTCCATAAATTCATGCTCTGCGCCATTTCCACTTTACAGTTGCATTTGATTGAACCAACCGACGCATGAATCGGAGGAAACAGATAAACATATCTAGGCATGGTTTTGTGTACTAAAATACTAAGTAAAAAACAATTGATGAAATGACAACAAATTTACTGGTGGTAGACGACCGTCGCCTCCTCCTCCGCTACCCGGTGCTAGGTTGCCATTCCTGTACTTTAAGTTCCCAACGTCCATCGGTTCTACGAGCTGACACGCCTATTGCCACTTCAGCTTAGCCACTCATAGTGCTATCCCCACTAGGTGGATGGAGGACAAAAAGAATCACTGGAGCCACTGGATTCAAACAGCGCAAGATCGTGCTTTGTGGAACACATAACAAGAGACCTGTGTCTAACAGTAGACATCCATCGGTTAAAATATTGATGATGAGGAAACCGTCTAAGGTACCACCACAGTTCATCCAAGGGTGCAAGTTCAAATATATATATTTAAAATAAAATGAAAGTTTTATGTACTAGTAAAAGATATACAAATTATTCCATAAAGCGATGACCTTCTAAAAAATTTCTATTATTCACTCTTAGATATGGAGCAGTATCATCATCATCTTCAGCCGATAGATGTCCACAGCTAGACATAGGCCTCCCCTAAAGATCTCATTGGAGCATTATAAACATTCTAAATCTGTTGTAGTGTAGTATCACTGTTGCTTATATTTCTGGAGTCAAATTGCAGTGTGCAAATATTCGTGTTCTGGTTTGAAGGGCTTAGCTAGAGAAATTACAGGGGTTACGGAGATTAAGATCATCTGTTTGTAGGTGACGAGCACATCTGGCACTGTGTAGATGACCCTAATTATAACCTCATTATTATGAGCAAGCGTATATAGATGACAGCCAGACCAATCGATGTAGCGATCTTTGGGGAGGGAGGGAGGGTTTCGCTACCCACTATATTTTCTGGAAATTTCCTTCGCCAGTATTAACATTGGGAATTTATGAAGGTGTCCTCTTAGCAGACATCCAAAGAACGCAGGGTTTCTTTATCTTTGCCTCGAGTAAAGTAATAAGAGGCAACATTGTGGAGACCAACTTCCTGTTACATTGAACAATGCTGCCTTGGGCAAGATAGTTTCATATTAAATCGAACTATTTCTCGTCTTAGTTCCATCTAAGTAGAGATCGCTTGACTGGCACAAACAATACCGCGTGATGAGGCTCGAGAAACCTACTTGTAATATATATGACCACACCACAAGCATACTTAGTTTTTTTTTTATTCAACAAAGCGAGTACGAATTCTACCGTGGCACCAGTACCAGTGCTGCAGAAACAGCTCGAAGGATTGATGATGTGTACGGCGCTGGTGTCGCAAAAGAAAGCACGGTACGTTTTTGGTTTCAACGTTTTCGTTTTGGAAAATTCGACCTTCCGAACCAACCCCGTGGACGACTGGAGACCAAAGTCAAAAATGAAGAATTAAAGGCTATTGTGGAAGCAGATCCATCACGAAGTACTGCAGGCTTCGGGGTAAGTGACAAAACTGTATTATTCCACTTGAAGCAAATCGGGAAAGTAAAAGCTTGAACGATGGGTACCTCATGCATTGAGTGAATGGAACTTGCGAACACGCGTCGACTGCTGCTGCTGTGTTACTTCGCTCAGCCGACACAATGATGAAGGGATTTTAAATCGTACCTGTACTTATGATAAAAAGTATATACTGTACAATAATCGGAAGCGCTCGTCGTAATGTCTGAACCCTGGAGACCCAGCCAAATCCTGCCCTAAACGAAAATTGACTCAGAAAAAGTTACTTGTGAGTGTTTGTGGACTAGCGCCGGTGTCTTTCACTACAGCTTTCTAAAATCTGGCCAAACGATTACGGCAGATATCTATTGTCAGCAACTGCAGACCATGAAGTAAGAACTAGCTGCTAAACAACGGAGATTGGTCAATCGCTCTAGGCCACTGCTGCTTCACAACAACGCAACACCACCACCACACACTGCTCAACAAACAACCACTAAGTTATATGAGCTACAATTGGAATGTCTGCGACATCCACCGTACTCCTCAGACCTACACAATGTTCTGTTTTTATGATTTTTTTACCATCAGAAAGAAGAAAGTTAAGCTAATTACACTTACAAAACTTAACACAAAGAATTTATATCACATATATAAACTTCTCTTACAAATGTTGATAACTTTGATAATGTTTATTGTACGTAAGATAATTTTGCTTCATTTATAATCATCTAAACTATCTTTCACTTTTCATCTGTTTAGATTATTCATTAAGCATTGTAAGTAGTAGTTACTTACTGTTTGCTTACTTTGTTTCAATCATAGCGCTAAACCAAAATTAAAGAGTCTGCGCTGGTTGTATGACACTGTACCCACATTCAAACTTTTAATGAAAAACGTAATATGACACTACCAGTCTAGACTCCTTATTATCCTAGGTCTGTGTATATTATTTATAAGCGCTATAGCAAACAAAAGACAAAGTTGCACTTATGCACTTGCTGAAGAATGCTTAATATAATGAGATCTCATAGCTTTTTTAATTTATAAAACCGATACACTTCTCTCGTACTGTCATACCAAACAATACATGATAGAGGTCTCTAAAAACAGAAAATAGGTAAAATTCTAACTTAAATACACTTAACGTTAAACTATAGTACAGCTAATTATATTTCTTATTAAAAGCTACTTGCATTCTAAGCTTTGTGTCGACTTTATTATAAAGTAGTTATTCAAAGAAAAGTACGTTAAGCTACATTTGTTGTTATATCATGAAAAAATGAATAGCCCACTTGCCTGCCCACTGGTGGGACTAGATTTTTAATCAATTTATTCTCTCACACCGAGAATCAAGTTATTTATAATGACGAAGTGCTGAACTGTGTAAATGTTTTAAGTATGAAATAATAAATCCTGAAAAATTATTTTAAGCATATATTCAGTACTTATGTACTATTAATAACTAATAAAGTAAATAATAATTTTTTGTTTTAATTATATTTAACTTTACATATTAAACAATGTGAAACGGTGATAAGTCAGTAATAAGTGCCGTGGAATTTTAGGTTATATCTCTGGACTCGCTAAGTTCTATCCTCACTAATCTTTTCTATTGAGGATATATATCACGCAAAATATATATGAGAAACGAAAGTATAATAAGACACGCATAACCGACTTACACGCACTTGGCCTTAACATAAAAGACCTTGACTCTCTCTTTATCTCAGCAGTAAAAATATATGAGGGTTATTTAAGTTTGATTATATGTTCTGAATATAAACCGATGCAGATACTATATACGTATATATACACATATATATATACATACGTATATATTCTATAAATAGCTGTTAACAATTGCTAAAATTAGTTTTCTGATAAGCGACAAAGCTGAACCCACCTCCAGCCACCGGAACTTCTATCGCGATGGAATTCCATTACATACTTAGAATTCTAATGAGAAAAGTTTGAAAAAGGTTTCACACCGTTTCATAAAGTCTCTTCACTTCACTTGAATAACATTTTACAGGATATAATTGAAAACTAGCAGAGCCTACAGTTTCTAACTATATCCTGTAGTTAACAACGTCGTTAATATTAATTTTAAACCCTAAATATTCTTACAAGATTTTAGGTGTAAGGACTAAGTTTATGAGGGTTGTAATACACCTATAAATATACAGTATATAATATCCCTACAGGGGTTTTATCTCCTTTCTTTTAACTATCTTCTTAAAATGCCTCCCCAACTAGAGAAGATTGGCGATCAGCGTGGTGCAGTCCTTTCTGTCTGGTTCCGTGGAACAATTCGGACGCCTCAGATATGCCAGTCCATTCCCTGATATTCCTCAACTATGACTTTTTCCTTCTATCCACCTTTCAACTATCATCAGAATTTTATTTAAGAACAATAAAGACGACAATTAACAAGTATTTAATTATCTCCTTGGGGTAGTGGTTTTAATACGGTTGTCCCTAATATGATCCAAAACCACAATAAGCTACTACCTACATATCGACAATCTGCTGCCATAGCTGGGTTCCACTAGTCATACATATGACAGCCATAATATTATTGACAGGAACACCTCATCCTCTTCAGTTTTTACCAAATATCGTATCATTAAGAACTTCCTGGTGGTAGGTTTCTGCTGCCGGAGACCGTCTAGGTAAGTACCACCGCAGCACCTATTTCTACCATTAAACAGTAGCGTGCAAACGTTACTGTGTCCGGATTGATAGGAGCTGTAGCTAGTGTAATTACTGGGGTAACGAGTACTCAACACCTTTAATCTCAGGTAAATAGCGCAGTGTGTTGCAATGTATACCATTCTATCTAGTGGCGTGTTGTTAAAGGCAAGTGTATCACTTACCAACACTTCCGCTTACCGAAAGTTCCGCTCGTCTCATCGCTTTCTTGAATAAAAAGGAAGCAAATGTTAGAATTTTGTCAATATGAAATAAAAAATATAAATTCTACTTTAAAATCATAAATATAAATTAGCCTTATGTGGGCCTTCTTCTCAGTAAAATCCCTTCCTGGTGTCAGTGGTCTCCGTCAATGCATTAGAAGAAGCTCCGGGATCTCCTACAAAAAGCACTGGTGTCCAACTGCACTACGGCTAAAACACCCCACGGAAGGGCAAAGCCCTCCTTAGCACTAACGCCGTGCTACAGCAAATATAAAACCACCTTGGCTTTGCTGTTCTCTTAAGGGTCGCTTATAGAGCTCTAAAAGCCTCCACCCTCAAGGCTCACGAACTCATGGACCCTTTTAGTCGCCTCGCACGACAGGCAGGGATTACTTTAATCCTATTCTTAATAGCCTGAGACTACAGGGCAGACGGTGGTACCAAGATAGCAGAGACGTACCACCAGTTTCACAAAGGATTAGAATATATAACAACAATTCTATTACAATAAGTAATTGATTGGCTATATATAAATGAAATCGGGAATTTGTTTGAAGCACAATGAAGTCATTATTTGCAATAAAACGTGGGCGTCGCATTCAAGAGGCTGCAGATAGGTTCCCCTTTATTCTCGCTGAAGGCGCTCCCTCCGGTTTACCATTCAGCTCCTACAATCGATACGTTTCATTCTCTTTTTGAAATGCCGCCATGAGATAATTTCTAACAATTATAGCTGATATGTATTGATATATTTATTAATAGAATTTCGCATTTGCCAACGTGTAGGAAAATGGCCCAAATCTCTCCATATGTACCCCTACAAACTATGGCTCCTGGCGCCCGGCGGACCGCGGGAAGCTGCCGGATGCAGACAGATCAGGATCAGTCGTTGTAGATATCTTTGGTGGAAGTATGTGTGAAAGAGACTAACGAAGACGAGAAGACGATGACATATATTTCAAGGATAATTCTCATGGAATACTATCCACACTTTTTAAGGAATTATTTGGACGCCAATGCCTTTGTTACAGAGAAATAACGACGTGTTGTTAAGCATGCGACCAACACTTAAAGTGATGACCACGACCACTTTGTCAAGAGTAATATCAATGAAGAAGAAGATTAATGCCTTCGTTACTTCCCTGATTGGTTAGTAGGTTTTACTGTTTAGGTCTCCAGTAAAACAGATAAAATAATAATTCATGATTACTACAGACGTCCACTGCTGGACATAACCTTCCACAAAATGATCTGCACATATATATATCGGATAAATGAATAAATCTTTGACAAAATCAGTCAGATTTTTATTATCTTAAATCTCTTAATAATTTCACATTTACATAGGTTTTCGCAATTTACGAGGATTATGCAAAAAAGGTAACACTAAACTATTATATTTTTAGGGTCCTAAATAATATTAACATTTTCATGTAATTTATTCAAAGAATTTCATATATAAGAACAAGTGTAATAATAAACTTAACAAGAAATTGCTTCTATGAATAATTCCTAAGCAAATATAGCGTGCGAACGTTGGTATTGGGGGCTATAATTTGTGTTATACATTTGCTCTGACTTTATAGCTATCCACGCAACCGAAATTACCGGCTACCAATTGCTTTCTTTTTAAGTATTTTTTGAAGTATTATACATCGTTTATAATAATCTTACAAATAAAACTACTCCGGAATGTTAAAATGTTCGAAGACGTATACTTATAATAGTGAGTCATTGATTTTGATCGAAACGCCACAGCGTCGATTAAAATATAGCATTCATTTAGTTTATTTATACTAAACATACTTCTACCAACTACCAATACAACGAACATTTCTTTAATTATAATTACCAAAACTTTATAGCAATGAAAAGAACGATTTAATGTCCATAGATCCAGAGAGTACAAGTGATACTACACCCCCTGTTAACGACGCCAAGAAATACTTCTACTAACGACAGGATCTGTACTGATTTGTAAATAAGTTTCGAATTAGTTAGTAAATAACGCAAGTAAATATAAGTATTACAGAAAATTTAAATATTGTCTTATTTAGAACTAACAACGTTTGACATTATTTCACATCACATTAAGAGTATAAAAATAACGAAGCGCACTAGCCAAGAATATTCTGGAAATGAAGATGTTATATGATATACAGGAATAACGATTTCACAGCTACCGATTAACTATATAGGCAAAGAATAAAGCTAATAATCTTATCACAAAACAATCAACACCAATCATGTGGTGTGATCGTATCTCTGTGATACAAAGCAATGCTGATTATTTAATTGTCTTCATAGTAGTCATCAGTTCAGGATATGGGATCATGGGTTCCAATTAGGATAAAGCGATAAGAACCAATTACTAGTCTATTTACTTGAACTATCTCCCAATCAAAAATAAGCTTAGACAATATGTAAATAATGATTAAACCTTTAACGGGTTTTACTAACAGATAAGCGATTCAATTGGCTATTAGAAAATTTGCATCATCTTTCAGTCATGGTTCTCATGTTCCTGTAACATTTGTGTATGCATGAGCTACTTTACAACTATGTATATTAAGAATACCTTCTCTATCTCTTTACAAATGTTTGTAATTTTTTTTCATAACATCAAAGTATAATTTGTGTACAACAAAATTCATGTTCGGTATTGTTAAAAGTTAACGAATCGATTACATCTAAAATTCGATTTGGGAAAATTCAATTCGGAAGCAGATCATATCTCAGTCCCGATTCGAGTAAGGCTAAATATTTTTCATTGTGAGAGCTTTCTTTAACGTTGTTTTTGTAAGCTGTTATCTCTTTCAATATCGTCGTCTTTCACGCGCCTACTATCATTTTTCAAGCGCGAGTAGACACTCAGACTGTCATCGAGACAGTGACAAATTTATTTCTCCTTTTTTTATACTCCAAAATTTCGCCACGCTATCGTCTTGAATCAAACATCAAATTGATATTTGAATACTCTATGAAATTGCTTGTAAGCATCGCTGCGTCAAGATAAGATCTGAACCAAATAAGGTCAGAGTTAGGGTCATGTAAGTCATCTATTCGATTATTACTTTCTACAACAAGGTTGTACTGAATTGTGAGTACTTCTTGCGTAAAAGTATATTTCCGAAATGGAAGTTTCTAGAGAGAACATTTTAAATAATATTTATAAAAACATTCATCCTTATAGAAAATCTAAAATCACATATTAATCAAGAAAAATACATTTCCATATTTAATATTTGCTAAAAAATTCTCAGGCTAGGTATTTTTTAATATATATCCAGATTAACCAAATTAATAATTTTGTAGTAAAAAAATCATGTATAGACAAAAACAAATATCTCTGTTCACATTATTGGGACTTTCAGGTTTCCCTATCCACGTCCTAGTCAAGTGCTGGATAGATAATGTCATATATCCACGAGGGATGACCTTAGAATATTTTAGGTTTCACGATATTTGTTGAATAGAACATCAAGGTTAGCGGAGTTGGAACCAACTGAAGAAACCGACCGGCAATAGCTACAGTAAATAATAATTCATAAAGAAATATATTTAAAACTCAAATAGTATTATTTTACTCATTTTCACAATTATAATCGATATCTATACAAAGTAGAGTTAACAATTTCCTAAATGATCAATCATTCTGAACTAACCACCATTTGACAAATAGTCATCAATATGTTAATGAATAATATATAACATAATTATAAAACTGATTTCGGTATTACACCCCCCTTTTGTTTCGTGGTGTACACGTGACAGCAAGCTGGGACAAGCTATTCATTAATTATCGTTCAGCTTAATAATGGTTCGCCGAAACCTGATGAATTTTGTACTGAAAATTTTGTTATCGCTATTCTTAAAAGCACTAAAAATTATCTAAATGTATGATCAATTGATTTCAGGAAACTACAATACAAAGTAATTGTAGCGGTCTCTCTTGACATCACCAATGCTTTTAACAGCCTCCCGTGGGTGTGCATAAAAGAGACACTGAATTACCACTGTGTGCCTCTTCATTTGTGCCGAATTATTAATAATTACCATCCGAAAGGTACGTATCGTACCGAGGGCATCAAGGTAGATTACTACGTAAGGAAATAATGTGCGGTGTTCCGCAGGGTTCGGTGTTAGGACCTGTACTTGGAATATTGTATTGTACTGCCTCTAACCTCCCCAACTTTAGCCAGAGACCCGGGCGTCGGAAGAAAAGGGATCGTGCCCTCCTCCATCCCCCCTAAGAAAGGCTTATGTGGCCGATACGGAGAAATCCGCTACCCCTCAAGAAGGCGCATGTATTTTCCGCGCAGAACCACTTTGTCTTGCGTTTCCATAAGAAACCTCATGTTACGTTGGGACTATTAGTAGGCCCAGGATACTGGAACTGCGGTAGTGTGTGAAAGCGTTCCCGCAGTTTCAGCCACAGGCGCAGCGTGAAAACCATGGGGTTTTAGCCAGTAAGAGTCTGACATAACTTTTTCTTTGCCCCGCAATGGGAAAGTGTAAAGAAAAAAAAAGATACAGTTTAACACTTATGATAGATCTCTATCGCCGGAGATCGCATAGATAGTTATCACCGCGGCGGCTATTTCTACCGCTAGGCAGTACTTTGCAAACATTACTGTGTTCCGGTTTGAAGGGCGCTGTTGCAAGTAAAATTACTGGGATAACGAGGCTCAACATCTTGTCTCAAGGCATCTGGCAACATCTGATGCAATATATATAAACTAGTGCCATGATGTTATGTGGAAACATATAACTTACCAATAAGCGAACACCTTGATTTTAGTTAGCGCTTATCCACACCCACTCCTGTCCTTCATAGAGGAGCAATATACTCTATGTAGAATTTTTCCTAGAATCTTGAATGAGACGAATACTAAAATTTAAGTGAGTCCCAACATTGATTTTTATCTGACCGTCAAACTTTCATTCCAAGGTGACGATGATGATTTCCAATTAAAAAATTTCTCTAACATTTTAATGGATCGCCTTTGTGAGTCGCTTTGAAGCTTAACTTTTGAGAGGAAAAGTTTCGAAGGACTCCCTAGTAACTCTTTATAATCGTTAAAAAATTGTTAAAAAAAAATTGTAACTGGAAATTATTGAATGATATTTTGGTACATTGAACAGAATTTTCTGATGGTAGGTATAGACCTACCCGTACTGACGGTAATAGTACCCGCCCGCCCTGTGGTTTAGGGTTATAAAGAATAGGACTAAGGTAAGCCCTACTTGCGTAGAAGGCGACTAAAAGGAATTGAAGGTTTTGAAGGTAGAAGCATCCAATGCGTACTGAGCAAGGCCGGGGTGAACGACAAAAAAGAGGTGGTTTCGTCCATGTCGTAGCATTGCGAAGGTGTCAAGAAGGGTTACGTCCTGGTACGTCCTTATGCGTAATGCAAGGAAGCAACGGTGCATTCCGAAGGAGATCCCGGAGTCTCCGCTATGCATGATGACCACCGAAGGAGTTTTAGTGGGTAAAAATTCCACATAACCTCATCTTCCTCTCAGGAGCCAGATATCGTCTAGTCTATTTATTAAAAAAATCCTTTAAAATTTAACTGGATATTATCATTATGTCAGTTTTTCCACAACACAGTAGCCATGGTAACCGAAAATCAGCCTTATAGTCATTAGCTTGAACCGCACTCGAGTAGGATATTTTCCCTTCTCTTAATTATAACAAACTTTTAACTTTCATGTTTTTGTTGTTTATTACTATTAATAGAAAAAAATATATTTCGACAAAAACAACCTATAGAGGTTGAAAGTTATTAAACTTATTGCTATGCTCGCTTTTTAAGTAATATATAAATGTTACTTAATACAAAAATATTCTCATGCTCCTGCCCTTTTCCTACTTCCTAAGGTCGGCACAGTATTTACTTCTTTTCCATATCCCTCTATCAGCCGTCATATCTGAATTCTCACTCTTCTTACACATGTCATGTTTCTTCGGTCTCCCTCGACCCTTATAACCATCCAAATTTATTCTCATTACTTTCTTTGTTATATGTCCTTCATCCCTCCGCGTAACACGCCCGTACGACGCTAAGCTCTTGCTCCTCAAACAAAAATATTCTATCACATATAAAATATATATTTTGTTTGTCTTGAAAACATACTTTACAGTTCTTGTCTTACTTAGAGCTGTTCATTTTAACTTAGCACTAATGATCACTGTATTTACAAGTATTTTTTAACACACGAACACCGAGTGTATTTATCTTAACACTTAATGTGGGAGGCGAGATTAATGTCTTTATCATTATCTTCCAGTCTTAACTGTTTTTGTTATCTTGGAGGAAACGTTTCTGAACGGGGATCGAAATTTTGTTTAGAATGTTATCATAAATTTTTTCTTCTCAAATCTGTTAACAAACATTACCGTGTTCAGGTCTGAAGGGCGTTGTATTTACAACGAGACTTAACATCTTATTTCTCCAGGCTCGGAGCGTCATATCCTTACGAGTAGGCGTATCACTTACCATAAAATTAACGTACTTAGTACTATCGGTTCATTTTGTAAAGAATTCGACTGGAATCTAACTGCTACTGCAATAGTCTGGATATGCCATCATAACAACCAGTAAAAGTGAAGAGACTGTAATATTGGTCGTTATATTTAGGTACCTAATAGCTAATAGTTTTACTAGTAAAATACTAGTCAATTACTAGTTGTGTCGACATGTTGCCAGAAATATTTTTGTAGACCCTATTGTGAACATATAAGCACCACAGTATACTAATACGGCTTACAATGATCGGCCTAATTATAACTTAACATCATGGGAAGTTTATCTTGTGTTAGCACGTCATAGAAATATAAATAACTGTAGCGTCTAAGCGTCTGTTTCTCATAACTTAGGTATTGAGAACAATTGTGAACTGATCTGGAGGTGATGAAAGCAATAGGCTGATTTGAGGACACTGGTGCCGAAGACCGTTTAGGAAGGTACCACCGAAGCTCTTGTTTCTTCCGGTAAACAGTAATGTGCAAACATCTAGCTATATAGCTAATTACTGATGTAACGGAAGTTAAAATCTTATGTCCCAACGCGACGAGTACATTGTGATGCTGTGTATCATCCTAACTTGTTATAGCTAAGCTTATCACTTATCATCAACGCTCCATTCGTTTTGTCATTGAATTGTTTAATGTTACTGTGTATCTAATTGAATTAATCTCGTTCCTGACTCCGGCAGAAGATGACAGAAAAACATTTTTACAGTTCCGTTGTATTTCATTTCCGCTTAAAGATAATAAGAGCAATTAACACAAGCAACAATAAAAAAAAACGGGAAAATTGTAATTCAGCGAACTCCATAACAAGTTTTAACGGTGTTGCGCGAAATATTAATGAATTTCACGTTTACTTCAGGCTGCTCGGATTCTTTTTGTTTGCCTAAGTTAATTATATTTTATTCAAGGAATTTCTGAATTACAGTAATCCGTGCTTTAATAGTTATTCAATTATTGCCAGACTGCAACTGTGATGAAGGAGAATGAACCCGATAAAGGAGATAGGTTAGAAAATCTATTACAATGTAAAAGACAAGTAAGGAGGAATTCATTTTAGTCATAGCATCCGCTTTCCTAATAAAATTATCCACATATTATTATACAACGAGGATCTGAACATCTTTGTCCCCAGTTTACGGATAAATAGGTTCAGCTCCTCGTTCTTTAATAGATCAGGAAAGAGTTGAACTTGCTGAACAGACTGTTGCTAGGTTAATGCGCCTTACCGCTTCAGACCATGTCACTATTTATAAGGTGGGATTGTAGTCAGGCGTTAACCTTGTCGATTTAAAGAAAAAACTAAATAATATATTAAACGTACACTTTCAAAGTATGATAACAAACACACGGCAAAGAACCCGTGACCCAAAAATAAAAGAAATACACGTCGAGCCTCTTTGTGTCCTTAACACACTAATGTAAAGTATAAAGTTATAAAGAAAGTAGTTTCCCTTTTTATTCTCTACGAAACGAAATTGGGTATAACAATTTACAATAAATTTCGTATTTTGGCTTTAGTTTTAACAACAGCCAAAATTACTAAAATTGTATGTATTTATTGATAAAAGTTATTAGAAAAAGGATATGCTTTAAAAGATAAGATAAAGGCGATTAATGGTAGTGTCAAAACATTACCACATTCTTGATTAAAAGAATAAAGCTATTGAATGAAATAAAGAGTTTTCTCTCTAAAGCCTTAGATGCACAAAATGGTACAGGTGGACCGTCACGGGTCTACGAGGGAATCGCACGGAGGTCTATGTTGGTTCTAGTTGCCGGGGCTCCTTCGGAATCAGCTAAATATTTACAGTGGTCCTATGACGATGTCTGTGAACCTCTGCTCAAAACGAACAAACAATATATCGCAACTTAGAGGACATAACTCCTCATTTTTATTAGAAATCATAACTTTTACTTACAAGTAATATATCTTAATCGGATAGACAATAGATCGTGATTTCTATAGAAAGTGGTGACATAGCAGCCGATTGTATTCGACCACTTCATATTTTGAAACGAAAATTTCAGACCGACTGAACTCTTTGCTGTAGAGGAACTCCACAAAAGGCATTTACTGAATATGGCTATAACGTATTTCAAAAGAATGAAAGACCGTTTCAATATTCGTTATCACATACGTAGTTGCCTTTGGATTGAGTTTCATATTGAAAAGAAAAAGGAAAGCTTTTCGAACACCACGAACGCCACAAAACTCACTCTTGCTTCTACTTGTCTCCCCTTACCTCCAGCTGTGCATTTTAAATATTTGTCCCTTTACCAAAATAATTCTCCATTTGTTCATCGAATTAACTTCATAAATGAATAGAACTATAATGAGGAGGGATGCTATATACATTATCTGTTCCTCGCACGCTTTTGTTGAACGTAACACCTCCGACACTCCCTTTGAGAAAGAAATTTAAAAAAAAAATTACTTAGCTAACCTCTGCTTGAAAGAAGGAATATTCTTACCAAATTTCAAGTCTCTAGGCCTTATAGTTCCAAAGATATCAAGATGAGTCTCTACATATAAAAAATCTCTTGTATATATATATGAGAGTATGTGTGTGTATTAGTTTGAAGCAGAGATAAACTATAATTACAAGGAAATGAATTAGTTAGTGCAAGTGACAGTCTGTATGAGTATTCATAAATATTTAGTGACTCCAAAAATTAAACAGTTATTTTAACTATTCGAGAAGCTTAATTACTTAATTATAAAACAGCCAGTAACAGTTATTCCCATTAAATCAACAAGTGTAAGAAAACGTATTTTAAACTCTACATTGTTTACATTTGATTTTCGAACTGGGGAGTACTCAATGAAAAGGCGAGCAAAAAGCAGATACTGACAGTTTTTCAAAATTTTCCCAATATGCAGAATTTTCGAGTTCACATTTTTATTAATAGATAGTATCAAACTATTGAATACAGTTTTTCCACAGTAGGCGGTTTATCTACTGGGTGGGAATTGATACAACGATAATATCTCACGGTTGTGTGAAACTCTATAATAAATATGGTACGGAACCCATTTCATTCATAAAAACTTTAATAACTTCTTATTAATAAAAAAAAATAAAAACACTATCATAGTTATTTTTTAAAAAAAGTCATTAAAAGACGAGACGAGCGGGACGTTCATCTGATAATAAATACGTTGCCCATAACAACGTGGCGCTAGTTAGATTGATATACACAGCCCCACATTGCGCTCGTCGCCTTGAGAGAAGGTGCTGTTTCGTTACCGCAGTAATTATACCGCTTACAGCGACCTTCAAATCGGAACAAAGTAATGTTTGCATCTACCTAGACGGTCTCCGGCAGCAGGTGGTCCGGTCCACTCGTAAGGTCACAATACATAAATAAAATTTGGGATGTAGTAAGATCTATGAACATCATGGCTATCTACTATCATCTCATCATATATATATATATACATATATATTTATGTACATATATGTATATATATATAAACCTCGTCTAAAGATGATTACGTTTCATCAGCCTTGGTCATACCTGAAAGTACCTGAAAATTATATTAGTAATGACGGAAATACTTAAAAGTCAACATAACAGTTAAAAAGTATTATCTATACATTTACTTTAAACTGAACTTTATAGCTTAATAACGTAATAAGGTACTAAAGAATAACGAATATTTCGAGGTCAAGATTGATCATAAGGAGACACATTTTTAAGAATAGGCGAGGAGTTGTCAGGGTGAGGGTTACTCATAAGTGAAAAGTTTTAATAAGGGTTACGGTAACGCAAAAAGGTTGGGAAGCACTGACCTGAAGTAATTTCATTGCCAATATCTAAGTGACATAATTTGTGAAAGATACTTTTGCATGTAAATCAGGATCTATTTAAGTGTTAACACACTTGGGTACGAGTGAGTGGGACATCAATAGGATGATTAAAGAAGCTGTGCGGAGATCTTCGGAGGAAGCTTATAAAAACTTAGTTTAGTACGTAATGTAATTGAGATATCATTCTCAGCCGATAGACGTCCACAGCTTGATATGGTCTTCCCCCAGGGATTCCTAAATCGATCGGTTAAGGTCTAAATGGAGGGATTTGGGCCATATCCCATAATGTTAGCCCAATGCGCATTGGTGGGAGCCAGAGCCTTGTTTACTGACTGACGCCATGAGTTGTTGTGCGGGAGTCGTTACACCCCTTACTTGAGTTTAATAGATATAAAGATGCATATAAAGTTTTTATCATCATCATAGACGTCCACTGCTGGTCATAGGCCTACCCCAAAGATTTCCACATACAGTCTACGGTACCGCTGGACACTAAGGGTTGTCGTCTATCGGGGTTCATACAGGTTGGCGGAAGCCAGAGCCTCGTTTGTTGATTAACAGTGTGCACCACGAGCAGGTGAGGTTGGCCTGGGGTCCATGAGTTGCTGTGCGGAACCCTTTACATGCCTACATACAGTTTCAGTTATTAATAAATAATAATTAATCCCTGTACGTAATAAACGTGTAACGATGCCGACATAGGTTTTAATAACAGAGATTTATGAATTGCGAAAACACTCAAAAAGCAATTTGATCAGAATAACAAAAGACAGAACGGAAACAGCTGCCCGTCCATGTTGTGGCCGTAACAACGAAAAAGTCGTAAACTAATGAAAAAAGTTCCATAATAATTCTCCATATTTTTTTGTCCATAAACATTCTACTCTACAATATATTTCCGACGAGAGGTAACTTTTCTTAACATTACATAAACTATTTTTTTCTAACTTTAACTCTCTTATAGTAAATAATAAAGATAAGCTTTAAAGGCGCAGGTTATATTTATCCGAAAAAAATATATCATTACTACACATTAGTCAAATGTTTTATTTTTCAAGATGTTCAATGAACATCCCTCTTAATGTTGGGTACATTAAGAGAATCTCGGAGGAACTTCTTTGGACTTCTCTCATGATGAAAAATTTAAGACTATTGACTAAGATGTTGCTTACTTAGTTTAGCTTATTTTTACCGGAGGTGACTGGTGGTATGTCTCTGTTTTTTTTTCAGGGACTTTAGGCTACTTTTCATCTACCATCAGTGTATTTTCATACTCTGCTCATCTCTCAAACTTCATATCTAATCATTCAACATTCCGATTCCTTCTCTCATTCCTCGCTCTCGAGCGAAGATCGTCGTCTCATCCTTTTTCCCAACTGAAAAAAGGCCCTAAAATATATGAATATATTCTGCATACTTTCTTATGCATTTTCTTCTTTTTCTTTCTTTATTACATTGTTGTTGTTTCTTTTTTCTAGTTTTTTCTTACTTGTTAGGTCTCTGTTGCCGAAGACCGTCTAGATAGATACAACCGCAGCGATAGAACAGTCACCAAGCGTTACTGAGTTCCGTGTGTAATTACTAGGATAACGAAACAACATCCTATATCTCAAGCACAATGTGGTGCAGTGTAAGTGATCTTAAAAAACGCCACTTTATTATGGGTAGATGTATCACTTACCACGAGATGAACGTCTTGCTCATCTCGTCGCTTCATCGAATAACTTTATAATTAGTTTCTTTTGGTATAATTATTACGTATGTATTTACTTTTGTAAGTATTTATTATGAAATATATATACATATATATATTATCTATATATAAGTAAATTTGTATGTAACTCATCTACCACTGCATCTCTCCACGTTCTAGGTTGACTGGAAGACAACGCCCATAGGATTTGAATATGTCTATCGTAACCTAATTTTAAGTGTTACAATAAAGGGTTTAAATAAATAAAATAATTATTATGAAAACTTTATTATTAGTTATATAAACAACAGTTATTTTTATTTTTTTTTAATTATCTTTATAGATGATTTATAGTTAGAGCGGTTGTTATATGTTTATTATCTAGCTACAGGTTCAGGCAAAAGAATGGATAAACTGTGTAATATAGATAATTGCTGGGGCAGATGATGACCCTTTACCGCATTTACGCACACCCATCGGCCCCTTATGCGTGAATTACTGGGGTAATGAGACGTCCATCTCACGTCCAGTTGAATGCTGCGTACTGTATAAGCGTTACGTCGTGTTACATACAAACAATTTTTTCTTCCAATTTCTTTATCGTATAGAAACTTACTTCGCCTTAATATGATGTGTGTCGTTCTTAGTATCTATGTTCAGAGTTTTATGTTTCCTATCTTATTGTTAACAACATTTATATACTAATTACTAATTTATACTATTTAAGTTTCTTACATGACTTATGTATCTATCCTTTCATCATCAGCCGATAGATGTCCATAGCTGGACATAGGTCTCCCCCAAAAAATCCCACATCGATCGTATACGGATTTATATGGGAGATTTGAGCCATTTCCTACCACGCTGGGCTAATGCTGAATGGAGGGACCCAAAGCCTCCTTCCTTGATTATCAGGGTGGACCACGAGCAGGTATTGGATCCCTTAAGTTGTTGTGTGGGTACCTTTACACCCCTGTCTATGCTTTTATTTATGCTATGTTATAATATACCATTACTTACATCGTTGTATGCATGTCTATATATATTGAAAAAGGATTTTGTTTGTTCGCCGATCACGTGAAAACTAGTGAACGTATGGGAACATGACCATTCGACGCGAAATGATTTGGAGACGGTTATAGGTTATTATTTTTTGTATTTCATAGATCCTTAATTGTTTTGTTTCTAATTAACTTTTATAAACATTTTCATTTTATAGACTACAGGTTTTTACTTTCTTAGATCCTTTATAATTTTATTTATAATTATCTATATAAACATTTTCACTTTTTATTAATGCGATTACCATAGTAACGGATGCTATAGAAAGTAGGTGGCGTTCGCTCCCAATGAGTGTTACTGACAAGTTTCAAGTCTAATTTTATATCACGGCCAGCAAAGCAGCGGGATGAAGAAAGTATTCTTCTTATTTCTATTAACTACGCTAAATATTTATGCTTAAGTTATTTTCTATAAGCTCGTGTATACAACATGTATCCTGATCTTGTATTTAGTTTAGAACAAGGTCACTATCATATTATCTACATCTCACTATCATCGAATCCTGAGCTACTTCGATAGTATTGAAGAGATAACAAGATAATCTGGATAAACTGACTTTAATAGGAAAGATCGATTGCAAAATATTATCAAGTTAGATGTACTGCTAGTTAGACTATAAGATGAGAAAACTGGTGGATAGATCAGTGAAGGTAGTGTCTCCACTAACTTCAGTAATAAATCAGACAAAACACAAGAACAAGAAAGGGTTGTTACTAATATATATTTACATTGTACCTTACCAATGTCATCGCCTTATAAAGATGTTAAATCTCCTTTATCTCATCAAATACCTCAGTAATTTCACAAGCTGTAACGTCCTTCAAACCGAAACAAACATATAATAACATAGTAATGTTTATACAATACTGTTTATTAGTGAAAATAGGAACTGCAGGGGGGAACCTACCATCATATCTTTACATGATCCATTACGTAGAAATCGTTTCATATTAAATTCTTGAAGATGATTGAAGTGGTGTCGTTTATTGAAAATTTGGCAATCAATTTCAAACGTAACTCAAATTCCGCGCTTTTTTTTTTATTCCATCCTATATTGAATATGTCCGCGAACGAAAGTTTTTTTTTTATCATGGAAGAATTTACATATTCACATTTAGCCGGCGTGCAATCGCACTAACGTGAAACGAAACGTATATTTTTCCAATTTCTGACTGGATATTTCGATTGGTCATGAAATGGTTATAGTTTTTTTTTTATCGTTATTAAATTTTTACAAGACCTGGGCCATTTTACTGTGGATTGGCCAAGCGAAAGCTTAACTCTCTTTTCTGTTTGGATCTTAAAGTTCATCGTCACCGCTGTTATCCTAACTAAAGGACGTCGATTACAGGACATAGATCTCTTATAATGATTATTTTTCGTATCATTCGACGAAGTAATAAGATGAGCGATATACTTACCTGATGGTAAAGAATACCTGCCTCTAATATCGTCACGCAAATTAGGATGATATATCACCCCACATCCTGTCTATCGCCTTGAGATATAAAATATAAATTTTCATTACCCCGGTAATTTCACTAACTACAATGCCATTCCATTACTGTGCCATGGTAATGTTCGTTTACAACTGTTTGGCGGCTGCAATAGAAGCTGCAATGGTACTTACCCAGACGATCTCCGGTAACAGAGACCAGCCACTAAAATTCCTCAAAACTGTAATTGTGTAAAAATAAGAAAAAACAGGAATAATACATTTTTAACATTTTAATTATTTTTCCATGTTTTGTGTACTAATTCTAATTTAAGACAGTCTTGAAGGAGTGTCCCATACATAGATCCATGAGGTATGAGTTTGTTCCAGAGATAGGCTTATGAACAGATGCAGCCAGTCTACACGAGATGATAAAAAATAAGTTAGAAGTAAATTCATAAGTTACTGCTTAAAAATATGTAAAATACTAAACAATAGAAATAAAGATAAATAAATATTACTTTATGCATATGGACACAATAATATTCTGTGAATATTAGATAGTATGAGTATTAATGATGTAAAAAAAAAAAAAAAAAATATATAAATTAGTAGTAAATATGTTGTAAATAATAGGATAATGTAAAGCCCTGTATAATAATATTAGGGAAAATTAGTAATAAATAAAAAAATATATATATGACAGTCTACCATAAGAACTGTTCACAATCATAAGTGATTGGTGGTGTCTCCAGACTGCTAAATCCATATCTTAAGACAAAACATAGTGTTTAATAATGGTATAGATCCTAACAAATTAAACAAAAACAACCCTTGTTTCTTAAGTTTAGTAATAATGGCGACAGCTCACTTCAAACTCCCTTCGCCATTATTTTTTCGTAGAAATAAGTAATCATATCGACACTTATATATACGGCATATAGACCTGATTTAGATATACCTAGTACATCCTACATCTGGTCTCTGTTTCCGGATGTCTAAGTAGTTATCACGGCAGTACTTACTTCTTACTTGAAGGGAGTTGTAGCTAGTGAAATTACTGGGGTAACAAGATAACATAGTATATATCAATGCGATGAGCGCGACACGACGCTGTGTATATGTTAACTAGTGTCACGTTGCTATTGGCAACCGTATCACTAACTATCAAGTGAACGTTTCGCTCGTCTCTTAGCTTCGTTAAATAAATCAAGTTAAATCTCTTCCGTTTGTTTATTAATGAATAGAATTGAAACGGCTGAAACGAGTCTTCTTTACAATTATGTTTCATTATAAAAGAGACCACTATTTCAGATTCTAGATCCACATAAGTATATAGGAAAAAGAAAAAACAAAACTACCCTAATTAATAAACAAAAACAAATCTCACCCCGGCCGGGCAGCAATATTCAACTACTGTTTATAAGTATGACTATAGTGCAACCTCATCGCCAATTCCTGAACTATCAAATATCTTTTTACCCTTATTCTTTTATACCCTTACTCTTTCGAATATTTCTTCATTCAATTATTCATACTATAATTTTCAAATATTTACGATTTTTCATATTTGATCTCCCTTTTATTAATTTATATAAAGTCAACATCCTGCTTGTTCATTTTATTAATAAGATATCAAACGTTCCTGTTTTCAGGAATGATCAATTTAATTTCCGGTTTATCGTTTATCCTGTAAATTATTTGAGTTAGCTTTTAATGTCCTGAAATGTATTTAATCTTTTGAAGGATATATTTTTAAGTCATTTTATATTTTTTTGGTTTCATACCATACGCAAAATGGGAGAACGGTTTTAGTATTAACATTAAAAATATATTTTTGGGGGAGAAATATTAAACCTTAGGATTAATAGACATTGCAGTCTATTCCCATGATACATGATCTTCAACAACAGCTTTCCAGAACAAACAAGGACTACCTTTCGTCCTATATAAGGTATGCAAGTAAAGGTTTGACATGCGCTCATTTGAAAATTGACCCACTATTGGCCAAAATTGAACCACTCAGAAAGACATGATAATAATTCTAGAAAGACATATATATATATATTTTATTTATTTATAATTTTCCTTGATATTATTATTCAAAGCTTTGACTTATCCCATTTACACTTTTTTAACATTATTTAAATTTTTTTTACATTGTCTATATATACGCTATCTAATTATCTAATATTCATGGAAATACATACAAAAATACTGTGTACATATGTATTAAGTAATATTTACTTATAGTTCTATTGTTAACTATCTAGCATATTGTTAAGTAATAATTAATGAGCTTATTTCTAAGTTATTTATTTTTTAATATCTCAGGTAGACTGGCTGTATCTACTCTTGAGCCTGTCTCCTGCTCAAAGATAACCTCAAGCATCGATATCAGGAAACATCAATAGCTCACTTCGATATCACTTCGGATTTGTCAACGATCTAATCCTGATTAAAGAATAACCTGCGCAACTTGAATTTATGATAAAAAAACTAAGCGGATAAAGTTATAACTTGAACAAGAGTAAGACCAAACTTATCATCAATGCCAAAGAAGGAGATACATCAGGCACGAAACTTGAATACCTCCCCGAATATATTTTTTTATACTACGAAACGACGACACGGTCATCTGATGGTAAGTGATACGCCTGCCTATATCAACGCGGCGCTATTTATCATGGTATACACAACACCAAACTGTGTTATTCGCTTAGAGACATAAGATGTTGAGTCCCGTTACCCAAGCAATTTCTCTAGCTACAACTCCCTTCAAACCGGAACACAGTAATGTTTCCACAGTACGGTTTGTCAGCTGCAATAAACGCTGCGGTGGTACCTACCCAGACGGTCTCCGGCGAAAGACTTACCACCAGTAATTCTACTACTTTATTTATTAAAATAAGCAACGGTATTAATGAAAGCTAACTTAGCATTCATAACATATCAAGCACACTCACTCATTATTTTTTTTTAACTACTCTTTACTATTTTTAACTCTCCTAACTCTTTGATAGTTAAAGGCAAGGGTTAAGTTTATTTATTTTTAATTTCTTATAACTCCGCTTTACTAGAGACGCCGCTTTATAGTTGGAGAGCCATTTAACCCGATATAAAGATTTCTTAAAGCATTCTTTATATCAAATAAGTTTTTATTTTTATTTAATGATATATTTATTATTATACATTTCAAATTAGAAATATCAACTATGTCTATATATTTATTTGGACATAGATCGACAGCTATAATTGTATTATAGTATACTAGAAAAGCATGCCGGCATCGTTCGGCTTATGCTTCCATAGATTAGATACAATAAGTAAAGGAATCAAACTAAGTAAATCATTTTATGTTATCAGTCGTCGTTAGCTTTATTTTCTCTAGCCGGTAAAAATGATCACCGACACCCATAAACATGTTAGTTGCATATCTTCTTTATGATTGATAAAAAAACAAATAGGATTCATCTGAATCTACGAAACAAGTCTATTGCTTAGATCGCCACCAAAATAATTTACAGGAACAATCGTTAGCCCAATCTTAAGATGATCTGAAAATTACATCGAAATTGGTCCATGCGTGTATATATATATATATATATATTTATTAATAATTTATTTTGGCCGATATAGTAAGCTGTATCTGGACTGGAGCGATTTATTGACTTATTTTCCACTTAAGTATTTACCACCACAGCTCCTCGTTTCTTCCGACAAGTAGTGGTGTGAAAACGTGTGTTTCGATTAGAGGGGCAGGACACATACTCGAAGGACTGACAGCCGATGGGGCACCAAGGCCGACCACATACCGGTAGCCGCAATGTTGGCCTGGCGAAGGTTGCGGGAAGCAGCTGAATGCGGGCAACGCCGGCAACGCAGGATCTATCGATCGATCTTGATTCTCTATATATATATATATAGAGATATTACATGTGTATATATACGTGTGTGTATATATGTGTGTGGAGATCTTTAAGGAAGGCTTATGTCCAGCTGTGAACGCCTGTCGCCTGATGATGATGATTTGAGAGGTGCTGTAACTAGTGAAGTTACTAAGGTAACGATACTTAATATTTTATCTGTCAAGGCTACGAGCATATGATGCTGTGTATCATCCTGATTAGCGCCACGCTACATAAACAGCTGACGTGTTCGTGTAACTTACTTTATTAGACATAAAGCAATTTAGTGAATTTTATATTAAAAATGTTCACTCTTCGCGAACAGAAATCGAACTCCGATCTTTGAGTTCAAAAAGACCAAACTTCCGGCGGCTGTTGCTCGGGAAATGGTTAAATGAAATTTCTGGTATAACCTGTTGTATAAGAGCTGAACAACACCGGCACTGTCTGCCGAAAAGTTTGCAAACTTCTTAATATTACCACAAAGTATCGGTAACATGTTGCCTATTACCGATAAATTACCCAAATTATTTGTGACTGTTATTTCCCAATTTATAAAAAAAAAATTATAATAAATGTTTTAATATAAAATACAAGTATCATCATCAGAGATATATAAAGGGACGTCCACTGCTAGACATAGGCCTCCTCCAAAAATGTCTACGTTTGTAGGGGCTCATATGGGGGGATAGGGACCGTTTCTTACCACGCTGGCCCAATGCGGGTTGGTGGAAGCCAGAGCCTCGTTTGTTCATTAGCAGGGTTCATCACGGGCAGGTGAGGTTGGCTTGAGTCTTTTGTTGTTGTGCAGCGCCACTTACACCCCCACAACATACAAGTAACGGAAACAGAAAGCTACCACCAGTAACTAGACACCGATCAATCCACCTTATTGAGAGCCTTCATCACTACATCATTGTATACATATTGTCCATCACCATCATCAGCTGAAAGACACTTATATCCTATGAAGGATATAAAACAGTGATAGATGGTACGCATGTTGGTAAGACTGTTACTGGATAGATATCATCGCAACTCTTATTTCTGCCGCGGAACAGTCCTGTAGCCATAAAATTACTGGGGTAACGAGACCTCTCGTTATATGTCTCAAGGTGACGAGCGCAAGGTGTAGGGTATAACATCCTCAATAGTGCCACGTTGTTATAGACAGGACTATAATATATAAGTATAAACCACCAGGTAAACGTCTCGTTCCTCTTTGAAAAAAAAATAATATTAGGTAAAAACCACTAAGTTAGATGACCTAGAATTGGAATGTCTGCGACATCCACCGTACTCCCCGGACCTTGCCCCAGCAGATTACCATTTTTTTCGGAATTTGGACAACTGGTTATAAGGAAAAAAATTCAACTCCGATACGGCAGTCCAAACCGCCTTCAAAGAGTTCATTGATTCTCGCCCCCATTTTTAGTAAAGGGATCAATGAACTACCTATGAGATCCCAAAAGTGCATAGATAACAACGGTGCATACATTGATTAATTAAATATATTCTACAAAAAAAAAAATTTTATATTCCTCCCGTACAAAACGCCAATTTCATATGTAAGGACCTGATATATTCTAAGATGCAAGTAGGAAGTCAAATAAAACTGTACAGGAAGTTCATGGCAAAGTTAACAACAAGACACAACATGCATATGACCTTATCTTTGTTAACACAGCCTTAAGTTATTTGAAAAGTAAAATTTGAAGACGGCATAAATGGAACAACAAGCCTAAAGTTATAAACTTATTCAAAGTTAGGAACTTTGTCCTCAAATAGACATGTGAATATCTTTGTAAGTTATTTTTAGTACGTACAATGTGTAAATAAAAGATAAATAAAAAAAAATCTAGTATATTATCGTCAAATCACAAAATTTCTGGTTTCTTTTATTTTATTTATTATATTTTTAATAGCATCATCGTCATCATCACCCTATAGCCCTCCACTGGTGGAAATAGGCCTCCTCCAAAGATCTGCAGATCCATCGTTCCACGCGTTACCCGCATCTCGTGTCTTCGGCGACTCTCACCAGATCATCAGTCCACCTCGTGGGGGCCTCCCAACATATTAAGTTATTGTCTTCATTTAAGTTGTTATTAATATATAATAACATGAATACGATTTCTGTTGCCACTTACAATCACACTTACAAGCACAACACCATCTCATTGATCTCGTCTCTTCGAATAATAAAAAAAACTATGTTCCGTGTTGAAGGGCGCTGTAGCTAGAGTAATTACTGGGGCATTACGTTAATATCTCATTAGACATAACATCTTATGTTTCAAGACGGCGAGGACAAAGTGACTGTGTATAGCATTCTAACTACCACTTTATTGTAATGAGCAGGCGTATAACTTACCATCAGATGGCTGTATAGCACGTCTGGTCGCTTCGTGGAATAAAAAAAAAGCCATTTACCTTGGAGTTATTTAATTTTAATCGAGAAATTTCCACTTGCGAATTCCTCGCGCATCTGAGTTGCCATCGTCCAAGACATTCTTACGTCGGAAGTTTCCTTCTTTCTTTATTTCTATCACGGGCAAAGTTTAAATCTAGTTTCCTTGAAGTAAACGATAGACAAAGGAGAAAGGAGCCTGATATGTTTTTATTGCTCTCGTACTTCGCTATATTTTTACTACTTGTGCCTCGTCTAATGAAGAAGCAGCATGAAATATTTTAAACTATACATTAATACATTAAGTCATCACCTCTAAGTAACAACGGCATTACTACTAAAAGGAAATAATTAAATATCTTAACAAGCAGCCAAAACTTTTGACTGGTGAACACTAACAATCATCATCATCATCAGCCTCCCCCAAAAATCTCCACATCGATTGATCTTCATCTTAACTAATACCATATTGTTATATACAATCATATCAATTATATTACAAACGCATTTTTTTTTATTTCACGACTAAAAGAACCTTTGAGTTGATGGTAAATTATACGCTCGTTAATAACGTGGCGCTAGTTAAAATACACACAGCATCACATTCTACTCGTCACCTTGAGAGATAAGTTGTTATCCTAGTAGTTTCACTAGCTACCCCTTTAAAACACAGTAATGTATACACACTAAAGTTCAGCGTCAGAAATAGGAGCTGCGGTGTTACTTAGACGGTTTCCGATAACGAAGACCTACATACAACCCTTCTTTTTGTGCTGATGTTAAAATTCAATTTATTTTATCCACACCGTAGAAATAAACAAAAATTTTATGGAATAATAACAAAAGATACATTATAAGCCGGATTAAGAGAAAGTGAAATTTTCTGTAACATAATCTCCTTACTCTAACAACTTTGCATATATGAAATCGAAAGCCGTTCCTATTATAAGATTTAGAAATATTTTATTAGAAATATTGGGGATCTCATCGGAAGAAGGTACAGGAAAGAAAATAAAGATAACTGAGAGCATGACTCACTAATATTGCCTTCGCTAATCCTTTCCTGTACACTGAAAGGTCCTAAGGTTTAACAATCTCATAAATAGATACAGTTCTATCACACCAGAATCTATGTCAGGCTGTTACCATAATAGTAACGCTGTGTTTCGCCATTCTTCATATCCAGAATATTCTGGACGAAGACGAAGTCTTCAGATAGTAATCCGATGTTTCTCGAACTGTATAAATTGGCATTTCAAGCAAATGAAAGAGACGAGACGTACGTTAACCTTATAGTAACTGATGTCCCAAACAAATATGACTTTAACTAGAATATTTACATTGCATCTTGCTTATTTGTATGAAAAAAATAAATTCTCGTTATGTCACTACTATCGAACTACAGAACTGAATGTAACCAACATTTTTTTTTGTTTTAGGTAGAAGAAATCTACCACTTATAATGTGATCCAAAAAAATCACCTATCATAAACATACGACTTATAATAATTTCACCCAACAGAAACCTATCACTTAATTACCGTAAACTAACGGAAACCTACCACAAATTATAATGTCATCCAACATAAACCTACCACTTGTAATAATGTCACCCGACAGAAACCTGTCACTTAAATACTGTAAGCCGACTGATACATGGCACATATAATAATGTCATCCAATATATACCTACCACTTATAACAATGTCATCCAACAGTGACCTACCACTTGAAATAATGTGACCCGACAGAAGCTTACCACATGTAAAGATTAATTTAATCAATCGATATATCCAAAATGAATACTTACCTTCGAGTTTTTTTTAGATACGCGTTGTTGTCAAACCTGTAAATAATAAAGATATACTATAATAAGTTCACGTCACAACACAAAACAGTAAGCACAAGTTATTAATAAGTAAACATTTACGTTCCTGTTTACGTTATAGTATAAATGAAAAATTATTGTTTTAATAATATTCACTATAGCGAAAAGCAATTTTTACTTAATGTAGATATTACCTTGTAAAATATTATAGAAACCTTCCGAAAGAGGATTTCGAGTCATCTTAAATTTCCTTTATGATACTCAACAATATCTGAACTTTAAATATCGGGTTTCACGGCTTATTAAAGTCTTTATAGAAACTACTACGTCTCTCGTCAGGAGTTATTTCTTCCAGTGGTTAAGAACATAATGATTTTTATAACGTAGCTTATGGTATTAACCTTCTATATACAGAAGTTTCTATTGTAAAATAATAACTACAGCGCCATTCAAAAACAAACATGATAATCTACTTCACAAAGCTTATACTATTATTATCTCAATATTATATATTTTAATAAATACTGAAAGTATAAATACTGCCTTATTTAAAAAATATGTGAAAAAAAAAGATACTAAAATTATTTACTTTTTTTATAAATATACAGAAGTTTTTTTTTAATTTTAATAACTTAAAATTATTATGAAAAAATACTAATTTTTAAAGCAAAGAAAAAAGCCGAAGTGCGCTTCATCGAACATTACCTTTTAAGATGAAATTATAGTTGTTTTCGCCTATTAAAGATAAAAAAGTGTACTATTTTTAAAGACAATAAGGTCTAAAGAATCTAGATTATGTTTAAATAGTGCCTTCAAAACTGTAGTGAAAGGCCTAACGAAAGAAATTGCAAACAATGAGTACCACAGACAACAAGCCCCCGCACAGATTTAATTAAGATAAAAATAAAACGTTACATTAAATGGAAAAGATTATGAGGGATAATACGCTATGTGAAGATATATATACAACTATTAACAGACGGTCGTATCGCCGATCTAAGCTTTATATAAATATATCAACTATTTTAGAGGCAACATCTCTAGTGTCGGAAACTGTCTAGGTGTACCTACCTAGACTGTTTCCGACACTCCGCCTCAACGCCTATTTCTGCCGACACACAGTACTGTGCTTACATTACTGTATTCCGGTTTGAAGGTGGTTGTAGCTAATGAAATTACTCGGTTAATTAGACTTATTATATAATGTGAGTCTACGATAGATACCAGGACATGGTACCAGGTGCCAAAATACTGAGTGCCAGACCTTTTTGTTCTAATGTAAAGTTTAACCTTTAGAAGCGTAAGGTGTTCCGCTCGATAACTCACGGGAGCCAAGCCAGCCTCACCTGCTCGTGGTGCACCCTGCTAATCAACATGCGAGGCTCTGACTCCCACCAACCCGCATTGGGACTGGTGGGAAATGGCCCAAATCCCCTTCTTTAGAACCCCTACCAACGAAAGTCGCGGGAAGACGCTTGGTGCGTGCAACACAGGTGCGATCGACGTGGAGATCTTTGCGGGAGGCCTATGTCCAGCAGTGGACGTCTATCAGCTGATGATGATGACTAACACTAAGTAAAAAAGGAACTGTTTTTATCAAGTTTGTCCTGTTAAGTTTTGATTGTAATGGTGGTAGATCACAGGAACACGGGACAGTCTCCGGCAACAGATACCCACCACCAATATTATTCATAAGCCAATCAATCATAATATAGCATTTTGTTAAAATTGCGGTAATAAGTTAAAGTATATATTTCATGTTAAATGTAGGACATGAAATAGAGACGCCTGAAATTCAGAAATTCCTAACTCACTTTAGTGCTCAAGTAAATGATACGTCCCATGGGGATCCCCGAACTTTATTATGCAGGTGCCGGGATTCCTATTCTAAATGCATTTCCTTTCATATTTCTAGACTTTATTTGTAGTTATTTGTCCAATTCAAAGTTTACTTCTTTATTAATATACAAACATTACTGTATACCAGTATACAGACTGTTGATTGCTAGTAAACATCATCATAACATTTCATCTAAATACATGATTCTTGGTATCATTAAACATTTACTGTTATCAATTATATTTCTATAGATATATATATATATATATATATATATACATATAAGACTTTTTTTCCGTTTAACTAAGCGAAGTGACGTGCTTAAAGTTCTTCTGGTGGTAAGTGATACTCCTGCCCATAACAACGTGGTGCTAGTTAAGATGATACACGTTGCATTACTTTGCGATTGTCGCTTTGATACGTAAGAAATTTAGTACCCTTACACCCCAGTAATTTCACTAGGTATCCTTCAAACCGGACAGTATTTTTTGCATAGTATTGTTAAGCGGCAGTTGGTGGTACCTAGACGGTCTTCTGCAACAGAGACCTACCACCAGCGCATAAATTATAATATTTTTTTAATTTGCTAATTCCTTGTGGATATATTTAATTGTGTATGATTTTTATTCTATGACACAGCGAGACGAGCAGAACCTTCATCATCATCATCATCATTACCAGCCTTTGTTTATCCACTGCTGAATGTAGGCCTTCCCCAATGTCTACCACCAGCGGGACCTTCACTTCCTGGTAATTGACTCGCCCGCCCCTAACAGCGTGACGATAGTAAAGATCATATACACTATACCAGATTACACTCGTCGCTTTGGGATATAAGTAATTAAGTCTCATTACTCCAGTAACTTGACTAGCTACACCGCCAAATCTACTTGCAGTAGCAATATCTTAACTCCTTCCTAAGGTTTCTCTCCGACTAGACCATATTATAATATAATACCTTAACTGGCGCCGCATTGTCATGAGCAGGTGTATCAGATGAACGTCCAACTCATGGCAAAGCTTCGTCGAACTAAATAAAATGTATTACTTGTACTAGATTATTAACGCGGTCGTAATGTACATAAAGTGTAAAAATAAGTAACGTATATGAAGCTCCTTCGTCGGTTAAAAATAAACTTCATCCGCACTTAGATGATTGGCAATCTCCTGTGTGAGGTGGAAGGGAAACTTTTCTACAAAGCACAACGAGCTGTAAAGAGTCCGTTGTCGCCGACGGTATAAATTTAACCAAAGAGTTTTCCTTTCTTCTACAATGGATTAACGGTTGATCTCAATATCTATATATTGTTAAGAAACAATATACACAATGAATGTACCGAACAAGAAGCTACTGTCTTACTCCTCGAGTACTTCTCTCCTCCAAGCTGTGCACCGGTCGAAAGCAGAACTCACTTTGAATCATTGTGAGGAGTAAGTGGATACTCACTAAGAAACCACAAATAGCTACGGTAATATTCTTATCTATGATCTATTTTTTTATTATTATTCAACGAGGGGTTGAGATGAACAGTGTACACCTGATGTTAAGTAATACATGCAGTGCCTGCCTATAACGTGGCGCTACTTAGGTTGGTATGAACTGCACCACATTGCGCTGTTGGCCTTGAGACTCGTTACTCCAGTAATTTAAATAACTCTAGCGCCTCTTAAATTGGACCTCAGTATTGTCTGCACACTGCTGTTGAGGACCTACATGATCTCTGGTGAGAGAGACCTACTCATGAAAATTAATTTCTTGTTCATCATAAAGCAATAAAGCTGCTCATTAGAGATGAATATAGAGTATAATGAGCAGACTCGTCTTATAAACCAACTCTAACGTGATGTTAAGAAATAAACATCTAAAAAATTTTATACTTAGTTTAAGTATAAATAAATAGTTTCCACATACTTGAAAAGTCCCGTGGCAATGTTGTTAACACATAAAAAGATCAAAACTTACTATTTTATGGTCAAATGTTTCGGCTTTGAACTACCACTGAGTCTTTGTACAAAAGCAATTTAGACTTTAGTTTTACGACGGACCAGGGTCGGGCGAATTTTGACGTGGACTTCTTTTGATCCCTCCCGGGGAAACAGCTTACCTACTTTATTTCCGTCTTTCACTTCGTATTAAATAACGTATATTTTAAGCACAATTTAATATTGTATATATTTTTTAACTTCACTGCTAATTTAAAATAATATTACGAAAGTTTCAAACATGAAGAACTTAATTTCGCTCTACGACTGCCCATAACAACGTTGCGCTAATTAGGATGTTATACACTATACCATATACAGCTTGTCGCCTTGAGACATTAGATACCTCGTCTCGTTACCCTGGTAATTACACTAACTACTACCCCTTTTAACCTGAAACACAGTAATGTTTGCTCACTATAAGAAATTGGCGCTGCGTTTGTACCCACCTGGACAGTCGCCGTCAACAGTGGCCTATCAGCAGTGACAACTTATAAAATATTGTTTTTTATGTGGTAGCTATGCTGTAAATATCCTTTAATATACTATACTATTGTGGCTACTGCTAACGAGGATAGGCATTTACATCACATAACCAAATACTATCCAGTCAACCAATCCCAAGAGAAAAGAAGCGGCGACTAGTTTTACAAAAAGCATTATAAGTTTCCCGGGAGTTTTTCCGTTGGAACTTCTTACATACTCCCAAGGTTCTAAACCACGAAAAAAATATAGAAAAGGTGGTGTTAGAATATATTTTAAAGATTCATATATATATATATATATATATATATATATATAGAAATAAAATTTGAGCGTCTATTTGTATACATCCTAAATAAAAGGTTTTTATTTCAACTCATATCGATATTCGCAGTGTTTATATAGGTAAACGATCGGTAGTTATTTTTGTCTGTCACGCATATAAGTATTTGTTATCATTCAACATCATAAAGATGTCTTCTTAAAGGTGACGTGAAAACGCTCGCCAGGGTATATACCGCACGAATCTGTGGCAACACGAACAAACATAAAGATCGATCGGCAGTTCCGAACGATATTGTTGTCAATGCCACACACGTCCCCAGATACTCCCTCACGACTTTCTGTGAAACTTGAATATTTCGGTACTTTACATTTCGTACTTTTTTTTTATAATGCAAACTGAATATTTACGTAAAGTTCGCTTTTTAGGAAATCGTAGTAAACAAATATAAAGAAGAGTTCTATATTATTATCTCTATGACTCCGTATTTTGGTAATAGTTTTGAGACAACAGAAGATACATATATAACTGGTGGTAGGACTCTGTTGCCGGAGTCTAGGTCTACCACCACAGCTCTTATATCTGCGGTAAAACAATAGTGTGCAAGCAATTCCTATTTCCTGTATGATAGGTGTTGTAGCTTTTCTTTTATTTTACGAAGCGACGAGATTAGTGAAATGTTCACCAGATGGTAAATGATACGCCAGCCCATAATGAGTGGCGCTAATTAGAAAGGTATCACATTGCGCTCGTCGTCTTGAGACCTAAGATGAATTATATTGTTACCCCAATACTTACACTAGCTACAGTGCCCTCCAAATCGGAACACAGTATTGTTTACACACTACTGTTTGGCCCTGCTGTACTTATCTAGATGGTCTCCAGGAATAGAGGCCTACCATCAGTACAGCTAGTGAACTTACTGAGGTAACGAGATTTGTGTCTTAAGGCGACAAGCACGATGTAGTGGTGTATCTATCACCCTAACCTGTGCTATATTGTTATGGGGCCACTTACCACCGGGTGAACGACTCACGAATCTCGTCGTTCCATAGAATAAAAAAAATATATTTATATCAAAAAAAAAATTATTTCTAACCAATTTAAGCATGAATAAAATAATTTTTGTCTTTGAGTTGATATGTTTTTATAATTTAGTGTTTTAGTTTTTTTTTGTGATAAAGCTATTTTTTTATAAAATAAAAAATTGCAAATGATATTTTAGAGTATACTGGAGTATAGTTGAAGCTATGTAAGCTATAAACCTTATACAGTCTGAAACGCTCAAAAATCTGTACAGCAGTTTTAAAATTACGACCGACAAGTTTTGAGTATGTGATGGCCTCAGGGCCAATATGTGTGGAGAACTTTGGGAGGCCTATGTTAGATATTGTTGTTGTTGTCAGTGGACGTCTACCAGCTGATGATGATGATAATGTTTATCCGATTATCGATATGAATGAAGTAAAAACCTGTTTGTTTTTTGGTATGTCAAACAAACACTAAAATTTTATTATTTTGCATAGATATGTAAGATGATTTATAACTCACAAGGCTTTTAGTTTTGGTGCTACATGCAGTTTATCTATTAATTTTGGAGATGTTCCAAGCGGAAATGGGGGGGAAGCCAACAAATGACGCAAATGTATGCCGATGATAATATTATTGACGTTTGGCCTTTGCTTAGAACTATTTTTGTTTACATGAAGTAGATTTTCAACTTAGTCTTTATTAGTAACAAGATTTATTTTATTATACGAAGCGAGCAGACGAGCGGGACATTTACCAGATGGTAAGTAATACGCCTGCCACAACTACGTGACGTTAGTTAGGATGTTATACACTGCATCACAATGCGCTCGTCGCCTTGAGACATATGATATTAAGTCTCTTTACGCCTGTAATTTCTCTAGATACAACTCCCTTCAAACAGGAACACAGTAACGTTTGCACATTACTATTTTATTATAAGATATCGCTCTTTTAATGCCTATATATTAAGTTATAATTACTGTTTAAAAAAATATTCCTATAAATAAATTTGCTTAAGCTATAAAGTTACATGCAATATTGTATATCTTTGCATGCAATAAATCCGGTCTGGTTGCTCTATAGGAAATTTGCTCTTTATCTTAATTAAATCTATTTGGGATCGCGGCGCTGAAGATCTATTGGCTGAAAATTGCCAAGGCGTCGGTTTTGGGTGCAAATTCCTAGTCATCTTTTGTTCGGGAAGTAATCTGTTCTACGTAGCCGCACACTAATTTGCTACGCGCTCTGCAATATACAGCAGTCGTAGCGGTAGTGCTACGAATACATTTCTCTTGTAGAACTTGCTACATTCTTTATTTGTATTTTCTTTCTAACACCATTAAAATAAAAGTGACGGGTCATTTTTTTCTATGATGACATTAAGATGATGATGAAGATGAAATGCGTAGGCATAATCAAGGCGTAGGTGTAGCTGATAGTAGCTAAAGGATCTCTTTAAATCGATTATCTTTTAACGTTGAAAAATTAACTGCAGGGCTACCGACCGATCAAAATCATCGTTAGTGTTAATTATTTACAACATTTCCTTTTAAGATTATAATTTAATATTTGTATATAATAATTAACTTAATAAATAATAATTCATTTTATTTATTTATTTTTTTCAAATAAATATTAAACAGTTTATTTCGACTTACTTGGTAGAAATAGATATGTAACAACCATTCTTACTTCTACTATTAATTATAACGACATTTTTAATTTTGCTCAAATCTAACACGAATTAATTTTCTTTTATTTAGTAATATATACTTTAATGATTTTTGTCAAATAAATAAAAACTTTTTTAATAAGCCTCCTTCGTTCAGCTGATTATATTTTACATGCGATATAAAAATCAATATCAGAAGATATTAGCTGCCGTAAGATATGTCGCAGGTACAGCGCTCTTCAAACTTTAGAACAGACAAGTACTATAATATGGATGGATATTATATCAGTTAATGCAAAATATATTTTATAATGTAATATATTTTAGTATTATTAAATAAAAATTAATAACTTTGAAAGATATAATATTATAAATAGGTCGATAGTTTACTATTATAAAAACTGTATTTATTACATTATAGCTAAGATTGTTTTTCCTTGAGTTACTTTTTATAGAAATAAAAATATAATGTAACTGGTCCGACGAGTCAGACAGAGAATTTACTGGTTATAGGTCTTCTGCTTTGTGCTCTTATTACTGCCGCTATAGTTGCACAAACATTACTGTGTTCCAGTTTAAAAGGCTCTGTAGCTAGTGAAAAACTACTACGATGGTGTAATTTAACATCTTACCACCATTTATCTCAAGGCGACAAGCGTATGTGGTATGTTGAATATCATCCTAAATAGAGCAACGTTGTAATGGGCTAGTATTCGTTCACATCAGGAGATTGTCTCACTCGTCTCTTTGTCAAAAAGGAAATATTAAATAAATTTAGCTGCTCTTCAACAATCGTCGGTACAAAGTATCTTCACAAAATGATATTTCACAAAGGTGCAACGGCAGCACTAGAGAAATTTCAAGAAGAAATCTAATAGTACTTCTCTCCGTGAGTAAACAGAGTGGATGCTGTAAGAGCCGGATGAAAAAACATATTTCCCCGAGCTGAAACAAAGTGAGCGGGAGGTGAATGTACACAGATTGCTCTCAGAAATAATTGTATTTGTCGTTTGGAAACAAATAGAAGTCACTTCGTGGAGCACCCGCCGTCTGTTTAGCTCCAACTCATTCAATAACAGCTAACTTTAAACGCTTGTTAAGTTATTGAATAAAAAAAAATGAATGCTTGTACTCCTTGCCGGAGACCGTCAAGGTACCACCGAAGCTCCTGTTCATACTTACTGTACAAACATTACTATGTTCAAATTTGAAGAACCTTGTTACTGGTGAATATAATTAGGTAATGAGATCATCTTATATCACAAGGCGTCAAAGACAATATGATGTTGTGTATATCATCCTAACCAGTCCTTCGTTATTATAAACAATACCACTTGCGATCAGGTAAACAATAACAAAAAAGAACACATTTTTTTATCAATTCTTTCTCCCCGTCATTATTATCTCCGAATAGATTATCGCCCACCATAAAAAAAATAGTAGAATTTTTTTTAGCTGTTTGCTCAAATAAAAACTATCCAGTATTCCTTTTTACTTCTTCATTTGGTAGAAGATTTAAGCTAAAAGTCGACTTTAGTAAAAGAGAACATGCTAAGTAATGATTTATAACTTTCAACGTTGTAATCAATGAATTGCATTTTACCGACTCCTTCAAAGAGAATCCTTTTACGAGTTTCCCAGGTTGATCCAGGAGGGCAAAATTCCTGAAAAACGTGCACCTGGTAGACGGCTGAAGAAATGGTTTGACCACCTAAAGGAGTGAACAAGGTTTAAATGCCAAACTTCAGTTTGAAGAGAGTACCTAATGATGACGATGATTAAAGAATAAGAGAATTAATTATCCGCCGCTTTAGATATAAAAGATATCATAATGAAGGAGATACGCCACATTATATTAAGTGATGTCCTAATACTTAAGATCTCTTGGCTTTTGTACCAATTTGTAGCCGGGCTCAAGCTACCCTCTTAGATTTACTTGAATTACAATTGGATACTTAACTTCGTTGCTCAGCGGCCAACCTGGTTGCCTTTTAATACGGAGGTTCCTGATTCATCATCAGTGCCATTTAAGTAGACTTTAGGATATGCTGAACTAGTTAACATGCTTCTAATATCGATTGATAGTCATAACAATTTAACTGTGCTCTTATTATCACAAATATTTACCAAAGTATCGATCTTACTGTCTACTGTTTACTAGTTTAATATTCATGAGAAATTAATATGGTGGTACCTAGATGGTCTCCGGCAATGAAGACCGACCACCACTGCAACTAAAACATGAGGAATACATAATTGACAAAATATAAAAAAAATATTGAATAATATTTCATATATGATAGGTCTAATGCTAAAAGTCTAGGTACCACCGCAGCTCCTACTGCCGCCAACGAATGTGCTAACATTACTGTGTTCCGGTTTGAAAGGCGCCCTAAACCTTGTGAAATTAATAACCTAATCAGACTTTTAACGTCTTGTCAATGCAACGAGCAGAATTCGGTGTTGTGTATATCATCCTAACAAGCGCCACGTTTTTACGAACAGGCGAATCACTTACTATCAGGTGAACTTCCCGTTCGTCGTTTCGTAGATTAGAAAATATATGGAATGTGATAAAATCTTCCGAACTAATTTCTACCGCATTTGAAATTTAATTAGTCAAAAAAAAACTAATGAATACATAAAAGTTACATTATTTTTTTTTTATACTACGAAGCGACGAGACGAAGGGAACGTTCACCTGATGGTAAGTAATACGCCTGCCCATAACAACGTGGCCCCAGTTAAAATGTTATATACAGCACCACACTGCGGTCGTCGTTATGAGACACAAGATATTGAGTCTCGTTACTCCATTAATTTCACTACTTCCAGCGCCCTTCAAACTGGAACACAACAATATTTTCACAGTACCGTTTATCGGCTACAATAGGACCTGCGGTGGTGCCCAATTAGACAATCAAGCAAGAGACTTACCACCAGTAGATAAGTCTTTTTTACTGTTACATATTAACTGCGTTTAGTTAAGAATAAGTTAAAAATAACTTATATATGCACTACAGGACTTTGTTATAAGGAAATTATAAAAATTCAGATTTAATTTGTTTAATCTGTTAATAAATTTCTATCGTGGCTTCTATCTGAACTATCAGATCGCTTGTTATGGAGCTGCAATGCCATAAATTCGAGCTGGAGCGAAGCAAATTTGAAAAAAAAAATCTTCCGACCTACATTATCCTTGCTGTTGGCACGGACTCAAAATTATATTGTTAAAGTCACCCTGGCTTCTACTCTAATGTTATTGCCGCGGCAGATGCGGGTGAGTGGGGGGGTGATGGGGGAGTAATTAACGTTTAATGAGCGTTTAGTACATAGGGCACCTAAGTGCACGGAGCTGGTAGGTATCCATAAAATTTTATATATATATATATAATAGGAATGGAATATTTACAAGAAGACGGTAAATAGTATCCGGGATTCAAAAACACTTTAACATACCAAACTGTTGCCGAAGCTTTTATATTTTATATAATCGTCATCATCCCCAACCGATAGACGTCCACTTCTGGACATAGGCCTCCGCCAAAGATCTCCATATCGATCGGTCCTAGCGTTGCTCGCATCCAGTAGGTTCCCGCGACATTCACCAGATCGTCGGTCCACCTAGCGGGAGGCCTCCTAATACTACGTGTACCGGTACGCAGGCGCCACTCTAGAACTTCACTGTCCCATCGGCGGTCGGTCCTTCAAGTAATGTGTCCTGCCCATTGCCACTTAAGTCTATCAATCTTGTGGGCTATGTCGGTGACTCCGAGCACAGCCCTCTCCATTCCCCTTGGGTGACTTTATATCAAGTTAACATTTATTGAATTCGGATATTATATATTTTTTAATTCAATTAAGCGATAGAACAAGCGGAACGTCCACCTGATAATAAGTGATATACGCCCATAACAAGGCGGCGTTAGTTAGTATGATATATTCTGCACCACATTGCGCTCGTCGCCTAAGACTTAAGATGTTAAGTCAAGTTACCCCATAAATTATATTAGCTACAACGACCTTCAAATCAGAACACAGTAATGTTTTCGCACTACTCTTTGGCGGCTGCAACAGAGGCTGTATCTCTGGCAACAGAGACCAGACCAGCAAATGTTTATCATCTCTATTTTTCTGTTGTATATCATATTTTAAAATATTATATTATCCATAGTCACGTTTAACAATCTAACAATAACTTTGCGTCATATATTATACTTCTATTTGTTTTTATACTAAAAGCATATTCTCGTTTATTTATAACAAATTAGTCGACTTTTTTGTTTTTTATTTTCATCGTCCCGCCGTGCATTTGTGAGCCTGAGCTTCATTTCTCTATTTCTTTACATTTGTTATTTTCCCTCATCATTCTCACCTTCCATTCCTTTCTCTCATCTAAGCTCCATCTTAATTCCTGTAACATTTTTGTTGACAGTTTCATCTTAAAACGCTAGGAATAATTCCATCAGTTCGATGCATTGCAATCTTCCCAATTATCGTTCGGATTTCTGTCGTAGACAACTCCCAAACAATAGACTCTGCTGCTCTCAGTTAGGTTTCAATCAAAATGATGCCGCTGGAACTGAAATTCAGTCAGTTTCGAATTATTCGCTGAACTATCAAATAACTTGACGATCACAATTCAAATTAGATATAACTATGGATAGAGTATTTGATAATTAATAAACAGTAGCTTAATGAAGGAGAAATCAAAATTATATTCATTTCTGTATTTTTTTTTTCAACGAATATTCACTTAATTGTAAGTGATACACCCGCCCGTAACAACGTGGCACTAGTTAGGACGATGTACAGCACATTGCTCTCGTCGCCTTTAGACATTAGATGTTAAGTCGTTACCCCAGTAATTTCACTAGCTACAGGGCCTTTAGAGGACCGGAAGACAGCAATATTTTCTACCGTTTTTCAGCTGCAATAGGCGCTGTTATTGAAAGTATCTAGACTGCCTTCGGCAATAGAGTTAATTCAGCAGTAATTTTCACTTAATTACTTAATAAAAAGATTTACTGTTATTTATTCTGAACTACTGCTATGTAAGTTATATGTTAAAGTAATTGTTAAGTTGGAAATCGATAAACAATAGCCTGGTTCTAATAAGTAAAATCTGTAGATGAAGCCAGTCTCCTTTAAGTACTGTGTATATATTACTGTTACTTCAGAGGAGACTACCTAATGATGATGATGATGATATATCACTGTGGTAAAGTTCGAAAAGGGCACAGAACTAACCGGAGTATTAAGATTGACCGTCATGTCTGGAGACAGTGGACTTAGACTAACTAATATAGTGCAGAGTAAACACCCTAAACGATTTATTGCCCAGGATCAACTCATCACTCACCACCAGGTCATTACCATATGTATGACTCATCTAGGTATCTCTATTGTAGGTTTTAAAAAAAAATCATATAAACTATATATGAACATCAATGTATCAATCCATATAAATAGAGGGTGTTCTCCAAAATCATAACAAATCCTGCTTTTTAATTATCTTGGTGGTCACCAACCACTCTGTCGCTGGAGACTGTCTAGGTAGGTATCACCGCAGCGCCTGTTTCCGCCGCTAATCAGTAGTGTGTATACATTACTGCGTTCCGGTTTGAAGGACGTTGTATCTAGTGAAATTACAAGTGGTAATGACAAATAACATCCTATTTCAAAGCGACAAATGTGGTGCCATGTTTATCATGCTATGACCACTTACCATCAAGTGAAAGTCAAACAAAAAAAAAATATGTAATTAAAACTAATATTTTGTACAAATAATTTATTATTAAATATTATTATATTATTTATTACTAACTATTTCTACTATTTTCTTACTACTTCAAGTAAAACTGGAAGAAGAGAAAAAACTGAATACCATACAACAAACCTCATATATTCCCTTTAAACTAATTTTCGCTATTTACTGTTAATATAAAGGTTTAAATCAAATAGTATGAAATAAAATATCATTGAACTCCGAACTTGAAAGGCTGTTGAACTTAAGATTTATCTTATGATTGATGATCATTCTCCTTGTGTGATGTGTAAACTACTGTGTAGTAATAATATTCTTATGAAGTATCATAGGGTTACATGAAAATAAATTACAAAACTCACTTTATTGTCTGTACAATAACATATATAAATTCTTGTTTTATAAGTGCAGACAAAGTACTGAACCAATGCTGACCTGATCAGCAATTCCGATCAGTTTTCAGCTTCAGCTTCTAACTTCCTAAGCTATTACGCGAAAGGTTCGTAGTTACCCTACTAAACTATGTTAACTACAAAAGGGAATTAAATGTGGAAAAGAAAAAAAGCTGTTTTACAATATCGGCTATCTAATTTACGTATGTGTATATAATTATGATCCTAATCACGATTCCTCATCATCAGCTCATTGACGTCCACTGCTGGACATAAGCGTCCTCCAAAGATTCCCACATCAATCGGGTAGTTATTCGTATGAAGGATTTGGACTAGGGATTTTGGGGTGCACGGGTTCCCGCACCACAACTCACGGGATCCAATCCAACCTTACCTGCTCGTGGTTCACCCTGCAACAACAAACGAGGCTCTTGCTATCACCAACCCGCATTGAACCAGCGTGGTGAGAAATAGCCCAAATCCCTCCATATGAATCCCTGTCCATTGTGGGGATCTGTGAGTGATGATTATGTTCAGCTGTGGACATTTATCGGCTGATAATGATTTGAACCATTTTCTACCAAGCTAGCTTAATACGATTTTTTTTAGCAGGGTGCAACACGAGCAGGTGAGGCTGGCATGGATCCTGTGAGATGTTGTGCGGGAACCCAAACAACCCTAAGCAGGAATACGATTCGACAATGCTTCTTATAACTTAAAACGACGAGCACAATCTGATGTTATATTCCAACACAAGATATATACATTGTTGGCTTTCATTTACCATCAAGTGAAAATTAAGCAATAGTCTGGTTGTAAAGTAATATACTTCAATAAACAAATTTATTTGACCATACTCCATTGTTGATAACATGCAAACAGGACAAAGCCGCACGCACAAAAGCCCATACATATATAGTAGCCGGAAGCCATCACAGGAGTTTGGGAGAATTCAAGGGACAAAGATATACCTGGTAATATGAAAATTACCACATTCGAACGTAAAGCATTAATTATGACTTTTTTATTAACGACGAATTAATTCTAGACTTCAGGTCATTCATATGGTGTTGGTGATAATGGAACAAAGTAAAGCGAATTCTCCCAGAAAATATTTAAACAATTAATTGAGAAGAAAATACTTATTTTATTCTAAGTTACTAGTAATTTATAATTATATGGATAGAAAGTATTTTTTAAATTAATTATCCAGTCTGGATTCAGAGAATTAAGATGAAATATTTAAGCCCAAGAATAGAGTGACAGTTTTTCCATGACCTATATATTACATATAAAATTGGTGAGAGCTATGATCTATACACATCTATGAAACACAGGTTCAATTCCCACAGAGCTTCTGGTAAACATCTTGAACAGAAAGAAACCCATGAGAACCTAGAACAGCAGCGTTCTTTGATTAGCTTCACAGTGCCAACCCGCACTTGGCTAGCTTGGCGGCTTGAAAGCCTTAAACGGCCTCAACCATGCTCTTCTTATGTGAGAAGGCTCCTAGACCCAGCAGTGGGAATATTATGTGTTCCTAATAAAAGTAATTTTTAAGATCACGTTCTCCAAAACGATCTGGAAAGATATAACATTCGTCGTTTCTCTCCGATGAACAGTTTCCTTTATCTATGAAATATATTATTACACAACAAAGAAAAAGGGCGTACAGGCGACTTTCGTTACGTCAGGATATTTACTTACATACGTCGTCTGACACATATTATGTCTCGTTACCAAGGTAATGACACGAGAGTGACCCAGAAATCGGAACATGATATATGTTATGTCTAATTTCTATACCTACCGCTGGAGAAGCGAGATATTTTCTTATAACGATTATCTCATTATTTAGAAAACCTTATTAAATTTAAAATAATCAATAAAAACTATTTCTTATATACAACTAATTTAATAATGATATAACTTTAGTACAACTTAATTTGCAGTTATAGTAGATGCTTAAAACGATAACTCTTAACAAACATTAACATAATCAATTAATTCTAATCTTTGGATTTTAATGATCTCTACTCCTAGACTGTCTGTAGTCTCGGGTTATTAAGAATAGGACTAAAGTAAGTCCATCCCGGTCGTAGAAGGCGACTAAAATGGATTTCGGATTCATGAGCTTTGAGGATGAGGGTTCTCATTGTCTACTAAGCGAGTCCGTGATGAACGACAACTACGAGGTGGTTTAGTCTTCATCGCACCAAAGCGAAGGCGACGAGAAGCGCTCCAGTATTTTCTGGGGCGTGCTTTAGGCGTGCTGAGGAACCGGTGCGATCCGGAGTAGAGACCAAGGCTTTCCGCAAGAGTACAGAAAGTAACCACTAAGAGAGTTTTAGTACATAACTCCCACATAGCCGTGTCTTCTCCCCAGAACCACAGCATCTTTTTAGATTTCTTCCCAATAACAAAAAATAAAGTTGAACTACTATTAAAAAGTTATCCAATGGTTCGAGGAAAAGGAAATAAAACGTTAATTTACTTAACAAACAGAGAACTGGTGGTAGGTCCCTGTCGTCAGGGACCATGTAGATAAGTACCGCTGCTCTTATTTCTGCAGACTAACAGTACGGTGCAGACAGAACTGTGTTTCGGTTTGAAGGGATCTATACCTAATGCAATCATTGCGGTAGGTAACAAGACTTGCACCGGTGCATTCCGTAGGAGGTGTCGGAGCCCCTCCTCATGCACTGACGGAGACCACCGAGGGGGTTTTAATAGGTAAAAGCCTCACATAACCTTAGCTTCCCCCAGAAGTAAGTAATCACATGGAAGTAGATTACAAAATAAACTTTCTCTAAAGCAAAGTTGTTACTGCATATCAATCGCTGCAGTATATATTTTAAAAATGTAAGTTAAGGTTATGCCGCGTATACTTCATAACTTATTACTCTACGCTGTTCCACCACATTTTTTCGCTCACATAGCTGTCTATGACGCTGCCTGCAGCTGAACTTTCAGCCCATAAATTTGAAAGGAAGCATATAGAATACGTAAAAAAAAAAACATTGTACGAGCGACATCCCGTTCATCTAACGGTTATGAGCTGTTCACAATGGAGCATCATCCTATCGAAGGGTACAATCTAAAAGTTTAATATTGAGCATTCGAATATAACCGGATGTTATGAAAGTTAATTTAATAATTTCTATAGCATAAATATTTATATAAAAATTAAAAATATGATTTGATCGTGAAAATTTAACTCACTGTGATCTCAGTGATAGTTACAACTTCGGGACATATATTAATTCTCGCTACCTTAATAATTTCACTAACTACAGCACATTTCAAACCGGAACAAAGTAATGTATGCACAGTAGTGTTTGTTGGGTGCTGTAGGCGCTGCGGTGGTAAGTAGACCATCTCCACCAACAGTACCACAAAAAAAGCAATAAACTTAACATATATTTTAATATTCTAAAAACATTCAGCATTTCTTTTGAAGTATTATATGGAAGGAAAGACAGGAAAAGGTCAGTTGGTATCTATTAGCATTCTGCTGCTCAAGAGGACGCGACCCAGTCCAACTGGGGCAAGTCCTGCGCTTCAATGGATATTTGCCGCTCCACGTCACTTGATCACAATGTAGGTTGAGTATTTTTATATTTACCTTGTACCTTTTTTTTTTTGTTGTTAAAAGAGAATATCACATTTGTATTCACACTATTTTCCTACATGTCTTTATTACTCTGCTAGAACATTCTGGAAATTCGCATTATACTTTTAAAATAATTGTATGTCTTATATGCTTTGAAAGCTTCTTTTATTGTAAATACGATTCACTTTGAGGTTATTTTTTTTTTCTAGCGATTGCATAACCAGCTCATAGTAAGGCGCTAGTTGGGCACAGCACCACACTGCGCTCTTCGCTTTAAGACACAAAATGTTACTATAACATATTGCAAATATAGTATATTTGTCCAAATATACATATTAAAATATTTAAATGCATCTAAAATGTAAAATTAATATAAAGATAATTTTAAAACAACTTATGTAATTTTAACTAAGAAGCACAGCACATACCCACACGCCCACACACACTCGCCTGCACATACATACATAGACACACGCGCGCGCATGATCACACGCGCTCACACACACACGCGCACGCATACACATTCGTGCGTACCCACACTCGCGGACACACATGCGCGCACACACTCGCGCGCGCTCACGTACGCACACACACACACGGACACACGCAAATAAATGAACCTAATACACATCAACCTTTTTAAATGTCTGTGGTTAAAAACAAAACCTATTTGTGGCTGTATAACTTCACTATCTCGACTGCTGAATCTTACTGGCAATATTAAAACTTTACTTCACTAGTTAAACAGTAAAGCCTAGACCTCATCGCATTATGGAGAGATCAAGAATTCAAGTAGCGTTGTCAAGGAATTTAATATTAATACTCCGCTTTGTATGACAGTGTATAATGTGCAGGATGCACAGGACCAAAAATGCAAACTTTAAAATATTATTTCCTGAAAATTTGCTCTGTGTCAAAAGGCTTTCATAGTGAAGTTCAGATAAAAGGTATTAGAATATGTTATAGAGGATCTATGAGATGGATAGACCAGGTAAAAGCATCATAGCAGCAGTAACGAAGAAGTGGAGAAGCGTAAAGAATCGGTTGTCTACAACTGCTAGGTCATCAGGTAATGTATTTCCGCAATCCGTGATCTTCTCGATTCTCATATATTATAGCACCACCAAGTTATTATCAACATGAGGTGCGTTCTTCAAACGGAAGTTTCCTTAGAGGCCAAGGTCATTAATCCACCACGCTAGCCAAGTACGACTTACTAGATACCATATGTTGTTAGAATTACCAAAGATCTGGTGAGAATCGTGGGAACCCACTAGATGCGATCGATGTGTAGATCTTTGGAGGAGGCTTATGTCCAGCAGTGAACGCCTATCGGCTGATGATGAAGATATATTGAAATGCTGTAGTTTTTCGAATATTTTTTTCCCAAGGAAGACACGAGAGGTACTAGACTCTCACTTGATGGTAAATGATACGCCTACTCATAACAACGTGGCGCTCTTTAAGATGATATACATTGTGCTCGTCGCCTAGAGACAAAAGGTTGAGTATCGTTACCTTTACTTACAGAGCCCTTTAAACCGGAAGACTATAATGTTTACACGGTACAGTTTAGTGGAAGAAATTGGCTTTACGATGGTATGTACTTAGAAGATCTCCAGCACAGAGACGTGCCAGTAGAACGTCGGTTTCCATACTATGTTTCTGTTCAGCGAGAACTCAGTCTCTGTAGTTTGTATGTAGCGTTTAGTTGCCTATATATATTACGCGTATATGTTGTTACTATACAATAAGAAGCAATGAAGCCCGGCTGCAGTCTTAAAATATTTATAAGACCTCTTAAAAGCAAAACATGACCTAGATTTTGGGGCTATGCATAACGGAGTCCCCAGTTTAGTGCATTAATGGAAGATCGCGTCCATTGTGTCCAATGGACAGAGCTTCGGGCAATGTAGGTCGCTTCTTCTTTTTTAATAAATTGCATTATCCTCTAAACTCCTCGTCTACAGCGTCAGCTTCATCTTGAGTTATGAGGTATAACTTTAGAAGCTTCATTAATGTATAATAAAGTTTATAGTTCAAAAAATATTGTTCGCAGTTTTATCCCAAACTTCATGTATTCTTTATTTTATTCAACGAAGCGATGACAGGACAAGGACGTTCACCTGGTGGTAAATGATACACCTGCTCATAAGCCAACGTAGCGCAAGTTACGATGGTATACACTGCACCACATTTCGCTAGTCGCGTTGAGACATACAATGTTAAATATCGTTACCCCAGTAATTTCACTAACTACAGCACCCATCAAATCGGAACATAGATGGTCTGCATCAAGAGATATCTGCCACCAGTAAAAGGTAGTCTTCTGTAAGTAATATCTAATCGCATCATCACCAGCATCAGCCGATGAGCGTCCACTGCTGGACATAGGCCTCCCACAAAGATCTCCACATCGATCGGTCACGCGTTGTTCGCATTCACTAGGTTCCCATGATTCTCACCAGAAATCAATATATATATATTCATCTAATCTCTCTCTCTCCGTGGCATTTATTATTCCCATCTGATGGTGGGGTCTGCCTTTCTGGTCTTTCTCGTCCACTTCGCTCTGCGGACGCGTCCTCTTCGGTAACCTTGCAGAACTGTTAATCTGTTTTATACAAATCTTTATCTTCTTTAAATACTATTGCGGCTAACATAATTTGTGTTAGACCTTTCCTTTGAATATAAGAAACCTTTTGCGATGCCTGTATATTTATCATTATTAATTGATGAGACCACTGGTTGGAGGTCTTATGATAAAGAACATCTAAGGTACCACCACAGCTGCTATTTCCGCCATCAAACAGTACTGGGAAAATATCACCGTGAATGTTAAAAAGGGATGTAAAGGGTCCCGGACGACAACTCACGGGTCCCAAGCCAACCTCTCCTACTCGTGGTGCACCCCGCTAATCAATAAACGAAGTTCTGGCTCCCACCAACTCGCATTGGGCCAGCATGATAAGAAGTGGCCCAAATCCCCCCATATGAAACTCTACAAACGACAGCCCCTGGTACCCGGTGATGCGGGCGGCACGGGAACGATCGATGTGGGGATCTTTAGGGGAGGCCTATGTCCAGCAGTGGACTTCTATCGGCTGATGGTGATGACAGTGGTGGTATTGAAAAGCGTTGTAGTTAATTAAATCACTGGATCAACGAGACTTAATCACTATGTCTTAAGACAATAAGCACAATGTGATGCAGTGTTTATCATCGTAACAAGCGCCATCTTGTTATGGACAGGTGTATCACTTACCATCAGGTGAACGTCTCACCGATCAAATTGCTTAGCTGAATACGGAAATTTATGAATAACTTTACTATTGAATTAAATCAAAGTAAAATTTTCAGTTACGTGATTTATTACTTGACGACCGAAAGGTGCGAAGCGATGGTTTTCTGTACCGTTTCCGGTAAGAAAGGTATACAATAAAACAACAAACACTACTAAATAGCACTGAATACTAAGTGTTTGTTCCATCTGTTCTTTCCGCCTCCATCTCTCATTTAAAAAAGATAAGAGATGCAGTAAATAAACTCAATTGCCTTTGTGAATCATTGTTAAAAGAGTCTTCATTTAGAAATAGGGTCATCTTCCGTAGCGTGGCTATAAATAAGGCTTACACATTGTGAAATTATACTACACATGTATGCCACTTAAGTTGGTTTATACTTAAAAAATATTAAGTTAGTAGTTAAGTGTTAATAAGGAGATAGATATTAGCTTTATAATTTTTTCAAGGTGATAAGCAGTAACTTGGTAAACATGCTTTAGTTATACATTATACATTTTGTTTATTACCTTGTGATAATTGAAGTCTCATTACCGCAGTAATTTAATTAGGTACAGCGTACTTCAAACTGGAACACAGTAATATTTGCGGAATACTATTCAGTAGTAGACAATATCTTCTAGTAATCAATAATTTTTTCTCTATAATCATCAACTGCATCAAAATTACATCGCTTCCGGAATATTGTGTCCAGTGTATGCTCGTTTGATGAATTGTTTGGTAATATTCAAGAATTAAAACAACGCTATTGCTGTGTAAACATCCTAACTAACATTGCTCGATAAATAACGGATAGGCACATAATGGATAGGCGCGTTCAAAAACAATAAACATTTTCTACTAGAGTCGAGTTCGCTTTTAAACAACGATTAAAAAAAAATTTTCTTCACAAAATACCAACAATTGTCTTATAAATATAACTTAAAGCTACGGTCGCGTTTAAAACATTTCATTGTTAAGTAAACCAAGCCGATTAAGTTAGAACCGGTTCAGTTATAACCGAGCTCTTTGTTGTACGCTGCAACGGGCCGTCACTTCCATTGTGACTATGGTCAAGGCCTGTAAAGATGTGGGTCGCAACTCTTGTCATTTAACTTAATTTCTTGCGGTTTTTTTATGAAAATACTACTAAAGATATTATTTTTTTTCTATTTAACATAAAAAAATATCTAAATATAACATTATCATTATATATAACTAAAAAGACCGTTAGAACTAATCGATATACTACTAATAAATTAACTGTTTTTTTCTAACTATATCTATATCGTTTCCCAGCAGTGGACTACTGAATGATGATGATGATCGCTAAAATATTTAAATAACTCCTGTAAATATAACGTCTAAATGATGCATTCAACGTAAAAGGTTTAAGATATTTTAACTTTGTAACTTAACAGTAACTTTCTATAGTTTACATTCAACAGCAAGTAGAAGACTATCTGATGATAAATGATATACCAGCTCAAAGCAACTTGACGCTAGTTAGGATGATATACCACATTGTGTTTGTCGCCTACAGACGTTAAATATTTAAGTATAGTTACTGCAGTAATTTAACTAGCTACAACGCTTTTCAAATCGGAACACGGATTGATTGCAAACTACTGTTTTACTTAGAGGGTTTGCAGGAAAAGAAATCACCACCAGTAGATTCAGAATGTTTCCACTACACCATGTTTAACTACGCTTATTAGAAATCCTTAGAAGGTCCTCGCTGTATACAATATTTCATATACCTCTGCTATTCCGTCAATCTTTGACCGTGTTTCTTTTATATATATACATATATATATTCTTTCTCGTATATTCATAAAACAAAGAAGAAAAGTACTTACCTATTATTAATTATAATGTATGTTATCGTTATATAGAAGAATAACTAGAATTTATACAAAAAAAGGAGATTTTCCGCTCAAAACATTAACATTTAGCGTACAGGTACACTTTCCTTTTTTCTCCACTCAATCAGGAGATTACAACAAAGTGATTGACAAAAGTGGGATTAACTTTTCTTCTTGCGATGTAATCTATTCGTATTTTCAGGTGCCCTTTTATTTTTTCGAGATTATTCCTAAAAGAAAAACATGGTTAAGTAATCACTTGATCTTTCAGAGGAAGAAATTGGATCTTAATATTTACTGTAGAAATGTAAATAAACACATTAACCGTAAAAATTATACTTAGTCGTAGCGTGTTCAAATGTGAATTACAAGTTCGAACTTTAACTGGACGGAAGTTAGAAGATTCTTTTGTGTATTACAACCTTCATTATATCCTGTAAAAAGTACACTATTATTATAATAAATATTTTCATCAATAGTAATATAATAAAAGCTCTAGACTATTTATTCGACGAAGCTATAAGACTAGCAAGTTGTTTACCTAATGGTAAGTGATACGCCCATCCATAACATAGTGACGCTAATTAGGATGATATACACAACGCCATGTGCTCATCGCTTAGAAATACAATAACTCTCATCACCCAGTAATTTCACTAGCTACATCGCTTTAAACCGGAGTACTGTAATGTTTACACAATACTCTTTCACAGAGGAAATAGTAGCTGTGGTGGTACTTACATAAACAGTCTTCAGCATCCAAACTACTACCAGTAATAGTTTTAAATTGTTGTACACTACATCTACTAATATTAATTATTAATAAAATTGTTTTATCATATATATGTAAAATATATATACAAGATATATACATTATAAAAACCTTATGTCTTATGGTTTAAATATTCTTATCTGTAATGTTGTTAACTGTATAGATGATAATCATCATCATTTCAACCGATGGACGTCCACTGATGGGCTTAGGTACCTTGTAATGTATTCCACAATGCACCGGCAATTCTATATCGTCTGTCCACCTAGGAGAAGGTCTTCCAATGATGCGCTTTCCAACACAGGGTCGCCATTCCTGCATTTTAAGACCCCAGCATCCATTGATTTTACGAGCTATTTACATATTAATAATTTGTTTTATTTATATTCAATTATTATTTTTTGAGTCCTTAATCATTATTCAGCACGCCGCAGTCCACCGCTGGACATAGACGTATCCCAAAAGAATTCAACTAAATCCTAACGGTTGTACCCATCATGTTTCCGTCAATCGCCTTACTCAAATCATCACTCATCTTTTCATTAAGATTTTACTTATTAAATAATCATCCATATTCCTTCTAGAAGTAAAAAATCACTAAAGAAAAATATTAATTATTTATTTATTGTCTATATTGATTAATATAATATATTTTAGTACATTGAATATTACTGTTATGTGGCAAAAGCTGATGCTCAGAAATTGTCGGCAAGCATTACGCACAGCGCTGCGTACGTCCACTTTGTGAAAACGCAATCGCTCACACCATATCCTACTTCCGGCTTAACGAATGACTAATGTAATTACTTAAATATGTATAACCGATTAAGGGATAGTTTCCCTACTGTCGTTAAAGCATATTTAAAGTTAACATCAATCTCCAATGGAACATTATGCTGGAGTGTTTACACAACAGCGTATAACTTTGATGCTCACACGCTTCATACGACAAAAGACACCTGGTATATATATATATATACATACGTACACAAGATATATATTTAAATACTAAAAATTACTAAGATAACTAAAATATATATCTAGGTCTAGAAGTCATAAGCAAAATATTTACATAACGTTAAGTTTTTTTTTTAATCGACGACCGTGTTGAGTGGGATGTTCATCTTATGGTAAGTGATACACCTGCCCATAACGAGCTACTAATTTGGATGATGACCACATTATGCCCGTTACCTTAAGACATGAGATATTAAGTCTTATTACCATAGTAATTCCACATGAAACATAAAAATTAGATTAGTTCTGTAGAGATGAGAAGTATAACTGGAGTGAAGCTGATGGACAAAGAGAGGAACAGTGCGATAAAGGAGAGGTGCGGCGTGGTTGAAAATGTTGCAACAAAGATAGAGAAAAGGATGCTTAGATGGTTCGGATATGTCGAAATAATGGATGAAAGAAGATTAACGGAAGTGGTGTACAAGGTAAGAATGATTGGACAAATCGGTGCAGATCGACCTAGGCGGACATATTCCGATCAAATCGAAGATGTCCTAAAGAAAGGCCGGGTCAAGAGTAGTCGCAGCCGATGAGCATGCATGAAGACGCTCGTGAAAGTGGAGGAAGCGAGAGAGGTGTGTCAGGATCGTAGCAAGTGGAGAGAGGTGGTCTCTGCCCACCCCACTGGGAACGAGGCGTGATATATATGTATGTATGTAGTAATTCCACTAGCTACAACTGGAATACGGTAATATTTGCGCACTACTGTTTGTCGGCAGAAATAGTCGCTGCAGTGGTACCTACCTAGACAGTCTGCAGCAACAGAGATTAATCAGCGAGTGTTGAATTAAAACTCTAATTGATGGTGTTAAACATAAAATGAATTTTATCCTCATCAGAAAAATACTTAAAATAATGAAAAGAATGTCAACATAAAAAAAATGATGTCCTGGCGCTTTTCCAGGAGTCGCTCGCTGGGCGACAAGATGTCATAAAGATCCTTTCAGGCTTTCATTTTAAAACGGAACAGAACAAAAATTTTGTAGTGCAGTTTTATGTTGATGATAATTGTGATAAAATGTTGCGGATGCCCACTTAGTTAAAATTTAATCCCCACAGTGGGATACGGGTTAAAATATAACCGAAACTATTTGCTGTACTCGCCATTACATGCTAATCTAATCAGCTGGTATACCTCATGAAAATCTACTAATCTCTCTATATTTATTTCCTTCTTAATCTTCCTGAGAAAAGAGTAGTGGATTTATGTGACTCAACGATTAACCCCTTTTTACAGAAGTCGCTGGTTCGATTCCAGACCTCTCGTGAACTTCAGTTTCATATTATCTATCTGCCGCCCTAACAGCTGTTACATACTAGATTTACATTCTCACGAATTTTCACACTTTTAGTAACTACTACTAAGAGGAATGTCGAAAAATGTAACCCCCTATTAAGTAAACGCAAGTAATAAGGTCATAAAAGTATCTTATTAAAGAGTTTATTACGTAAAATTCGTTGTAGCAATTAATATATGCTTCAGGCTACAAAATTGATATCCATCATCCAATTATGAAACTTGTTAACGTTTGCTGTCGTTTACCGGAAATACAATTGATTATCACGATGAACAGATTTAATATAAAATATATTTTTATGTAAGGGTGTAATGGTTTCCGCACAACAATCTATGGACTCCAAGCCAACCCCACCTGCTCGTGGCGCACCCTGCTAATCAACAAACGAGGCTCTCGCTCCACCAAGCCGCATTGGGCCAGCGTGTTGGGAAACGGATTCTCCCCTTATATAAATCCCTACCCGATCAATGTGGGAATCTTAGGAAGAGGCATATGTCCAACAGTGGACGGTATCGACTGTTGATGATGACATTTAACATTTACATATATGATGTTATATAGGAAGGTATAACTGCGGATATGGCGCCCAGCTCAGCACTTGCTGCAATAAAACTGCTAAGCTGATTAGGTAGTAAGGATCGGTAACATAAGTTAACTTACTTAAACACATACATTAATATAAAACAATATATTACAGTTATTAACTTCGGTAAGAGATAATACAACTTAAGTGAGTGTAAAAAGACAGCCAAAAAATAAAGAAAAAATTTTATAACTTAGCCGAAAAAAAATATTACAAATGAGTCTACATCATCATCAGCCTTTGTTTATCCACTGCTGGATAAAGGCCTTCCCCAATGTCTTTCATCAAATGCGATCATCAGTTTCTCGCAACCACCAACTTGCGACCGCCCTGATGATGTTGTCGGTCCATCTGGAGGGAGGGCCTCTTACACTTCTGCGACCTGAATGCCGCCTCCATTCCAAGACTTTTCTCCACCATTGGCCGTCACTGAGACGACAGACTCACTTCAGCTTGCAGATTTTGAGAGCTACGTCGAAAACTTTAGTTACTCCGTCGAATTTCTTCGTTCCGGATCTTGTCTCTTAGAGAAATGCCAAGCACAGCTCTCTCCATTGCTCGCTGTGCTACTTTGAATCGGTGGACCAGCCCGATGGTCAGGTGCTTTGTCACTGCGCCGTAAGTAAGGATGGAGGAGACAATACTCATATTTGTATAACTTCGTTACAAAAAAATGTATACTGCTTAATTTTAACTTATATACCGTCTGATTTGTTTTAGTACACGATCTAGGACCCCTTAGTGGTCTCTGTTATCTTTCTAACGCCTTAAAGCAAATTTATGTTTACACTACTTTATTTCCGCTTTCCAAGTGTCACTTATCAATAAGTGAGAATATTATAAGCCTTGTCGCTACCTCGCGGAGACCTAGATCTCGCGAGCTCTGAGTACGATGAAGCTGCAATAGTTGGCAATAAAACTTGCGGCACAGATCATCATCATGACAAAAAAAAGCCTTGTCGCTGTAGCATCAAAAAAACACCAATATTAATAAATGGTACATGGTCATATAATCAATATTATCAAGTAAGGAGCATATAAAGAAATGCGGGTTATATAAAGTATTATGATAGTAAATAAGGATTGTGACCCTCTGTCCACACACTTGTTATACATTACTCATGGTCTTAGACCAAAGCACAAAATTACAGTACTCCCTTTTATTTGTACGGTGTACACCAAAGTTTTTCAGTTGTGCAAACGATCGTTCAGCAAGAATTAATGACGGTATAAGCCTAGATAAATAAACTAGGGAATGGACAGCAGGAGCCTTTTGTGCAAATCATTGGATTGCGGTTGCTCGCCCGCCGGCCGTCTGTAATGGATAGGGGTGGCCCATGCTTAGCCGCTGAATATGTATAACATATGACACACATTACAGCTGAGTACATAACCTAGTAAAACACATATTTTAAAAAAAAATATCTCTAAATTCAAATAACGCTACACTGTGTTTAATGGAATTTATTACGAAGTACTTATGTCCAACAGTGAATGGCTATCGAACGAGGTAATGATGCTGCTAGTAAGGATTTTGGGGTAAGTCATGGTTAGGAAACATACAAGGGTGGATCACACACACAATATCATATCTTTTGAGAAATTTACCTTACGTAAGAGACTATTATTTTCGGAGTTAACAGACAATCTTCAGCCATGAAGAGATACGATAAGTAGATTTTTTCGTGAAGAGAGGTATTCTTAAAATTTCTTTGCGAGGTCGAATCAGAAATAAAACGATTCGTAGAAGAATTAAGATCACCAATATAGCCCAAAAATATTAAGGTCAGGTACCGGGGACCTCTCGCAAATATGACCGAAGATCTGGTGAATGTCGCGGGAAGCTGCTGAATGCGCACTGAACGCGGGACCGACGGATGTTGAGTGATCTTATTATGATAATGAGGTATTAATCAACAAACAATGAAGCTGTAGCTGTGTCCGCACAGAATACTCTTACTTTCATAGCTTAACGTAGTTTGTATAATAACTGATGGTAAGCCTCATCAGCTGGAGGCCACCTAAGTAGAAACAAGCTTATTCACCTCCGTCGGCAAAGAGAAACAATTAAGCATATCTATATTCAATTATAATGAGCTTTAACTTGTAAAATAACTTAGGTAACGAGAATTGAAATCTTATATGACGAGACGAGCGAGACATTCACCAAGTGGTGATTGATATGCTCTACCATAACAATTTAGTGCTAGTTAGGATATATACAGTGCACCACATTATGCTCGACGCCTCGATACAAGAGATATTTAAGTCCCAATAATTTTACTAGGTACAACCCCTTTCAAACCACGACACAGTAATATATCAACATTACAGTTTGGCAGCAGGAATACGAGCAGCGATAGTAGACGAGGGCTATTTGTAGCCACATTATGTTACCGCTTCAAATCCATAACAGCCAATTTACGTCCCCACTGTTGGGCCACAAGCCTACCCTCAATATGAAAGCGATGGGGCCATAGTCACCACGCGGCCCCAATGCGGATTGGTGACTTCAGACACACCTCAGAATAAATTCTAATTCATGTGCAGGTTTCCTCTCAATGTCCTCCTTCACCGTTTGTATTTCACTGTTGTTACTAAAGTTCACAAATGTACATAACTTAAATATTAAAGTTATCAGTACATGACGAGATTCGAACCCGGGATCCTCAGAATGAAGGCCGCAAGTTTTAATCATTAGCCCAGCGCTTCAAATAAACAACATCTATTTACCATAAACATGATAACACAGACTTAAGTACTAGAATCTCATGCTTAGTCAAATAATGGACCTAGAAAAATTTTCAAGCTTTAAAGAATTCTCTAATACCGGAGAAATTTTTGAAGCTAAGCCACTTGTGAAGTTTTTCTTTAAACGTATTCTTAACAGTTTTTTTTTTATTAATTACCATGACAGTTCCATCTTACACTAAGTAAATAACCTTTTCAAAATGTTGTTGTCCCCAAGATGTAATCAAATTTTAAGACAAAATTAACCTTCTCAGAGCATGGAGAAGACAGAATCTTAAGATATAGACTGATGTCTAATTGATTTATGTTAAGGTTATCCACAAGTGTTTCCTTAGTGCTACCGTTCTGGACACATTCTTAACAGTTAATACAGTATTGTATACATCTTAACAATGGTAAATATTACAACTACAGATATAGAATTAAATTTCTCTGATTTATTTTGTATAGAATGAGATAGAAACGGGGAACCGGTTTAAGCAAACGATCCGCCGAAACCAATTCCTCTGAGATGACTTCGCATCTTTACCGAACAGAAAGTAAATGTTAGTAATAATCCATTTGGGGAGCTGGATAGTAGTTTCATCAATCAGATTTCCTGGAGGATTTTTATTATTTATTTTCGACATCGGATACCGTAAACATTTTAATACTAATTTTTTTTTATTTTATTATTTAATAAAGCGATGCAACGAGAGGGATAGTCACCTAATGGTAAGAGACATGCTTGCCCCTAACAAAGTGGTGCTGGTTAAGGTGATATACACTGCATTACATTGTACTCATCCCCTGAGACATAAGATATTAAAACTCGTTACCCCAGTAATTATACTAGCTACAGCGTACCTTCAAAGCGGAACATAATAACCTTTATATACTACTGTTTAATGAAAGAAATAGCTGTGGTGGCACCTATCTAGATGAACTCCGACAGCAGCATTTTATCACCAGTAAAATAATAATGTCAGTTAATAAAAATATTTTTTTTATTATTTTAAATGTAAATCATCATCGTCATCATCATTTCAACCGGCAGACATCCACCACTGATAGGTCTCTTGTATACACCAACACCACAAAGCGTAATATTTTAAATATAAACGATAGAGCTAAACTAATTTCTTAAAGATGTTTAAAAAACTATAAAAAGTTTCAGCAACTGAATTTTTTTATTTTTCAAACAATTTTTTACATAAATATTGTTTAAACAAATTGACAGGAAAATATATTGTTCTTACACTTTCCATTCTTAGAAACTCTTTAATTTAAAGTTTGTTATTAACAAGAACCCGGAGGGTTAACTTGAAAACTTAAATATACATTATAAAACGAATGAACTATGTTATATAAAGTTATTTTTTAATTATTTATAATCATTATTAACCATCTACTTAACAAATATTAATTTGTCTTTTCTTACTGACTTTCCTTCTTTCTAATGATTTATATATAGACAAATCTCTTTGGTTTTTAATTTAGTTTTTTTATGAAACAGGAAGTTATATCTCAATTGTAAAACGTATATATTTTCTCATTTTATATGAATAATATTTATTAACTCTATTCATTGAATTATCTTTACGCAACATCGTCAACATAATAAACATTCACATCGATGCGATAATGTTTACCCATCGCCTGAAAAAGCTATCATTAGACCTAAAGCAAACGAATACACATTTCATATTAATTAGAATGCTCATTTTTTTTAATTAATGAAAATTGATAAGTTAATAACCATATTATATTAACCATAATTACATATCCGAAACCATACACTTAAAATGTAACAATACTTACTTCAATATATCTTCACAATGAACCCCACATACATATATAAACACAGATACACTCACAAAAAAACTGTTTAATATGTAAAAAAAATTAAGCGATAATATATGCGTTCAAGTTACACTGCGTCACTGTAGTAAGCACTAAGTTTTACTGACCGACTCGCGTTTGAATCCGGCCGCCTACGAAAGTTAGTAGTAGTGTACGTAGAGCACCGCTACGTCGTCTTCCCGCCGTAGATCTGCTACGACTGTGCGTAGCAGGACGCTGTGCCGCCCTCTGACGGGTCATTCGAGAGCTCCTCTACAGTAGTGCTATAGCGTTTAATCGAACAAATGTTCCTGCACACTATCTAGCGCTTTTTCTCTAACATAAAATCCAATATAAAACATAACAATTTATACTTATAAAAAAGATTTTTTAATAAAGAATATAATAATAATTAAATAAATCATGAATTATATAATTTTATAAATGTTATCACTAATATACAAAAACCTATTTTTTTTGCTACGGTCTTTTACCAAGCTCGTTAACAACTAGATTACTATTCATAAAGCGTTTATATATATAGGCTTAGGAATACTATATCTGGTGGTAAGTTAGGCTTGCCTATAACAACATTTCATTAGTTCGGATAATGTACACTGCACCACATTGTCCTCGTCGCTTTAAGACACAAGATGTCAAGTCTCAATAATTTCATTACCTAAGACTTCAAACTGTAATTATGTAGTATTCACACTACTGTTCGGCGAAAGTTATAGATACTGCTACTAACATAGGTTCTAAGTAGGTCTAGTTTCCATCTGACACCACTTTACTAAGTTATAAGTTATTACATAATCTGAATTTTTCTATCTTCTGAAATTTCTTAACTGCTGAGAAATAGAATGTATATAACAGTTCTATAAGAGCTTACATAATAACAGTACTATTTCAAATATAATAGCGCTCTAGAACATTTACTATTATAATTATAATCAAAATAGGCGACTATTATTGTAATTTGTACACTATAATTACTTAATTAGTTCTAAACAAACTGATATATATCCATTATATTCACATTTATATGTTTTCTACTGGTGGTAGGTTTCTGTTGACGGAAGCCATCCATGTAGCTACCACCGCAGTTCCTGTCTACCGCCAAACACTAATGTGCAAAGATTACTGTGTTCCGGTTAGAAGGGAACTGTAGCTAGTGCAATTACTGGGGTAACGAGACATAACATCTAAAGTCTCAAAGCGACGAGTACATGCAGTATTGTGTTTTACATCTTAACTAGCATCGCGTTGTTAAGGGAGGTTGTATCACTTACCATCAAGTGAATGTCTCGCTCGTTTCATCACTTCGTTGAATAAAAGAAACTTAGAAGTATGGAGCTTAATTTTCACTTTCATACACTAGCTTTTGCTTCATTATGATCCATCAAAAGAATATTGGTTGTGGTAAGACGATAGCTTCAAAATTCAGCTTACGCTTTTGACATTTAAGTTATGATCCACAACAATAGACAAATGCTGGGTTTCAAGCACCGGCCTTAGACCTTCAACCTTAATTATAATCGCTTCAGGCCCTCAAATAATAACATAATAGGTGCCAGTAAGTGATGGAATCCATTAATTTTATACTTGACATCAATTTCGTACCCCGACAGCTGTTTTTAGAGAATATTTTTAAACTAATTTTTGTAACCCTCAGTAACTCGTTTTATCATTATAAGATTATGAGCTTTCCAGTAATTCTGAATATACTATAAAGTTATTAATGACTAAATGATAAGTAATATTAAACTTAATCACGCTATTTTTTTCGCTTTTAATAGCAAAGTTAACGATGTCTTAAAGTAATCAAATTATTGGAATTAAATGTCTAGTAAAACTTATTTATTGTTTCCACCCCAAGGTCACATGTGCATAATCAATATACGAAGGTTTCAATTATGGTATTTATAAAACAGGAAATGAAGAACAGACTTATTTACAAAAATAGTGTGTCATATATTTAGAAGGAGCTGTTCTCAATATCCTATAAGGAAAGCAAACTTGAGGTTCTTAAATTGCATTAAAAGTTTACTCAAAACTTCGTCTGCTTCAGAACAAATTAATGGTTCTCGTATTCTAATTTTCACGTAAGCGAATATCTTATCTTAGAGAAAACAAAATATTTTGAACTGAAGTACAGAAGTATAGTATACTTGTGTTAGGTCCCTGCTGCCGGGTCTACATAATCCACAGTGCCTATAACTGCCAACGAATAGTACTGTGCAAAGATTAATTATTTCCGGTTTTAAGATCAATGTAGCTAGTAAAATTACAGGATTAATGAGACGTAACATCTTATGCTCTCAAGACGATCGGCTCGATGTGATGGTCACTAGCACCACGTTGTTATGAACTGGTACTTACAATCAGATGAACTTCCTGCTCGTCTCGTCGCTTCTTTTCTAAAATAGCTTCTCAAGTAAAATCTTAGACGTGAACGTCATCCTTTTTTAGTCTTATTATTTAATGAGATACTGCCGAATACTTATTTACATCGTGAAAGTTAAATAGATATTATGAAAGAGCAAATTGTGAACATGAAAATAATTCAGGAACCTTTATCTGAATAATCAGATCTTTACAAAGACATAAGACGCAAAAGTGTTCCATTTCTTTTAGTTCAAAGACACGGAATTATCTTACTTTGTGCTACTTACAAAACATATTTTGATGTAGGCTCTCTATTGTTCTTCCGGCGCTTTTTCAAAACGAGTTCTAAAAAAAAATTGCAAGGAATTATCTAATAGCAACATAAGTATTTCAGTTTACTGATAGCAGGTCTTTGTTTCCGATCTAGGTAAGTACCACCGTAGCTCCTATTTCTACCGCCAAAATACACTGTGCCTACATACTCGTAACTGTGTGTCGGTTTGAAGGTTGCTGTAGCTAGTGTAATTACTAAGGTAACGAGACGACGAGATCATTTTATGTCTCAGACAACGAGAGTAATTAGATGAAGTGTACATCCTTTACTCATCATTCCTCGAAGAACCGACGGCCGATGGGGCCCGCGTACCGATAGACGTAGTGTTAGCAAGCCTCCCACAAGATTGATCGACGATCTGATGAGAGTCGCGGGAACCCACTGGATTCGAGCAATGAGGGATCGATGTGGATATCTTTGGAGAGGCCTATGTCCAGCAGCGGACTCTATCGGCTGATGATAATGATAATGATGATATATCATCCTAAATAGCGCCGGTTTGTTTTGACTAGGCATATTACTTATCATCAGGTGAATATCCCGCTCGTCTCGTCGCTTAGTTAAATTAAAAAAAATACACTTTACTCTTAATAAATTCATAACTGGATTATATTAAACTATTATATACATTAATATAATCCAGTTATGAATTTATTATATACATACGTACTATTATATACATATGTTACTATTCGCATCCTACATTAGTGGTACAGTGTGGGCTATAAGCAATAACCTAGTTAAAATAAAAAAATCGACATCCTATAAAAGATCAGTTTCAGTCTTCTCCTTCACCAAGTTTTTATTTTTATTCCAAGAAGCGACGAAATGTACAGTAAGATCACGTAATGGTAAGTGATACGCCTGCCCATGACAAGGTAACGTTAGTTAGAATTATATATACAGCACCACATTGTGCTCATATTTTCGAGACATAAGATGCTGTCTCGTTACCACAGTAATTTCACTAGCTACAGTGCCCTTGAAACTGAAAGACAGTAATGTTTGCACACTGCTGTCTATCCACTGCTATAGGTGCTGCAGAGGTTTTTGTCTAGATACTCTCCTGCTACAGACACCAACCACAAAGTTCCAGGTATGTTTGTTTATTAAATATAACATAAAACCTTCACAATTAAGGCTTGACAAAAACAACTCTACTAATTATAAATAGTGAAACTTATTCCTTAATTAATTATTATTCTTCTATTCAAGCAAGTTATGGGTTTAGTTGATATTTCAATTCCACTTCTAACATAAACCGCAACTTAATGAATGGACCTCATTTGAGTTCATATATTTTAATACCAGTCGTTCTTCGCCCACCTAACTAGCCGTAACAACCCCGCAACTCCCCTTGGGGAAGGAATTTTGTAGAGTCCCGAATTCTTAGCTAACCTATACTCAATAAAAGGGATATTCCTCTCAAATTTCAATTGTTCGGGCTCTTAGTATGTTCCAGCAATTAAATAATAACAAACGTTCAGCTCTTTTTTTTATACGATAAAGCGATAATGCGAGCGCCGACGTTCACGTGATGGTAAGTGATACGCCTGTCCACAACAACGTGGCGCTAGTTACTATGTATATAGTAAACCATATTGCTCTCGTTGCCACAGACATAAAATGTATAGTCTCGTTACCCCAGTAATTACACTAGCTACAGTTTCTTTCGAGCTGTAACCCGCTAAACGGCGCTGCTACGGTGGTGACTACCTACACGGTCTCCAGCAGCAGACCTACCACCAGTAACTGTCAGCTAATAAATGTTCATGTAACTAAATCAGTAAAGCAATAATAATGATATAATTATCTATAATTATCTTAGGAATAATTATAAAGACATCTTTAGAGAATATTTAATATAATATTAAAATAAATTTATCGCTGAACTATTTTTAGTATGAGCTGAAAAAAAGGCTTAATATTAAATTAATACTTAATAAACTCTATGTGAAATGAAATCTGAAGAGCAAGTAGAGGATTAAATATTTTAATTTTAACTTAGAATACTTTCGATGGAGTCAAAGAAAAATAATTTAAAACTTGTTCAATCATATAAGAGCTACAACTCCGCAGGTAGACGCAGTAATAAATTTTTACTATCCTTCGTAATAATGATTTTTTTTTATTCAACTAAACGACGAGACGAACAGGTCGTTACCCTGATATTGACTCCCCTACCCATGATATACACAGCATCACATTGTGCTCGTCTCCTTGTGACATAAGATGTTAAATCTCATTACACTAGCTACAGCGATCTTTAAACCGGAACACATTAATATTTTCACAGTGACGGTAGAAATAGATGCTGCGGTGGTACCTAAACAGTCTCCGGTTGAAGAGATTTCCCACGAGTTCTCGTGAAGAACGAATAGTGAAACCTTTTTAGGGATGTTTATAATATAAGAACGGTGTCTTCCCGTGCGCCTGATCATCCGAAATCTCTTCATTGAGAAGATGAAATATTTCTCTTTTTACAATAAGTAATCGCCATATATTTGAACTCGTATTCGGTACAGTTGTTTACATTCCATCTACGTGCTGTTGCACGATCGGAACGCAGGCGAACATGTGTAGCGAGGCGTTACTCTCCTACGTGATGAGACTGCCCGGTTCCTGCAGATGCGAACACCTACGTGGAACACCTCGACAACTAAACTAATCCTTAGTTAGTCCAATACATATATTGAAGCGGACAATAATAAATACTGACAGTAGGTATATCAGCGGTGCCTTAGATAGGATGTTAAGAAGTTCCTATTGTAAATCTGCTGCTGTAACGCTCGTGTTATAGATGTCTACATATGACTCTAACAGCTGGGTGTAACACCCCCCAACACCCTTTGGGGAAATAATTTTGTAAAATCCGTTCTTAGCTGATCTCTAAATAGCAAAAGCAATAGCTTTAGAAAATTTTGAGTGTTTACGTCTAATAATATACTCAACCTCATGGTAAGACAATAAGTCTCCGGATATCCCCTGCATATATATATAAAATGTTAATTTTTTTTTTCCGATGACACGAGGAGGACCTTCACCTGATGATGACACGATGACGACAATAACAACGTGGAGCTAGTTAGAATGGTATACACCGCATCACATTGCGCTCGTCGCCTTGAGACATAGTTTGTTAACTGTCGTTACTCCAGTGATTTCACTAGCTACAGCGCCCTTTAAACCAGAACACAGTAGTAATGTTTGCACACCACTGTTTGTCGGCAACGATCAGTACTGTGATAGAATCTACTTAGACGTGAAGAAGTCTCCGGCAGCATAATCTTACCACCACTAAACATTTTCACATTACATAAGAAAGAGTAACATATTAAAATAATACCTTTATATTATATATGTATACACGTTTATATGTTTGTATGTAGTGTCGTGTGTGGCAGTCATTGTGAAGTTCACACGTACACACTGCAGCCGTATGCAACAACACGTGACCACAATATCAGATGGTGCACGTTTCTCATATGCTCTCAGTTATTTATATTCAAAGAAATTATTTCGCGTAATATTTCTTACGAAAGGACAAATTTCTAGTACATTCTCTTTAGAGCTATTTGCTGAATTAGGTACAACCAAGCCTAAGAGTTATATATATTTATATATATATATATATATTACTTTCAAGAAAATCAAAAATACGTTTCACAATCGGGAAGCCGCTGAATGCAGGTAGCGCAGGATCGATCGATGTGGAAAACTTTGGGCGAGGACTATGTCCAGCAGTGGACGTCTGTCGGCTAATGATGATGACATCTACTCGTACATATATATGTACTAGTTGTTCCCCGCCCGCTTTGCTGGCCGTGATCTAAAACTAGACTAGAAATATGTCTAAGATATTCCCTGAGAGCAACCGCAAATGACTTTCTACAACAAATGTTACTATAGCAACCGCATTAATACGAATATTTATAAAATTTACTGGTGATAATAAATACCTCTTCATTTTTTTTAGGCTATAAACCTATGTTTCCTCTAATAGTAGGAAGTTCTCATTTATACATAAATATATAGATCATTACTATTGGGGAAGAGTATCTTTCTAGAATATTTTGTACTCTTATATTCATAATTGTATGGCGTCCCGCATAAACTCACGGAACCCCTTTATTTCATTTTGGGGGAAAACCTTCGAAAATATTATTCTATCTTCTTGGGAGAAGCCAGATTTATGAGAAGATTTTTATCCTCTAAAACCCACTCGGTAGTCACTTTCGGCGTTGGAAGAAGTAGCGGGATCTCCGTTCGGAACACAACCGCGGCTTCGCTAACGCCATGTTGGGATAACCCGTCCCGGGGTATGCTTTATGCAGACCCCACCAGCCTCGTGAGTACTGCTTCAATGACCGAAAACCTCGTCCATCCATTGTGTTCTTCAGGGTCGTTTATAAGGCGATGAAAATCCCCAAGCTCATCGCCAATGGCCCCATTATGGTAGAGGAATACCATTCGCCGGTGCGACGTGGTGACGCGACGTAGCGCCACGACGGCTTCGTCTCCGAGCGGGATTTGTCCCCTCTAGATCCTGCTCGACAGGAGGATGTGTGCGGCTGCTTTAGAAAAAGAGTGCTAATTACTCTCTCTAGGAGAATCGGTTCTAAAATTTCCGTCACCGGGGAACTCACGGAAACCGAGTCTACCTAAGCTGCTAGTGCCCCTGCTAATCGATAACCGAGGCTCTGGCTCCCACCAACCCGCATTGGGCCAGCATGATGGAAAATGGCTTAAATCCCCCATATGAACCCTTACAAACAACGACTCTTAGTGCCCATCGGTACCGGAAGCCATACTAATTGTAAGAAAACCGCTGGACCGATCGACGTGGAGATCATTGTGGGAGGCCTATATCTAGCAATGGACCTCTATCGGCTGATGATGATAACGATTCGTGATTGCTACATCACAGCGATGTTATAGCGGCGGAATGTTAATTTGTTAACTAGCCGAATAGATTGGAGACGGATAGCCACTACGCCACGTAAGCAGTTAGGACACCTACATTATCAGCTTTAGATTCAACGTGATTACTAAAGCACACAAAGGTTTTCCCTTTCTCATATAATTATGTAGATGTCTAGATTTACTAGATCTAAACCCGCAATGCAGATTGTATTGGTACAGTGGAGACACGGTCGATACTGATAACGCGCCCCTGAATGCAATCAATGGAAAACAAATGATATGTACATCTTATTAAATTAGGCTCACGTACCCTCCTTTGCTGATACATAACCACTGAAGCCTTTTATCATTAAAAATGTTATTAAAAACACTTATCTCACTATGTAAATCACAAATATATTTGTCATATTCTGGTGGTAGGTCTCCGTTGCTACTGGTGGTAGGTCATCGATTTTAAAACAAACATATGAAAAAAATTACAACTCATAGTAATTGCTGGTAGGTCTCTGTGGCCGTTGATCGTCTATGTAAGTACCACTGTAGCAGCTATACCTGCCGCCTAACAGTAGTGTGCAAACATTACTGTATTCCGGTTTGAATGACGCTGTAATATGAGACTCAACATCTTATGACAGGCGATGACTGCAATGATGCAGTATCATCCTAACTATCGCCATATTGCTATGTACCGGCGTATCACTCACCATCAGTTGAACGTATTGCTCGTAGTCACTTAAATTCATAAAAAAAAATTTTTTCTACATATAAATATCATTTGTATGCGTTAAAATAAACTGTTATGATTCTTTATGAAAATTATCTCTATAAATCCCTACAAGAGTTTTTATATTAGCATGAGTGCAAAATCTACATATTAAAAGTAACTTGCGGCCCTAAGCTCGCTCCACTGCGGGATTAAGTAACGTCAACATCTCATCAAGTTAAATAGGAACCGACCGCGCACCGAACCGGCTCAGTATGAAAGTCCACGCATCCCAAGAAAAAACAAGTTATTAATAATAACATCTAACTACCAAACATCACGTATATAAGCTTTAATACAACAGTCAAAACAGTTATCGGATATTTAATAATAATAATATATCATTTATTCCCATAAAATAACAAAAAAGCTTTGATTTAATCATGTAGGAAAGGAACCAACTCAGGTAATGTTACAGCCTACAAAGACCGCAACCCTGATTTTCAGTAAGGCCTAAAAAAATTAAAAAAAAAACACTACAGCTCCAAAAATATACCAATACAATGTCCCATAAACGATTTTCTACAAATTTTTTATCATAACTGAAATCTCTATTACTTACTTATAACGATAATAGTAGGAAAAAAGATAAATAATACATATAATAATAAAATATATTGTTAATAAAAAGTACAGATAAATTTAAAATAAAAAAAGAAAAACACAACATATGTGTATAATACAATCTGACAATGGCGCGGCGCATGCGCGGTATTGTTCTGTCGCTGCGTGGAAAAGAAACTACGAGTTCATTAGTAAGCATTATGAATTAGGTAAAAATTTGCATTTTCTTTTTGTAAGTTCTTTTTATACAATCTTGTTTGAATAATTATAAAGGATATGAAAAAGGACAATGTTAGCTGTTTAAGAGTATAGTACTTACTGTATCTTAGTTCTTATTGTTAAAAGAAGTTCAACAAGGAAACTATTTATTTAAAAGTATAGCACTAGCATAAACTGACGACCATACCGTGATCCGTTATCAGAGCAACAGTAGATCTCTTTACTTGAATATCCGAAATAGAACTGGTCACTGCAACTACTAGATGACCATGACCAGTCTGTCAAGACTGTTACGATTGAGAAGAAGAAGTAAAAAATGTCTATGGTTATAAACGTTACTATATAGATATGCTAATCTCCTAAACTATTATGCTGTTCACCAAACATTAATTTGTTACTACCAAAAATACTACTCATCGCAAAGATAATACTAATACTCAAAAAGCAATGTCTTAAGTTACCGGCAAGTAATAGATAAGTTATCATTTACATAACGTTTCCACAGCGTTAATTCGGCGCCTGGTAACTATGCCGACTAGCATCAGTGAAATGTTTCATCCGAAAACAAATTAAAGTCATTTCTGAAAACGGCAAGTCTAATGTAATCAGATTACCGGAGTAATATTGACATACATATCTACCGTCTACTCCATTACTTATCGCAGCAAGTAATTTACTTTTGTATAAACAAACAAACAAGTTTCTTTATATATATATTTTAACATACATAACGCGATGGAAAGATATTACAGTTATATAGAAGGTTTTCGATATCTTCAAACGTGTATGGACTATGGTGCAGTAATTTCTACTAGTCAAATGTTATTTAAAAGTTTGTCTCGAAGTCGTAAATTTTAACTTGGTTAACTTAAAAATATCTCAAAACATTTCCAGTTCATTTTTATTTTAATTATAAGACTGCACTAAAAACTACACGCCCGGGCGACGCGACAGTACGTTACCCTCAATAGACAAGAGGAACAGATGGAGTTGATTTGCTCCGGAGTCAATTGTATCCTCTCGTGCATTTGAAAAAATACACAAACTAAACTCTTAAAATTACACCGATTAATTTAACAGTAGTGTACGTAGTGTATGTAGTCTTACATCTCAATGCGATGTATAACTTACTATCAGATCTAATTGTTGAATAGAGCACATCATCAGTAAAGATTTCAATTTGTCTTATCGTTACTGGTGGATGGATCTTAATTCAGTATATTTGGTAATAAGTATTTATACGTTTTTTAACCTATAAAAACTTAATTCTTGGAGAATTGAAGAGACTTAGGTTAAAGAACGAAGGTTAAAGAACTCGTTTAGAATATTCTTAACTCTCTTATCTATTATAGCTAGAAGTAATAATATACACGTAGTAAGGATTGTTCAAACAAAATCTCTTCCACTTCATGAAGCTATTACAGGATAATTAAACATTTCAACTGCATCTTGCTATTTTTTATTATGTAAAGTAGATATTGATTGCATTTACATTTGATGGTAAACGGCGATGCAGTGTAATAAACTAGATAAAAAGTCTATTTACTTATCTCCTAAAGATCATCCAAGAGTATTAACAATCATACTCTTATATATCTATTGTATTCTAATTAAAATTATGTTTATGTATTAACGTATTATTGGCATAGAATGGGAATAATATTTGTAACTCAACTTGATAACAAAACATATATCACATAAGTTATTTATATGTGTATACATACCGCTAAATCCGAGAACCATAAGAACAATCTGTAAGATCTTTGGGAGAAGACTACTATATGTCGATGATAATAATGTATATGTACGTCATATTTATTACAACCACACTAATGGTAAGCATATACACAATATTTATAAGTAATATTATCCGACGGTTTACTTAATTTATGCATAGAAAAGGATCTTCAAAAAGATTCAAATACTTTGTCTCTGAGTGACTCACCTTCTTGCAAGTATTCTTTATCTCTTCTCTCGTTTACTACTTATGCTATCTTGCACTTCATAGGGCTTGTTACTAAAGCTCCAGTTGATGGTGCTATCTCCGATCATACATCTTGAATCGTTTTTCCATCGATACATCCAGGGAAATAGTAATATATATACGCTGTAAAAAATATTTACTATCTTTCATATTTCACATCTGTCTAATGATTTACAAAATAGTTTCTTCATAATCTCTTTCAGCATGTTAACCTCTGATATGCGCGCTGCCGTGTCTAATTGAACAATTTAAATTATGACAAATTTGAAACATCACAAATGTAAGGATATTACGTTATTGCTTTAAATTTTAAGTGGAAACCCAGCGCAACACAATTTCCTTCAATTTCCCGCTGACCCATTTCTCGCATTCGTTTCATTTTGACCGAGAACTAAACAAACTAACAAATGCCATTGGATCAGTGTCTATACAGGAATACGATCCTGTTACACTGCAGCATACAGTAATAGACTTTTTATCGCTTTTTTTTTAACGCTCGTTAGAGACAGACAGTTGTGATACCGTTCACGTGGCGCTCCGCTAATTTTGAAACATCATAACTTTTTCCGTGTCCGGTCCAGTCGTTAAATTACGAAACATGGTAGATAACCTATCGCGTTAATTACAACATGGTTTTAACATTACACTTACATATATTTAATATATATTTTTATATATACATATAAATTATAACGTCCTATTGTTTGTTGTATTTGAAGGAAACTTTGCTCGAATTCCGGATTCGTGAGATTTGAGTATGAAGCTGTAATAGCACTACAAGACTAAAAGCGGTAACTTCGTAAAAAAAGGATAGTTAAATGGATCCTTGTGTATCTTTTGTTAACGAAGCTTATATAATAAATAGGTATCCCGCAGACACTGCGACATGCATTTAATTCACGAAGGCGAACAAGAAAAGATGAGGTCGATTAACTCCGGAGAGGCTGGGTCATTTCCCTGTACAATGAAAATACAACTGCGGGAAGGATATTACAGTCAATTATAATTAAGGTATTTATGTAAAATATTAATAAATATGATTTTTATTTTAAGTATTTCGTAGCAAATTTTTTTTAAAAATTCGACAAGATTAACTCTTGAGCATGATACCACCTGATGATAAGTGGTGATATGATCTGCTGTGATAAGGCGCCCTAACATAGTAACAACCTATTCACTCTTTTCTTGAAGACACCCACGTCGTATATGGGAACACCTTGTTCCACTCCTTGCTGTACTTATGAAGAACGAGAAGCTGAACCTGTTTCTACGCAAACTGGAAATGTCCATAACATAAAGATGGTGACTCGCCGTGCGTCTGGTCGTCCGGTGGTGAAAAATTAATAAGGGAATTATATATAGTAATTGATATTCTAAAATGATCAGAATATGATGCTGCGTAAACATCGTTATTTATTTGATGAAGCTAGCCAGACGTTCACCTGATGATAAATAATACGCTTGCCCTGGTTAAGATGATACACACTGCACCGCATTATACTCGATGCCTTGAGATATAAAAGTAATGTTTCGTAACCCCAATAATTTCACTAGCTACAACGTCTTCCCAACTAGAACACTTGTTTGTGCTCTACTGTTGGCTGTAGACGATCAAGTCGCACCAATACAGTACCATGAACATCATTTATTCACAAGCGAACATCCTGTATATCATCAACTGCATTAGCACCTAACCTTGAACCACGAGTCTCTAGTTCGAATGCGGACTTAACAATGAATTTATTTGATGCTAGGGTTTCTACGAGCTCACCTATTACTTTAGTGTTATAAATCTACCACCCTGACAGTATACTTGAAATCAGAGTACTCATTTTTTTTATTCTCTTCCTGACGTAAAAGGCCAATGACCTTGATTACCGATTTCTGTTATTTCTTTCTCCTATTATAAGTATCTATCTTATCTTAACGGTTTCTTACTTTTCTAATGTATTTTTTTACTAATATTAATTTTATATAAGTTGAAGCCTTGTAGCTAATCTATCACTATACAAGTTAAAGTTTTCTCGGAAAAGAAGCTTTATTATTTACAGCTTCAATGTCACCATACGATATTAAGGTCAAGTGTTAATGTAGGAGAAAATACTTGATGCTCTGTTGTATGAAAAAATTATGAGTGTACAATAATATATAATTATTTGTATAATATATCTTCCAGTCATTGAAAAAAACTCTTTGATATAATATTATTTATTTCAGCGATGCTATCATCCATTATTAATAAGTAGCTTGTATGAAAATAGCAAATTCCCTCAACATTCAGCTTTAAATTCAGGCGCAACTTCACTTTGGAAAACATATTAACGAATTTATTCAGTTAAACTACTCGTATGATTTACATATTCATACTTTTTACTTTCTCAGTTAAAAAATATATAATAATATTTTTTTTTAATCAATAATGCGACGATAGAAACTGGAGGTTCACGTAATGGCAAGTGATACGCCTGTCCATAACAACTTAGCTGTAGTAAGGATACACACAGCAGTGCATTATGATTGTCGCTTTGAGACGTAAGATATTAAGTTCCGTTAATCCAGTGATTTCACTAACTACAACACCCTTTAAACTGGAACACAGCAGTGTACAGTTCGGCGACCGGAAACAGGGTGCTACCATTCGGTGAATAAATTCATGTATATACTTGATAACGAAAGGACCGTCTTTATTTCAAAGAGAACAGGAAATGTGAAACAAAAATTAAACCTAAAATCTCTATTAAACCTTTACCACCAAAACCAAAACCATCAACATGGCTTTTACTGGTGTTAGGTCTCTGCTACCGGATACCATCTAGGTAGGTACTCCGTAGCTCCTACTTCTTCCGCCAAACAGTTGACTGCAAACGTTACTGTGTTTCAGTTTGAAAGGCACTGTAACTAGTGAAATTACCGAGGTAACGGAACTTAATAGCTTATGTCTTAAGGCGACGAGCACAATGTGGTGCAGTGTATACCATTCTAACTAGCGCCACGTTGTTATAGGCGGGCGTATCACTTACCATCGCGCGAACGTCCCGCTCGTCTGCTCAATAAATAACGAGGATATTTCTGTAAGTTATTTAAAGTTTTTTTGAAGTATCCACAATTGATCGAATCTACTATTAAATCATTCGTTTTAACAAAGAATTATTCATCCAAAAAAAAAAAATGAAGCCTAGACTACTCTGTTAAAAGCCTTCACCTGATCATACATGAAATGGTACCACATCAATCAATCGAATTAAGGGAGATAGAGAGGTTCTGCAGTCGATTAAACAATAGTAGAGAACAGTTGGTTTTTTCAAAAATGTTCGAGCAAATATCAAAAACTAACCCTTCATCTCTTCAATACTGAAAGCTGAAAAATTGAAACATGAAATATTCGCCCCTATATATACGAAGTGGCGCTATCGGCGTGTGTCAATCCACTAAACCCACTTCACATCCAACTAAGCACGATCGCACGGAGCAGATGGCAAAACAACGGGATTTTATATCCAATGATGCACTTCCGGTGTAATTTTTATATGCGCATTTATACGATTGAGCGACGAGACGAGCGGCACGTTCACCTGATGGTGAGTGATACGCCCGCCATTGTACACTATACACAGCCATTGCTCTCGTGGCCTTGAGACATACGATGTTAAGTCTCCTTACGCCAGTAATTACATTAGCTACAGCGCCCTTCAAACTGAAACAGCAATGTTACCCGCCAAGACGGGTTCCGGAAACAGTGCCCTACCACCAGCACCTCTATAAAACTTTATTTTATACACTTTACAGCATTTATTCAATTATCTATGCTATAAAAGAAGCAGCGGTGATCTCCAACAACAGAACCAGTGTGGTGATATGTATATGGTCGTAACTGAGGCTACATTAGGGGCAAGCGTATATACCATCAGGTTAACCTCCTGCTCGGCTTATCGCTTCGTCGAATAAAATAAAATACATTTAAGTATCCAATTTGTATTCTATTTAACTTAACAAAGTAACAAAGGGTTGTAGTATTAGATGTATTTCGCGGAAGTTTAGTCTGGTTTCAAGTTAAACCAAGTTCTATGTTTAGTTCGTTCAAGTTGATAAAATATTTACAAGACATAAATGATGTTTCGAAATCGGGGGTCGGTTTAGTAAGGGTGGACCATTTTTAAATAATTTATAATAGAAATAACTGCTATCTCCGTTTTTAGCATATTTTCTTACTATGCTAAAGAAACTTTAAACTGTTATTCATACACTCAAATATTAACTATGATCTTATTAAACAGTTATCTATTATATATTATATTATGATCAAGTCTACCTCACCTGCACGCGGTGCATCCTGCTGAATAACAGACGAGGGTCTGACTACCCACCAATCCGCAATAGCGTGGTGGGCTAAGGCTCAATTCCTCTCAATGAACTCTTCGATATGGGAAGCCTATGTGCAGCTGTGGACGTCTATCGGCTGATGATGATAATTATCTACTCTATCAAGTTATAAACTATTCTACATAGAGTAAAATAATTTTTTTAATAGCTCCAGTTTAAGATAAACTTCCTTCATTACAATATATGCTATGACTTGATATGATTTTCCTGTAGTTAAAGCTTCGATAAAAAAGCAATACCTTGTGAAAGAATCAATCAAGTGGAAGATGTTCAATCACCTAATATAAAGTGTTATTCTTGTTTATAACAATATCGTGTTAGTCTAGGTAATAAGCACAGCATCACATTATTCTCACCACATTAAGACACAAAGTGTTAAGATCTATATCCAATACAATTCACTAGCTACTGCGCCTTTTAAATCGGAACATAAAGTTTGTACACTACTGTTACACGGCTGAAATAGATGCTGCTGTGCTAGATATCTAGACAGTCTACAGCAATATGAACCTACCACCAGTGACGCTTTATATCTTCCTCACCGGTGAAACATCGAACAGGCGATCAACGGGAAGATAAACAGCTTCGGCTCTTGACTTATGTGTGAAAGCCCCAAATCCCAACAGTGGGAACGTCGATATATTAAAATCTCTGGTTTTCTTCACGCAGACATAACACAGAGTTAGTTTATTATTAATTTACTATTATTTAATTTACTACTGTAAAGTAATTATATTTAACTCTCTGCGTAAACTCGAAGCGTGTAACGGTTAACTATTAATTTATATTTATGAAACCCGCACCAACAGCACGGCTGCATAAATAAGGTAAAAAGAAATGTAACCATTATAAAAAAATCCTTATTTTCTTATTTACGAAAAAAAAAACACTCTGTACATTGCATTCCTTCTTTCACAATATTTTTTCTAACCTGTTATAATTAATTAAATATAACTAATTCCTTTACAAAGTATATTCATCCAACTAGTGTTTAGTAACAGCTCTACAGATACATAAATCTAAGCTATAAAGTATATTAACATATAAGCTATTATTCAAAATGATAACGATTAGGAAATAATTCTTCTTAGACCATAAACTCCTTATTATTCTTTTTTATTACAATCACAATGTGAAAGACAAAAGATCCTTGAGCGTCAGTTCTTCCAAGAGATGAACCCGTCGTGAAACGTTAATATAAACGTAGACTAGTGGCAGGTCTCTGTTGCCGGAGATCGCCAAACAGTAGTGTGCAAGCATTACCGTGTTCCGGCTTGAAGGGTGCAGTAGCTAATGTAATTGTCAAAGTAACGGGACATGTCTTATGTCTCAAGGTGACGAGCATAACGTGGTACTTTGTATGACATCCTAACTAGCGTCTCGTTGTTATGGTAATGCGTATTGTTTACCACCTGCTGAACTCCCTGCTTATCTCTTCGCTTCTTATCAGTCTTATCAGTAATAATATGATAAACGAGCAAAAGTATATGAACAATGTTCGTGTGAGTTTCTAATGAATTTCGAGTTTTCTCTGTTGGGTGAAGTGGAATTCTTTTACAATTCTCCAAGAGCTTTATTTTTAATAGACGAGTCGAGCTGGACGTTTACCTGGTGGTAAACGATAAGCCTGCCCATAACGTGGCGCTAGTTACACACAGCTTAACATTAAGCTCGTCGCTTGGAGACGTGAGGTGTTAAATCGCGGTAGCTCAGTTATTTCACTAGTTACAGCACCTTTCAGCCGGGACGCTTATTTGCACACTATTGTTTAACTGCAGAAATAGTAGCTGCGGTGGTACTTACTTAGATGGTGCTCGAGTACAGTATTACCACCAGGTCCCTGTTGACATTTTAAATATAAATTCTTATTGTTTTCTCACTTGGTATACTCTATATGCAAAAAATTGCACGTGGAGCAAAATAAGCAAGCCGGGCTTGCAGTATTTTCCTTTGATTGCATTCGTGTACGAGTTATCCGCATACCCTACCAAGTCAACTGCAACGTGATACTGTTTCAATTACAGGAATATCTTGAACTGAGCTGACGATAGGTCGCGCAACACTACAGCAAACGAAGAGCTAACGTAAAGGTATTCCGGTTTGATGAGCGCTGTAGACAATATAAAATGCAAGAACTGATTGATATGAATAAGACCAAAAAATGAAATTCGATGCTGTGTGGATATCCCAACAATGTTAATGTTATCAGAAGACGGATTATTTAGAAACCAGTGAAAACCTTTTTTTTTTCGAGCGGGATATTTACCTGATGGTAAATATACTGGTGATAGATATCTGTAGCTGGAGACCGTCTAGGTACCGCCGCGGACCCTACTACTACCACCAATCAGTAGTGTACAAACATTACTGTGTCTTGGTATGAAAGGCGCTGTTGTTAGTGTAATTACTGGGGTAACGAGTCTCTAAATCTTATGTCTCAGGCGACGAGCGCAATGTGGTGCAGTATATACCATCCTAACTGGCGCCACGTTCCTGCGGATGGGCGTATCACTACCAACTAGATGAAGGTCCGGCTCGTCTCGTCACGAATCTTTGTGTCTTGAATTGAGATAATCCTTTTTTTTTGTTGGTGAAAAGACAAATCCTGTGAATTAATCCCTATTGGCATTTCAATTGTTTAGTACATGATTAACAATTTATATAATATTATACGCCAAAGAAAATTCCCGCGCAAATGAGGCCATTAAGGGAGGAGGGCGGTTCGTTAAACTTGATGAGATATTTAGGTTAACCAAGATATTTCGGTGGGAAAATCAAAATACATTTTTTATTCTGTTTTCTTTGCTATAAATCTGCGTTTCCGGTAATAATGTTCAACTATATTGATGCTTTAAACATAAATAAATTATTCAGTATTAACAGTAAACATTAATTTCAGAGAATAAAGAAAAAGCAAGTAATATTGGTTTATATAGAGGTGGAAGGATTCGCACACTACTCGCGGGATCCAACCTCACCTGTTCGTGGCGCACCCTGATACTCAACAAACGAGGCTCTGGCTCCCACCAATCCGCATTGGGCGAGCGTGGTGGAAAATGACCCAAATACCTACCCGATCGATGTGGGAATTTTTGGGGAGGCCCATTCACCGCACATAATATGGTGATTGACTAATAGTCTTGATTCTTTTCATGTAAGAAGGCCACGAGTCCCAGTAGTGGGAACAGGGAAGAGACTGGCTATATTTATTATTATTAGAAGAAGAATATATATGAATAATTATATTTACCTTTTGTTGGATGATTTACTTTATTTCTCTTTAAAGACTTTCGCTTTCCGACTTTAGCTTTGATGCTCTTAAGTATCAAGCCTAAGTTTAGGTTTCGATCTTTTGTCTATGAATAGTAAATTGTAGTATTTAACTACATGTGATGACGATAGACTGAACTGCTACGCCCACCACGTAATGGTGAATACAGCTATTACATTATTATGATGAAGACGATGGCAACGTTAATAGAGAATGCATTTGAAATCTAATTCTAGTGCTTATAAAACAAAATCTATCCAAACGTAAATCACCAGGTTCGAATTCTGTATACAACCAACACATAAGTCTACATTCGCCATTACTCTTCATAGAAACTTACTTGTGAATTCTATCTGATCGTGTTCTTAATAATTCTCCATGAGCCCACCATTTCTCAATGACAGGAGTAACGCTGGATGTATCATTTGTTGAATGTTAGCAGATAAAGGAAATTGAAATAATAAATATACATTTCACACATCCGGCATTGATATATACACAACTAACTGAACCCTTCCACCAGACTATTTCTAATACCACTGCTGAGACCAACCAGTCAGTGTCAATATTTATCTTCTGGCGTTAAATCTGTCCACCTTGGGATGTGATTAAATAAAGCTTATATTAAGATTTTCTTTATACCGTGAGCACCAGAGGTTTACCTGATGATAATATACACTGCACTACTCTATGTCGCAATGGTCGTCGCCTTAAGACATAAAGCGACGACCACTGCTGATCAGTCTCTTTTGCTGAAGACCATCAAGATAACTTGCTATTTCTGACATTTTTATGTTCCAGTTTGAAGGACACTGAAGTTGGAAAAATTTCTACGATAACAAGATTTAACATCTTATCGCTCAGGATGAGTGCAATGTGGTTCTGTGTATACCAGATGAACATTCCGCTCTTCTTGTCGCTTCGTTGAATGAAAAAACAACTTGTATAACCTTTAAACCAGGACACAATAATGTTTGTACAGTACTGTCTGTTCGTGAACATGGGAACTGCGGTGGTACCAAGATGATCTCCAGCAACAGAGACCTTATAGTTTCCTTCGCCATATAGATGTGGTGATGATCCTTTTGCGATAGGAAAATGAGCGTCAATAACTTCCTTGTGAAGAGTTATGCTTGGATCATAAATAGAAATGACAAATTGTAGATTATTAAACAATAGACCGTTTTAAAAAATATCACGGGCTAAGAAACAAAGAGGGGTTGGCCCTTCAACGGAACGGTAGACGAATGACAAGTCGACAGGACTTCGGTGGGAAATTCGATTATTCCAGTCGCACGGTGAATTTCTAATTCCCGGCACTTCACTGCCAAATTTACTATTGACTCTTGAAAGGTTTAAAATTCGAACCTTACCGATGTTTTCGTACCAGAAAATGTAAATGATTTGGTGAAATGACAAATTTTGTTTGTAGCTTAACAAACGCTACTTAAACTTTGCCAAACACTTGTACAGATACTTATCGTTATTTACATGGTAGAACGAATTCAAAAATCTTTACAAATAAAGTATTTGAGATATTTAGTACTTGGCGGTAGATGTCTGTGGCCAGAAACCGTCTAAGTAGGTACTATTTCTGCCACAGAACAGCAGCTTGCAAACATTACTTGGGAGGGATTGTAGCTAGTAAGATTACTGAAGTAACGTGACTTAACTTCTTGTCTCAATACGATAAACACAGTGTAGTGCTGTGTATAACATCCTAACTTGGGCGATGTTGTTATAAGCGGGCGTATCTTTTATCATCAGATGAACATCCCTCTGGTCTCGGCGCTTCACTATATAAATAAAGATTTATTTACATGATAGAACGAATTCAAACATCTTTACAAATAGAGAATTTAAGTAAATAAAGAGAAGTATCTGTACAAGTGTTTGGCAAAGTTTAAGTAGCGTTTGTTAGTCAACACACGAAATTTGACATTTTACAAAATATTTTCGTCGCTTTGGGACATAAGATTTTCGGCCTCGTTACTACAGTAATTACACTAGCTACAACGCCTTTCAAACCGGAACGCAGTAATGTTATTAATACTGTTTGGCGAAAGAAACAAGTATAGTGTCAATGGAAATATTCATAAAAGAAAATAATTGCAAAGAAAGGTCTAATATAAGTAGAGAAAAAAGAGAAATGTTTCTCTTTCCTTCTTATGTCATCTTTTGCTTTGATCAAATTCACTCTTCCTCCACCTACTGCAGTTTTTAAATTACCGTTCTGAACTTCTTTGCCAATTTCTATAAAACAATGTTTTCCGGAAATACTCTTAGTGGAAGAATAATTGGCATTGGTTTGTTATTCGGTAGGCAACTCTTGCGTTCTCTCGTATCGGATTCCAAGACTTACTTTGGGTCATTGCGTTAAAGAGGAGAGTGAAGGAGATTATAATAATTAACAGAAATACTAAAAATATCTTTACATAAACAGATATTGTTGGAATTTCTTTCGTTTTTAGTAGTAACCCGGCCGGCTACTACTCTCGTATTGTCGATCTGCTACCAAATGTTAGTAAGTTCCGACAGAAGTTTACGTGATTAAAAGTGATCACTGCTCGTGGAACAGTGGCAACATCTGACCAGACAGAGGTGAGTTACCAACCTTTGAGTAGGTAATAAACTTATATCTTGTAACTGTTTTCAAATATCATTTAACATTATGTGAAAAAGAGCTCCAACATTACTGCATATAAAAAAAGAGCTAACAACGATTTTCAAGGTACAACCAATATTGAAGGTTTAAATCGTATATACATATATATATTATATATTTAGTGAAGCATTAATTAGGGTGTTCGACCTTGTCTGTCTGCATGTGGTTTTGGTTACAACTCCGAAACGATTTAATATATTCTGATGCGGTTTGCGCTTTGATTTAAATAAGGTTCAAAAACTGTATTAAGCTGTAACAATAGCAAGTAAAATTATTTAAATACAACTAGTGTTAATAAAAGATATGTTTTTTTTTTCAATTAAGCAACGAAATGAATGGAATATTCACCTGATGGCAAGTGATACGCTTGCCCATAATAATGTCGCGCTTGTCAGAGTGATATACACATATTGCGCTCGTCGCCTAAGACATAAGATGTTGAGTCTCGTTACCCCAGTAATTACAGTAACTAGACCACTCTACAAAGCGTAACATAATAGCGTTTGCACACTGCTTTTTGGTGCTGCGGTAGTTATCTATCTATACGGTCTCCAGCAACAAAGTCCTCTCCACAGTATTAATATTAAAATGTGTACAAACTTGAACAACTTAAGATATTCATAAATCATCCGCGTTATTAGACCAGGGAATAACTTGTTGGCTTTGTGTTAATCAAATTACCAGATTAAATATTTCGTAAGTAAAATTATTCAAATCCAATACCGTCTGAAAGTTGAAAGGTCGATGACGTCGCAATGGAAAGTTTACACGAATCCTGAACTCTCAAAAGGAATACCAAAGCTAAAAGTCAAGAGTTAAAGATTAAATACGCTGCCGGAATAATCGAATCCGCTCTTTCACTTATTTCGAGTTGTTATCCCTCTGTAAGACTGCGATGCGATTTTGCAGTAGTTAAGCTTCGAACTTTTATTCACTTAAGTAGGTACGTACTTAAAAATTTATTACTATTAAAGCTATATTAATGAGACATACATACACCATGGCATACATTGTTACAATACTATTTCATATCATCATAACATAAATAATCCAATTGCTGTCACACCTTCTTCATCATCATCATCAGTAATACACGCAGATTAAGTAAAGATTGATAGGTTTCATTAAAAACTTTGATTTTATAAATCAGTTACGCTCAAGATCAATAGAGTTCCAACTCGTAACCTTTTAATCGTTGTCGTCTATCTCCGTTACGCTTATAAATTTAACTATCACGGTTTTAATACCATCAGAATTCAGCAATCCTGAAATATAATATACTTTGTAATAATATGTTGTAGTTGAAACTGTTTCAGCAAGATTTTCCGTAAACGTTCTAAAAGTTATAGGGGACTTTAAAGACGGGTCAATGTTGCAAGCAGCAAGGTGAATTGGGGAAGGTAAATTGAAATTTTCTATGTTAAAGGCGACTAAGTTACCAATAACTCTGAAGAACAGCAGCTTTCTTTGTGATCATAACCACCATAATGCTCTCTTCTATCTATATTCCGGATAGAATAAGACATAAACAATATTTTAGAGAGGTTTATGTTCAGAAGTAGTCTTGATGTCTTAACCTTTAAAATATGAACATGTCATACGACCTGTTCATAAGTTATTGCTTTCGGCTTCTGCTCTCGTCTTCCTTCTCGTATATTCCTAGTAGAATAAGACAAGTAATTTTTTAAAGATGTCTGTGTTCAGAGGTAGTCTTTATATGATCTTTAGAGATCCGTATTAACTTTAATTTTTTAATCAATACCCTATTAAATCCACAAATAAGCCATGTTTTTTTTTGTAGAAATTGGAAAGTCACTTTAACTCTGCATTATATCGCATGCGAAAGTGTAAAGTAAAAAGTCTCAACAATATAAAATTTTAGATGGGAAACTTTCGCATTATTCGCGTCGGATCTCGTATTTATACCGCCCCAGTGTTATACTTTGCAAGTGTTTTCTTTGAGTTCTCATCGCGATAACTCCTTTGTCACCCAGATGTAGCGAGCTACAGCTTTACACTACACGATTTATGAATTTGCAATTGCAGTGACATTTTTTTTTACAAACGACAAAGAGTTTAAAAAATCTAAATTTTTTCTGTTTGCTTCGGTTAAAACTTTTACTTATTAGTTCGCTTGATATTTTTGTTGTGTTATATCTTCACATTACTCCAATACGATTCGATAAAACTACAAAACAATCAACTCTCTTTACAAAATCTTTACACAACAAGAACAGCTGTTGCGGTATTAACTATGAACGGTTCCCTTAATAAGAATAACCTATCCTTAAATGAGTTCTTCTAATTTTCACCAACAAACTACTTGTTAGTTCTGAAATGTTTTAATTTAATTATCTCTATGCGTTTTGGTAAACAAATAAAATCATCATCATTAAATAAATTCTAAACACTTCAAATCCATTAAGAAGATAAAATATCCACTAACTTGATAGTAGTAAATATTATCTATCTTTGATAGTAGTAAATATTTTATCGATAATTTCATAAGTTACCTTAAACAAATAATAAGTAGAAAAGGGAATATTTAAAAACAGTTAAGCGTTAACTTACTTGTTCTATTCGGTTAAAAAGCACATCTGTAAAAGATCAGCATCAAAAATAACTGCAAAAATATTACCAATGTATTGAACCTTGACTTTGCAGCCACGTAATAATAATATGATCGTAATACACAAACGGACAGTTTGAAGTAGATAATTTTTTCTCAAGAGACGAAAAGAACGTTCAGCAGACGACAAAGAATACGAATGACTTTAGCTACGATGTCTCAAGATGCTTAGAAAATGTTTATTGTTCCCCACAACTAAAGCCCAAATAAAATAAGCATTTCACAGATCAAAAATCACTAGCCTAATGTTTAATCTGTACTAGTACATTTACCGTCACTCGAATTCCTGTTTAAATATACTGGAATGAGATCGTACATTAGCAGTTGTCACCACCATAAAGCATCACGAGCAATTACACAGGGAACCGGTAACGGCGGCCGACCGAGAATTATTTTACAATTAAAACTTCCGAAAGCGAAGCGGCAACGAAAGAAAACGTTATTTAACCGACAACAAAAAAGAAAGTTTCACATAAATATAACATTATATATATATATAACAAAAGAGCAATCAGACAATCACACGGTTATTATGAAGTCTCCGTATAATATACGGCGAAGCGAAATTACTATAACTTCCTTATCCCTATCATAGCTCTAATGCGAATTTTACTAAAAAAATTTAAACTCCACATAATTTTTTTTTATTATTAATTCAACAACGGGACGATCAGGACGTTCATATAATGGTAAGTGTAGTAATTAGCTTCACGTTGTTGTAAGTGGTAAGCTTAGTCATAACATCTTGAAGCTAAATAGAATGATATACAGAGTGAAAGGTAATAGGTGAAAAAGATCTGGAGGTGCTAAAGTATAGCTCGTATCCTATCTATCTATGTATGGAATACACCATACATATACAATGGTACTGGAGTTATTCATTTTTTAAATATTTTTCAAAAAATTCCCGATTTTGTATGAAAAAATTCCAATGATTTTATTTCTTACTTTAATAAGTTACATTAAAACTTGTGTAGAAATCTACACAAGTTTTAATGTAATAATTATTGTTTAAATATTGTTTGATCAAATTTAATTAAAAATCATCACTAATAGACTAAAACAATAAAATTAGGTTCTTTGAAAGTCGTGACAATAACAATTGTACACTTAGACAGTAGGCTTTTCCCCGCAGTAAACTTTTCCTGGCAGTAAACTTTTCCTGGTAGTAAACTTTTCCTGGCAGTAAACTTTTCTTGGCAGTAAACTTCTCCTCGCAGTAAACTTTTCCTCGTACTAAATTTTCCCCACAGTAACTTTTTCTCGCAGTAAACTTTTCGTCGCAGTAAACTTATCCTCGCAGTAGACTTTTTCTCACAGTAAAATTTTCCTCGCATTAGAATTTTCTCCGCATTAAACTTTTCCACTGTGGTCCGCAAGGTGCCCTGATTTAACTCCTTGCGATTGTACTTTCTATATTATACATTCGATCTGATTTAAGAAAAAGACTTTGTGCCTGTATCAGGACCCGTAGCCCTTTACAAATAAATTTTACTTTAAACTTTTACTCGGGACTCAATATCTATACACGACAACAATAAGCTCGCACGTGTTACGACAACAACAAAAGGGTCACATTAAGGGTCGGCGCGGCGCCTATTTTGTGAGTCTCTACAGTTTTATATTTCATAGTACTTGGTTTTATTACAAGTTTTTTTTTTATTTTTACATTCTTCATATACTATCTTATACTTGTCGGATAGGTATTGAAGTCAGATACTTATTTGTGTGCTTTATGCGTATTTTTTATAATAAAATTTTGTCTTAAGTTTCCATAAAAATGTAGGTAAGACGCCTTATATTTTACTGTCACGACTTTCAAAGAATCTAATTTAAAAGTTTAATTTAATAAAACAATAATTAATACATTAGAAATCGTGTAGAAATGAGTAAGAAATATAATCATAGATTTTTTCTTTAAAATATTTGAAAAATAGTGGAAAAATATTTATAAAATGAATAACTCCAGAATCATTGTTTTTGGATGGGGTATTCCATACATAGATAAATAGGATACGAGCTATATTTTAGTCCCTCCAGATCTTTTACACCTCTTATCTTTCACCCTGTATAGTGCACCACATTGAGCTTGTCGGTTAAGACATAAGATGTTTGAATCTCGTTAACCGAGTAACTACACTAGCTACAGCGTAGTTCAAACCGCAACACAGTAATGTTTGCGCACTATTGTTTGTCAGCTGCAATAGATGTTGCGGTGGTACCTACCTAGGCGGTCTCCGGCAGCAAAGACATACCACTAGTAATGATATTCGATGTGATTGATTAAAGGTTTACCCATCATCATCAGCCGATACGCGTCCACTGCTAGACATTGACCTGTCCCAAAGATCGCTACATTGATCGGTCCTGGGCTGCACACATCCAGCGACGTCCCGCGACTTTCAACAGTCGGCATGGCCTCCGGTACCATCAGGCACCACGAGCCGTCGTTTGTAGGGATCCATATGGGTAGATTTGAGCTCCGTTTGTTGGTTAGCAACCTACACCACGAGCAGGTGGGGTTGGCATGGGTGTCATGAGTGATTGTGCGGGAACCCTTACACTCCTGACTGACTGATTGAATGTTTACACAGATACATAATACAACCATATATAGTTACATCTGTTAAATTTTTTTTTTTGTTGGAATCAATATTTTTACTCGTACTACTTGTCGCAGGCTAAACTCGTTTTTGGCACACCAAAAGCGATTCTTGGCTTCCGAAAAACAATTTTTATAGTTTATTGTTTTTCAACATAAACAAAACAAGGTTTGTCTCGTTGCCCCAGTAATTTCGCCAGCTACAATGCCTCTCAAATCAAAATACAGTAATGTCATGCATTCTACTGTTCGGCGACAGAAACAGGACAGTGGTACTTACGTAGACGATCTCCAGAAACAGAGACATCACCAGTAAAGTCAGTTGTATGTACTTTATTACAAACAAGTTGCGGCGAAGTTGCCCACCGACGTGATGTGTAAGTTACTTAGCCGCCGCAAATGTTTGTTTAAACTTTCAAAGTACCAAGTCCTACTTCAGGATTAAAAATAATACGAACTTCCTTCAAACGTTCGCGGTTCTGCCAATCTAAGCACGTCAGCTCGTCGAGGAAAATGAAATAGGGATAAATCGGATTGGCTTCAATTTTAGGATGGTAGCTCAATTTCCCGCTGACCTACTTCCCGTCACCATTAATGTCAAACCACGCACGAAATATCTGATGGATGTCTACCGATGCCTTGGCCAGTGACCTATTGAACACCATTGGAACAATAAACGATTACAAGACTGAAATTTATTAATGGATTATAATGAGATATACTTACAACTTTACATGTAAATATATTTAAACTTACAAATAACTTCATTACAGGAAGGTCTCTTATTGTCTAAGATCGTGTAACTTTGCATAGTGTTAAAGTTATTTTCTTAATACTAACTTGGCTACCATTTCAACAACAAACAGGATCTCCATAGTTCGGATATGTTCCCTTATTTTAGAAATACGAAAGCTTTAAATAATGAAAAATGCAATTAATTCATTATTTTAACACATTAAATTTTCATACTATTATGTAGCTTCATCATATATATATTAATAACTAAAAACTTAAGTCTGTCTTGATGTATGTATATTTTTGAGCCTTGGGTCATGACTAAGTTGTCCTATACTAAGAATCTTTTGGCTTCTTATAAATATGTCTGTGGTGTAAAAATTTAATTATTCCCTTTTTCATTTATTTTATTATAAAAACAAGTAACAATGATTGACAGAAGAAAATGTAAACAAACTACAGAATAATTCAATGGCAACACAACACTCATTATCTTACTTAAATATAGTATACTCATATACAAGTACGTATGAGTATACTATGTTTAAGTACTTGTTTACGTATTACGTACGAAGCGAAACTAAAATGTCATATTTGAAAGAAAATGAATACAATATGCCATAATGATTACCTAACAGTTAATTAATGCTTAAGTAAATATTTCTTTTAATATCTATGAACAAGTTTAAGTATCTATAAGTGTTTAAGTGATGTATGATTCGATGACGATTGTATGAATATGTCGAAAATATCAAATCGTTATAAATGTCGTTATTAATTGTTTACTTCAAGTAGTGACGTGACTCACCAATGAAGATGAAGTTGTGTCAAGGCCTTCTCCGCAATAATGAATTTAAGATGAATTTTCATGAGAGAAAATCTATGAACATTTTTACAGAACATCGCGTTCAAAGACAGAAGCAAGCGCCGCGTGTATTGATCGCGTCAGTGACTATCAATTGGTAATCATTTGATACGTGGATGAACAAACAGCCGCATCGTCCGAATATACTGAATATTTCAATCGAAATAGCTTCTCTGAATAATTCAACGTTAAACACAGCACTCATATTCATATAACATATAAATAATATATAAACACTTTTTTTTTATTCGACGAAGCGACTTGAGCAATTATACCCATTAGTAGAGTTAGAATGATATACACAGCACCACAGTGTGCTCTTCGCCTTGGTACATAAGATATTATCTCTCTCTACTCCAGTAATTTCACTATCTACAACGTCCTTCAAACTGGAGCATATTAATATTTGTATACTACTATCTGGTGGCGATTATATGAGCTAGCGCTTACAGCAGAAGCCTACCCGCAGTCTTTTTAATGATAAACATATAAACAGCTGTCTCATTGTTCCCTCAGGTTCTAGTCTCACAAATGCAAAGTCCAGGCCATCCATTAATTCACCACATTGATCAAGTATGCGTTGGTGAATATCTAGTTCCTACGAAAGGTGCCGTTTCTGGTATTTGGCGATCTCCTTGCGTCGTTTCCTTCATCGGAATCACAAGCTCAGTCAGAATTAAACCTGCGTCCCTTCTTAACCATAAACTAAGCTACCATGGTCTACTTTTTCGTACTTTCAGAAGAAAAATGTTCATTGAACAGGAAAATTTATTAGCCATTGTAGTCTAAGGGTCATTTCACCGCGGTCACTTACACGGATTGTATTTGTTCTGTATATGTAAAATTATCAACATATATTTATATAGGGGGTGTAAGTGGTCCAGCGCAACAACTCACGGAATCCAAGCTAACCTCACCTGCTCATACTGCACCCTGCTAATCATCACACCAGGCCGTGGCTTCCACCAATCCGCATTGGGCTAGCGGGAACGGGAAATTGCCCAGATACCCCCTAGTAATCCCTACTCAATCGATGTGGGCATCTTTGGGGGAGGCCTATGACCATCAGTGGACATCTATCGGCTGATAATTATCGGATTAGTAAAGTACCCACTACTAATGTTGTTTGTTGTTATAGCGGCTGTACATCTGTACGTCTGCAAAAAGTCCTGATTTGAGTCCACAGAAGTAAAGAAAGTTGAATTTCCTATAAATAAAAACATCGATAGAGAACCGAGGTGTACCAAAATCTGCTTTCATTGACATATATAACATCCGCCAACTCGAACTTGACCAGTATGGATAAATGATCTCGTGAGAAATCGTTTATCATTACGACAGAACTTTAAGAGGGCTTACTTATTATTGTTTAATATGTAAAGGGAGCGACATATTAAAAAAGATTTTATTTAAAAAAAATATATCTATCCATGTGATTGTGGCAAAATTATAAAAAAAAAACTAAAAGATAATATAATGTTATACTGCCTACACTAACAGCCTCTCTTAATATTAACACGATTGGAAACTTAAGAGCATTCTTCTAGTAATATACGTAGTAATTAAAATATTCACAATCTTCTCAAAGTGCCTCTCCAACTACTGAAGATTGGCGATCAGCGCGGAACAGTTCTTTCTGTCTGGTTCCGTGGAACAATTCGGACGCCCTGGATATGCAAGTCCGTTCCCTGATATTCCTCAATCATGACTCTTTCCTTTGTTCTATATACAATATTACATAGTATTAGGGTGATAGTAAAACTGTTACAATATCATTCTTTACCGTTCTACCCTCGTCTATTTAAAATGTTACTAGTATCCAGTTACAGTTTACTGTTGGTACTGATCTCTGTTGTCTGAGACCGTTTCGGTAGGTACCACCGCAGCTCCCATTTCTGCCGTCAATCAGTACTGTGTAAACGATACCTTGTTCCGGTTTGAAGATTGATGTAGCTAGAGAAGTTACTGCGGTAACGAGATGACATCTTACATCTCTAACAAGGAGACTAGCGCAAGTTGATGCAGTGTATACCATTCTAATTAGCGCCACTTTGTTTTAGGCAGGTATCAGTTACCATCAGGTCAACGACTTACTCGCCGCATCGTCGAATTAAAAAAAACATACAAATAACTAATATAAGTTGTAAAGTATATATGTTAATATTACTTACTAAGTGATTTATGAACTTGATATAAATTCTATATCTATACAAATATTCCTTAAACAGTCACTTCACGTCACTTCAGAAATTAAAAAAAAAACTTTGATACTTACTTTAATACTGCTAAGTTTAATATAGACTTTTGTGTAAATAAATAAAACGATATTAAAAGTAAATGGTTTCGTTTATTTACCAACCCTTGTACTGAAGGGGTCGGTTAGTGAATATAATGTGTGAGTTAATCTACCAAATAGCTCCGGATGTAATTAAACCAAATTTCGACGGGTAATAAATATGTTTATTTATATAAATGTAAATGCATTACTAAAATAATACCAGACCGGAAATGCGTGCAGAGTACGATAAGAGGTAATAGATTGCTAGTAACAATTTATTTATTAAATTTAGGGGATGTAAGGGTTCGAACATAACTACTCACGGGATTTAAACCAACCTCACCTGCCCGTGGTGCAGCCTGCTAATCAACAAACGAGGCTCTGGCTCCTACCAACCCGCATTGGGGCAGCGTGGTGGGAAATGGCCCAAATCAACATATGGACTGATACAAACGACGGTCCCTGTTGCCCGGCGGTGCCGGATGCCATGTTGACTGCACAGCAGCACAGGACCGATCGATGTGGAGATTTTTGGAGGGCCATCCAGCAGTGGACTTCTATCAGCTGATGATGAATAATAATTTAAATGATAAATCTGTATTGTCGGCAGGGTAGTGTCCGATACATACAGACAAGCACTACGTGCCCTAGCTCCCTAAACCTTTCTAAATAATAACCCCTCAAGTTACTCAAAAAGTACACAACTATGATTTTACCATGGCTATATTAGTAAGTATATTTTTAAGTATAGATTAGCATAGAGATTTCGGGTGTTATTTTCATAACTTATCCAAAATCTCTGTGCAAGTCCATGGTAGTCGGAAACCGTCCAGACAGTAGTTTAGCGTGAAAGGACTAAACCAACTTAATAGGCAAAGTAAAGTTGTGAATACCAAAAATGTCCTAAAGAGTTGGTTCTTTCATCCAGCAATAAAGATCCGGTATAAAATAGGATATAAAACAATACTTTAGTATTTGTGATAAAACTTGACAGATAAGTATAAGTACACCAGCTGTTCCCCGTCCGCTTCGCAGGACTAATATAAAATTATATTTGAAAATCCTCGGAAATATTCCTTGAGAGCAACCGCAACCGCAAATGGCTTTCTATACCAACCGTTACTATAGCAACCGCATAAATACTATTAAATGAAAATGTTTATATATTTTAATTGGAAATAAGACGATGAAGGTTTTGTGAAATCTTTTTTACGTGATTAGCGAACCAAGAAAACCCTTTTTTATTATATATAAAAAACTACCCCTCATATGACTGGGACATAAAAATAATTTGAATGCATGTTGATGTAATGAATGAGTCATCGTCAAAACTTTGAAACTGAAATTTTTAAAAAAATCTATTTGTGGGTTAGGTTTCATGTAAAGGTTCTATGTTCCGGTTTGAATGGCGTTCTAGTTAGTGAAATTACCAAGGTAAAGAGATTTACTATCTTATTTACCAAAGCGCACATCTGTATATATATATATGAGATTGATGACTTATGAGATTTCCACTTATGTTCTCCACATATCTCATCATGATGTCTGGAACGATGGAGACTAATCTAGACTTGTAATTTGATAGAAATATTCTTTATTCCGTGTATAGGTCAGCTAAGAAGATATTTTATGATACGTCATCCAAAAAAAATGTAGTGGGGGTGTTAATAATATAAAGGGGACGGGGGACGGTTGGAATATCTCTGAAAAAGTTTATGTCAAAATTTTAAATCACAACGTCCAGCAAAGTGGGCGGGGAACAGCTGGTAAAGTATATAACTTTAACGGGCACCGCATTGTTATAAGTTTTCGTTAAGTCATACGCCAGCTAATTGGCAGACTTGGACTTACTGACCAATACTACTCACACATTCTCGAAACACTTTAATAAATTATCTTAGTTTAAGTAATTTAATTTCTTGTATATATCTCAGTATATTTCGCCATTATGATATTTATTAAAGAGTGTGAGGAGAGGCCAACTTTCCACCTGCTCGTGGCTTTAACCTGCATCGGCCAACGTGGTGGGAAATAGCTCCAGACCCAATATAAACCCCCTAGTATAATTTCTAGTATTAATTTGAAATATTACATCATTTTTTATAAAAAACCTTCTTTATACATGATTAATATTCTTTTATAAAACATATTTAGTTCAGATTTACTATTCCAATCGAAATTCGGAAATCTAATCTAGTTATATTAACTTCACTTACCTCCCGCCTGTAACGAGATATTGAAACGACTTCAAGTTCGTAAAGTATAATCCGAAAATGACTTAAACTTATCTTAGGAAGTCTGCGATATTAAATTTAGTGGAATTAGATGATGGCGAATGGCTTTATAATAACACAGAATCATTTTTTTTTTTTTGGGTAATGTAAGAATATTCAAGAATCATAAATGAGGAAATCCGCACAAGATCTATAATCACCGATATAGTACAAAAGATTGCTAACTTTAAGTGGCAGTGGGCAGAACACATCACTTGAAGGACAACCAATGCAGCAGTTTTCAAATAGGAACCGTGTACCGGAAGACGCAGTATTAGCACGCCCACCTACAAGTTGGACCGACGATCTGATGAAGTTTGCAGGAGGCCAGTGGATGCGGACAGCACAGGCCCGATTGGCGTGGAAATACTTTAGGGACGCATATGCCAGCAGTGAACGTTATCCGGCTGATCACCATCAGCATCAGCCGATAGACGTCCACTGCTGAACATCGGCCTCCCTCAAAGATATCCACTCCGATCGGTCCCGCCTTGCTCGGTTCCAATGTCTTCCCACGACTTTTACCAGAAAGTCGGTCCACCTTGTGGAAGGCCTCCAAGACTCTACAGATGCACAGGCGCCACTCGAGGATCTTTCTGCCCCATCTGGCAGTGAGGTCCTCCGGCATCGAGCAATGTGCCCATCCCACTGGCACTTAAGTCTAGCAATCTTATGGGCTATAGTTCTTCTAAATCTATCCAGCTGATAAGTAAGAATATTATATATACATCTGATGATTAGAAGTAACTCTACCGTGCCTTGAAGTTAACAGAATAATATGAAAAAATATCTAAACTTCTTTCGTATCTATCATCTCTTACTTCTATTATGGTTTTTTTTTTCATACTAAGAAGCGATGAGACGAGCGGGATGTTCACCTAATGGTAAGTGATAAGCTTGCCCATAATAACGTGGCGCTAGACAGAATGATATATACAGCACTACAGTGTGCGCGTCACCTTAGATATAAGACGTTGTCTCGTTAACCCAGTAATTACATTAGCTACAGCGCCTTTCAAACCAGAAGACAGTAATGTTTGCACAGTACTGATTGTCAGCTGCAATAGGCACTGCGTTGATAGCTACCTAGACGATCTACGGCAACAGAGACCTACCACCAGTGAAATAAAATCATTTATAAATTATAATATTATTTTATCTATATTACGAGTATTTATTAAATACTTTGTATTTAATAATAATACTTAAATAAATACTTTATTACTAAAATAAATACTTCGTATTAAATAAATACTCATAGTATTTATACACGTTTCCGACTGAATAAATGTGTTGTATGATTTCTTTGCAGATCCGTTCCGTATGAGCGGATCCATTGACGTACTAATTTCATTAAAATTTCGTTATGAAATGGAAAAATGCGGCGAAATTAATAAATATAAAAAAGTAACTAACAAACAACTACCGTAATAAGCAATAGCATACATTAAACAATATATTTATATTTTAAAACAAACATAGAAAAACTTAGAACTTATACATTATAAACTTATTGCTGGTAGGTCTCTGTTGCCGGAGCCACCGCAGCGCCTGTTGCAGTCGACAATCAGTACTGTGCAAATATGTTTGTTGCGGTTCGAAGGGCGCTGTAGCTAGTGTAATTACTGGGGTAACGAAACTTAACTTATGTCTTACAGCGACGAGCGCAATGTCATGTAATGTATATCATCCTAACTAGCGCCAAGTTGTTTTTTTTATGCTATTAAGCGACGATGCAAGCCGGACGTTCACCTATAACAACGTGGCGCTAGTTACGACGTTACAGATTGCACCGCATCGCACTCGTCGCCCCAAGACATAAGATGTTGAGTCTCATTACTCTAGTAACTACACAAACTACACTAACTACAACATTACTGTGCTCCTCAAACCGGAGAAAAGTAATCTTCGCAGACGACTGTTTATTGGTAGAAATAAGCACTGCGGTGGTCTGTCTCCGGCAACAGAGACTTACCACCAACATTGGCTGTTATGGTCAAGCGTATTACTTATCACCAGGTGAACATTAAGTTCGTCTTTTCGCTTCATCAAAAAAAAATATTTTTTTCATCTAGGTCCTCCAAATAGTTTACTTGGACGATTCGTTGTATTTAAATCTATACGTGCATTTTTCTGTTTTGAATTATTTATTTCCGGTTGATTATAATCCAATACTCATATTACACCGATACATATTCAAATTGTATTATATTATTGAAACGTAGTGTAAATGTAGTTTATATAAACCTTACATAATATGCTAAATTTACCATAGAAGCTTTTTTAATATATGTCTTATTCATATGCATCTTAAGTGTGTGTCAGTTTGTCGCCGATAGCTTATTGGTGTCTTGCATACCAGCGCCAGGGAATGGAGTGAAGTTGGCGCGGAATCCAAATAGTCCATATACACTGATACCATGCATGCTATTGTCACTGTTAAACTCAACTTCCATAACAATTAAAATTGTTAATAATTAAAAGATTTTAATGTAATTAGAACAGCAGTCGATTCTGTTGACTGCCGGGCTTTTACTAGTGTAAAGAATACTCCATTCGAAAATTCTGGATAATAATTTACTGGTGGTAGGTCTTCGTGACCGATTGCTCCGTAGTCTCGGGCTATTAAGAATAAAACTATGGTAAACCCTGCCTGTTGTAGAAGGCGACTGAAAGAGTCTTCGGGTTCGTGGGCTTTGAACGTGGGAGGCCTCATTGTCGATTACGCGAGCTCGGGATGAACGACAAATACAATGACCACCCCCTTATCGTTCATCCACGACACCTTCGCTTTATTCATAACAAAGCGATGGTCGTCGAGGAGGGTTACAGCCTACCCTGGGACGTGCTTTAAGCGTAGTGCCGGGAGGCACCAGTGGATTCCATAGGAGATCCCTCTCGCAACGCACTGAGGATGACCACCGAGGGGATGTTAATATGTAAAAATGCTCAAAATCCAAAGCCTGCGAAACTTCTAGATCATTTTAGTCGCCTTCTACAACAGGCAGTGCTTAGTTTAGTTAACTTAGTTCTATTCTCACTAGCCCAAGACAATAGGGCCACCAGCGATAGAGACCTACCACCAGTATATATATCATATGTGCTAATTAACATTAAAAATATTTAGCTTCATAGAATTATAACACAAATTCGACCTGGTTTATATTTCAAAGGGGAAAATACGTAATGCCGTGGGGTATACCAGCGTAGACCTTTCTTGTTCTTCTCCGTGAGTTGACTGCATGTCATAACCCCTGCGGCGTACCTATTTCTCATTAGAAAATCCTTTAAAGAGAAAGGATATACGGAGTTTACTTTAATTAAAATTATATTCAATACGTACGTTTTATAATAGTACTCGTACCTTAACGCGAGTAGATATTGAAACGTTTGAAGAATCAGGAGTACAGAATATATTAGTTTTATATACTTTACATACATTCATGATGGCACCTGTGACATAAAATTATCTTAAATGTATTGTAGTAGTATTTGCCCTGTATTCTCAGATTATTAAGAATAGGACTAAGGTGATCCCTGCCTGTCGTAGATGGCGAGGGAAAGGGTCTTCGGGTTCGTGGGCTTTGCAGGTGGGGATACCTCATTGTCGACGAAGCGGGCCCGCGATGAACAACAAGTAGGAGTTACCGTTGTCGTACCAAAGCGAGGGTATCGAGGAGGGCTACAGCCTACCCTGGTACGTGCTTTAGGCCTGCCATTGCGTTCAGTACGACGTCCCGGGGTTTCTCGCAACGCACTAAAGATAACCACCGAGTGGGTTTTAATAGGTAAAAATCCCACATAACCTTATCGTCTTCAAAGAAACGGGGTATTTTTTATAATTTTTCTATCCCTACACCCTCTTCTGCCCCTCTGATAATTTAATACTGAAATAAAAAGATTCCGTGATAGCAGAAGTATATTGTTAACGATTGGTAACACAACAAATCTTTCTGGGTTTTTTAGTATTTGCAGTATTTTTTTTAAAATATCCTTTAATAGGAAAATACAAACATTAATATATATTTATAACAAACTCGCAAAATTTTTGTTTGATAGCGAAGCGAGCTCGTTTTCCTATATAATTTCTTGTACGTCAGTACTACTACTATATTATAAGTATACATATCTATTTACTAAGTATCACTACACTATATCGATCACTTGAAACATACACTACTACTACTACTTATTAACTTAAGTGTGTCCAATTCATTGAGAAACACTCAAGCAATGAGTTTTGACTTTATCATCATCGCATAATAACTTATTCCAGGTACTACAGATTTTTATAATCTTCGTATTGAGGCTGGAAGAGTTTGAGATAGAAACTTAAACTTTAATATAAGTTAAAATATAAAGGTAAACATGAACTAGTATGGATATAATATAAAACTATATTAAAAGGTATCATGACGTATTTATATGAGAACATGTCGTGTGTCAATTGCTAGGAGACAGCTGTCAGGACCGACCCATTGTTTTCCCTATACCGTTGATAATAGTTTGGGAGACGCTGGACGTGCTCGTTTATACAAAACTAATACAAATATCAATAAATAATATAAGCAACAAATTGCGATTTTGTTCCATACAGGTTGTTAATGATTATACATACATACAACCAATATATATATATATATATATATATAAAGAGCAATTAGAATAGGAACCTGAAATGTGAGAAGTCTTAAGAGCCAAGAGAAGTCTCTCAATTTATGTAAGGAAATGGATCGACTGAACATTGGAGGAAAGAGTCATAGTTGAGGAATGTCAGGAAATGGACTGGCATAGGTGGAGCGTTCGAATTGTTCCGCCGAACCAGAGACAGGAAGGACTTGACCACGCTGATCTCCAACCTTCACTAGTTGGCGAGGTACTTTAGGAAGAAGAATATAAACCAAACAAAAATTTTAAAGTCTCCTTGACAAATACTTTTAAATGAGCTCATAGAAAGACAAAGTGAGATCACACGTGATAAAAAAGAAACGTAGTATTCTTATTAGTTTACTAGAGAATAAAATCAACGCACAGTAGGGGTAGTAAAGATAAAAAGAGAGAGGGCGGTTCATTGACCCTTTTTATTGATTGAAGAGAGAGAGAAATAACTTGAAGAACACAAAGAAACATTTTGGTGAAGGAAGAAATTTTCTGATTAATTACTAAAATATTTATTTTATTATATAGTTTTACAACATCCGGTTTCATCTGATCGTATGCGGGGCCCTAGACGACGGTGGAGTAGGGGTTCATTGGTGATAGGTCTCTGTTGCCGGAGACCGTCGAGGTAGGTACGACCGCAGCGCGCTATTTTTGCCACCAAACATTACCATGCAAATATTACTGTGTTCTGGTTTGAAGGGCGCTGTAGCTGCTGTAATTACTGGGGTAACGAGACTCAACGTCTTACGTATAAAGCGACAAGTACAATGTGCAATATATACAATCCTAACTTGGGCTTGCTTATGGGCAGGCATATCACTTATCATCAGGTGAACGTCCCCCTCGTCGCATCGCTTAATAAAAAAAAAGTATCAATATTGTAAATCTACCATCATACCAGCAGTACTATAATCGGACTGTCGACATATGAAAGCCAACGTTATATGTACCCTTTCGATACCAGGGAAAAATCTAAAAAGATGCCCTGCTTCTGGGGTGGTCATCCTCAGTTCGTTGCGGGAGGCTCCGGAAGGTACCGGTGCTGCACTTAAAGCACGTCCGAAGGGGTGCTGTACCACATGGGCACCGTCGCTTTTGGTACAACAAGCACTAGACCATCTCGTACTTATCATTTAATGAGGACCAGCACCTTCACAGCCCGCGAACCCGTAAACCCTTTTACTCGTCTTCTACGACAGACAGGGCTCATCTTAGTGCTAATCTTAATAGCCTGAGACTATGTGGCATAAAGTTATATGTACCTGGCGTCTTTTTAAAAGTAAAACCGTAATCTTCCCTCCAGCTGATATCCCGAATATTTCCAGATGTGACAAGGTTCTCTTCGGTTGAAATTCATAACTCAGCATCAGCTCCGGAGTAAACAAAGCGTTAAATTTTATGGTACGTACCAAGTATTTTCCAATTCAGCCAGTTGTAATATCGCGCGATGTTCATTCATATAAATAAGCCACTGAATAATAATTTATTGCGTTCCGGTTCCGGATTTAAATAATAAGGGAGGCGTTATTTTAATATAACACTTCACGATTGTACTCTCCGCTGGTGTCATAACACCAAACGGCCCAGCCCTTTGGCCCACTGATGGGAATCTTATCTAACAAGAACATTATCCAGACTATTATACTGACTGTAGGACGTCGCATGTTGAAAAAAAATATCTTTTTTTATAATAATAAAAGGAGAAGAAAATAAATAAATAAAAAAAGAGATGACTTTCATGAATTTTAGGTTCCCTTTTAGGACTGTCTTCACTCGCAAGAGGTATCAAAGAAGAAATTGGAATGTAGTATGACAGGAGAAAACAAACCAGAACAGAACCAGAGGCTTCAAATATAGATGACATGTAAAATAATGCAATAAATTATCTTTATCTTTAGAAAAGAAGTGTGTAATTAGAGCAGAGTATGAGATAGAAAGAGAGAATAAAATATGAGAATGAACAGAAACAATAATGCATATAATGATATTCGGATGGTAAATGATTGTGGATACAGGTCCTGACCCCCCACCCGCAAGAGGAATATTTAAAAAAAACCCTTACGAATAATAATATTTTTAATATAACAAATATTTAAGTTTCAACTTATTTATACTTAGATTATATAAATATTTCGTCAAGATGTAGAACAACCTTGGCAAGTTTTAATTATAAAATGATTCTTTGAATTTCGTCGTACCCTATTTATTGCTCGATATAATCGAAGGAGGTCTACAGCATCCACCGTTTCGTGGACCTTACAATTAATTCCTGAAATAATTTGAAACTAATCTATATGTATAGGAAGTATACAGAGATTTGTTGATTCATCACGAGATCTCCCAAACTATTATACGTAAACATTCAAAATTTGTTAGAGATATTGTCTCTGCCCTTTAGAGGTCAGCTAAGAACAGATTTTACAAAATTTCTTCCCCAAAGGGAGTTGTGGGGGTGTTACAACCAGCAAAGCGCGAGAGAATAGCTTTTATGTAAAGAAGTTTAACAAGCAAGTCTATTTTACTACTGATTTTATCATAACTTAACACTAGTACAAATACTAACCTAAAACATTTTACTAATACAAAGGGTTGCTGCTCAGCCGCCCTTTGCATTAGTAAAAATTTTTAGGCCGATGGGGGGGAAGTCTTGGAGCGGAAGCCCCCTACACGTCGCAGAAGTGTAGGACGAACTCCCTCCAGACGGATCGACGACATCATCAAGGCGGTCGAAAGTGAGTGGATGTGAGAAGCCGAAGATTGCATTTGCTGGAAGACATTGAGGAAGGCCTATATCCAGCAGTATATAAACAAAGGCTGATAATAAAGATGAAAATAGACATAAAAAGGTTTGGCTTTTCCATTATAATTTGAATCATCTCTCATTTTATATCCGGAATGCCTTCCTGGCTTCCTGCAGTAACACCACAAGTTTTATATACTCATATTAACAAAACATACAATATCCAGTTACACCCACTAGGTTATTACTTACCCACTAGATCGTCCGACGATCTGGTAAAGGTCGCGAGAAGCAGCTGGATGCAGAAAGCAGATGTTCGATCGATGTGGAGATCTTCTGGGGAGGCCTATAGCCAACAGTGAAATACTGTCAGCTGATGATGATGATCTAATTACATTCATGTTTGTCATTAGAAGTAAATCTCTGTTGCCGGGGACTATCTAATATCACAGCTCCTATTTCTGCCGACAAACAGTACTGTGTTCCGGTTTGAAGAGCGTTGTCGCGAATGAAATTATCTAGGATAATGATATTTAACATCTTATATCATAAAGGCGATGACCACAAAGTGGTGCATGTTTTTAGAAGTAGAAGTATAATGAATTATCTATGATGATATTTCAGACAATCTTTGTCGATAACTGGATCGCGGGAGATGTTTAAGCTGATAAGACGAATGATTTATCTTTAGGCAATGGTGGTGCCTTATGGACAATATAACCACCACCATGTCTAATTACCAAAGGATATAGTTTACCTTTAGTCATAGATCCTTCTCTTCAATCTGTATTTGATATAGAAACGTGTGTATAACTAATTTACTTGGTGTTCATATAGTTTTATTTAGTAAAGATGTTGGCTGACGCCGTATTGATCTCAGCCAAACATTCCAGATCTCAATTATGCAGATGATCCCCCAGCGGATCAAGACGTAGTAGTGCTTCGTTGTCATTAATAGGATTTCGGTCTCCTGTGGATCTAGAGATCGACCCCAATGCATTTACATTTCAAACGAAACTAAACAAAAACAACTCTTAATTATCTACTGATAAATAGTTTTCTCGTTTATCGGAGAAATAAATATTAAACTATTAGCTTTTAACCTATTGTACATGTATGTAATAATTTCATTAGCTACAGCGCCCTTCAAACCGGATCACAGTTATGTTGACACGCTACAGCTCGGCGGCAGATATAAGAGCTAATGGTACCTATAAGGTTTCCAGTAAGATATCTATCACTATTATCAAAATTGATATGTATAATTTATAGTTAAGTAGTAAGCTATCGGTAATAAGTTTACTGGTGGTTGGTACAAGTATTACCAGTAATAGTGTGCAAAATATTACCGTGAGGTAATGAGGGTCTTGAACTCTTATGCCTCAAGGCGACAAGCTGTTTAAAAAAACTGTTTTAAAAAATCGTGGAGAAGAAAGTCAAAGAAAATTTTTTTATACAATTAAGTGATGAGACGAACAAGACGTTCACCTGGTAGTAAGTGATACGGTTGCCCATAACAACGTGGAGCTATTCAGGATGATATACACTGCATTACATTGCGCTCGTCGCCTTAAGACGAAGATCCTAAGTGACGTTATCCCAGTAACTACAGTAATTATAGCGCCCTTCAAACCAGAACGCAGTCCAGTTTTCAAATGGCTGTTTAGCGGCAGAAATAGACGTTGCGGTGGTACCTACGTAGACGGGCGCACAACAACGAGACATATAGGTGCTGGTTTTCTCGGGGCAAGGGAAACCGGTGACATCACGAGGAAGACTAATGAGGTTCTCGCCGATGTGCATGATTGATCAACTAACACAAGGATGCGGCCCTGAAGAGTAAAAGACAAGCAGACTACGAGGAATGCCCTGTTTCATTCTTAAAGCGGCAGCTTAGGCACGCTACGACAAATGGAACAGGCGCTACGTGGAAGTTATTCACGACGGCGTTCACCACGCTGGTGTTTTCCCATACGTCAGGTCAGCCCACACTACGCTCCTGAAGACCCAGCTAGAGCCATACTTAGTCCAAATGCTAATGGGACACGAGGAATTCTCTGAGTACCTTCATAGATTTAAATTCAAGGAGAATCCCTCGTCTTCTTGTGACACGAGCATGGACCAGACCCTGCGACACTTAATCGCTACCTGCCTCGTACATGGGGCGCAGCGGTCCAGCCCGGAAAATGAAACAGGCAAAACAATTTAAGGTAGTACAATCGCCTCTCTGATGAGGGAATACCACAGCCGTCCAATTTTGCTGCAGTTCTGCAAAAAGATTAACACAAAGGTAATAGAAATAGAAAACAACAAATAAAGCACGGCTGACTCTTGCATTTAAGAGCGATGAATGAAAGAAGGAAATAGAATGGAGCAATGATCGAGAAATAAAAACAGAAAGAAAGAATGAATGGAAAGAAAGAGGAAAAGTAAGGAAGAAGAGAATGAAGGTAACTAAGTAAGAAATGTAATAGAGATAGAATTAAAGCCCAGGCCCACAAATGCCCGGAGGAACGCGTATACAAAAAAAAAAGGAAACAAGACATATCTCACGACGAGTGCGTTGTGATGCAGTGTATAATATCCTAACTAGAACAACGTTGTTATTGCGGGCGTGACACTTACCATCAGTTGAACATCCGGCTCGTCTCATCGCTTCGTTGAATAAAAAAAAACATATATGTTCGGTATATATCGGTAAATTCAGTGTGTACAGAAATTCAGTACACACATACGCAACGAACAAATCTCTCGAACAATTTCACCCCGTCAGCATCCCTGTGATTGATATCTTACCCAAAATTGTGCCCATTTTACCTCAGCAAGTTACCGAAGCTGTAGTGTAATGCATTGTTGGAGCCATCCTGATGATGACTGAAAAGATACATCGGCAATATTTAAATGATAATACAATTATACAATTTCTTGTAGTAAGTCTTCAGGAGTTGTTAGTTGATGATGAAGCGATCTTGCACCGAAAACTCTGGCTCTCAAATGTTGACAGTCAGCAGCAGAGCAGCAGGAGAGACCGGTGCTTAACCAGAATGATTCAAAAAACGCTACCAACATGCAGACCTTAAATGGAACCGAAGATCCATGGCAAACACAAGTACTGGTCCACTGAAGAATATGTACATTCAGCTAAACTTCTTTGTGTCAATCTCTATCTGCATGTTCCCCGGAATCGAACCAAAGAGCCGCGCGTTTCATAGCAAAAGCTTACTCACCACACCACAGAGGCTTTATATTTAATCATTCTTTTGATAGTAAGTAATAGTCCTGGGCCATAATGTGGCGCTAGCTAGGATAACATACACAGCACCTTGTGCTCATCACCTTGAGACATAAGATTTTAAATCTCGTTACCCAATTAATTTGACTACCTACAACGCCTTTCACACCGGAACACGGTAACATTTTCACAATTGTTTTTTCTCTCTGCCATGTTATTACTCTGTCTGCGAAAGTTCACACTTGATTTGTTTCGCGAAACAAACGAACCCTTAAGATTCTTTCAACCGAAAAAAGGTAGAGTTACGGTTTAACATTTTACACTTAACGATAATAGAGTTTGTATGATACGTATCGAACGTTGTAAATAAAAAAAAAATCATTGATTTTTGTTGCTTACATACAATATTCTTTTAAGCTTAACTTTTACCTTTTTGTATAACATTAATATGATTAAGATAATGTCAAATACAGGTCTTCGAATTTATATACGTTTTTGTCCACCATTTCGCTTTGTTCGAGCTGACTTCGCTTGAGACTAAAATATTGATATTTCTAAGATTTCATTACATTTTCAGACTCATATTACAAAAGTCTCTCGTTGCAATTCAAATATATTCAAATTTGTATTATTTCACAAATCGTAATTTATTCCAAAATCCAAGCAAATATATTCTATTGATAGTAAAGAAGGAAAGTGTCTCCGATAACTTTGAGTACGATGCTGATCTCCATGCCTCCTTCGTCTCCATCTTGGACATCTTGTAAGATCTATAACCGGGAGTGGACTAAAGCATTAGACAACACTGTAATTACGGACCTATATTTCAATCATGACATATACTCTGCGTTTAATACTTTGGTTCTAGTTTTCGGACCCCAAAAATCACAGGTAGTAGGTACGTGCCTAGGTTGCCTAGGCCTTAATCCGTCCCTGTCTAAGACTAAATTAATTCACCAACTATTAGGAAAGAAAGGATGATAAAAGGAAAGAAATATAATAAATTATAAATATATTTGATGATATGCATTATGATAAAACCTTCTATGATAAAAAAATAAAGTGCAGCTGTACAGTTTCGTATGGGCAAAAGGGCTAACTGCAGCGCTTAAACCTTTAAAGATATACTATCTGAAAGTCACAGTCATATGAAGAGTGGTGTTAAGTTTCTTATAACAATACAAATAAAGACTGAAGTCTAAAATACAATTTTTATGAGCAAACATACACTACCATGTCAACATTTAGGGTTATGACGTGATCGCAAATTACCAAATTCGCTCGATTAATCGCTTATAGAGAAAAGAAAAACTATATTACATTTCAATAGAAAAAGTAAAAAAATTAGTCTTAACAATTTATTCTTTTTATATACAGTGGTGGTGGAATAATTAGAAACACTACCAACGATCTTAGCCCGCGGATACCAGATCCGCGAGCCCTGAGTCCGATGAAGCCGCTATAGTTGTCAATAGAACTGCGGCGAGAACATCACCATAAAAAAAAACCAACGATCCTTTGTCATTACGTAAGATACTTCACCGCAATCGTTTTTATTTTGAAATTAAACAACTAGGACAACAATATGTTCAACGATTTATTATTTATTAGAAAAACAATATAAATCCCATTACACAAGTGCAGTTTCAATATTACAATACGGACAAACATTTAAATCAGTTTTAAGTTATGAACGATTTGTCAACAAGTTGTCAACAACAAAAAACTTATAAAGAACAATATTTTTTTAAGTATTAGTAATTAGTATTATTATTTACGAAATAGCTACTATCTACATGGTTATCCTACCAATAGTTATAATTAATATTTAGTGGAGTATTCCTTATTTTCAATAACAGCTCAGCACAGCAATGCAGCAATGAACGTGGCATTGATTCAATCAATTTCATACATTTTTCTATGGGGAGCATTTGTTGAATTCCATGCTTCAACAAATGCTTCATATAGTTCATACTGACTGATGTTGGTGTTACGTTTGTTTGAGACTTTCTTATTAACAATATACCAGAGATCGGGTTTAAATCCACTGGGGACTATTTGCTGGCCAGTGTAAAACGGATATACGCTGTTCGCTAAGGAAACATTTGACGCTATTAACCGTCTGTTTATAAGATCCAGGTTACAGGCAAATGATCGTCCGAGTAGGACATCATTGTGTGCTCTAAGATGTTTTTGTATTGCCATTGATCCATTGTACCTTCAATCTTCCGAACGGGTCTAACTTCACATCCGGACAAAAACAAACATCCCCAAACTTAATTTTAAATGTTAGCGCCACCGTGCTTGACTTGATGTATACTCCTTGTGTATTAATAATTAAAAGCATTGTTTACAGAACGTCTGACATAGCGCTTTCCATCGGAATTTACCAAACTAACACTTTTTTCCGATCTAATACCGTCTAATTAACATTTTTTTTAGCGACTAATAATCGCTTCTCTCAGTGTTGCTGCGGTGGTAAGAAGCGGTACCTTTAGAAAGATTCTTCCAAACAATTTAGCTTCCACTAACGTTCGTCGTATCAGTCTTGACGAGATGTTTCTCAGGTCGAAAAAACTTCATATTTAATCTGGTTGGAGCCTTTACTTAGGTCTTTTTTAGCAACACCTACAATTAGCGTATCTTCTCTGGGAGAGGTTTTTCTTGGCCGAGCCTTTCTAAGAACTGTTCAACAGTTCCATATGTTTTATAAAGATTAATTTGATTAAAAACTTTCTTAACAGAACAATTTAAATGCTCAGCTATTCTTCTGTACGCCCACTTCACTTATGATCTATATGTCAATTATTATTTGCCTAGTTGATGCGTCACAACTTTTTGCCCATTGTGAACACGATAAAATTCAAATTAAATTTCGAATTGCCGCCAAAATAATAGAAAAATCCAAGAAAGAAATGTTATTTCCCAATTTCAAAAAAAGAACGAGCTATGGATGCTTTTTTAAAATGTTTCTATCTAGGCATCCAAGCGGCCAGTGACAGAAAATAAACTCCCACATGTGTAAGACTTTTTTTTTAATTAAAAGTAAGATATGTTTTATATTTTGTGCATTTAATGAGTTTTTTATTTGAATGGCTATATTATTGCATGATTATTAATTATTGAATGTGTATATTTTTTACGATCACATATACGTTGAAGTTATACTTTATTTATTTAAAACAATTGTTTTTAATTATATGACCACCACTGTATGTATTTTTGTTCTTTATTTTAGAATCTTCAAGACATGTATGCAATTCTACTAAATAGATCTTAACAGTTGGACAAAAAAGTCTTCTTTTTAGGTTCTATATAAGTATCTATTTCTGTAGTATCAACATCCGTTGATAACGATAATTTTTCAATAACTATAACTCATATCGTTGCTTGGATTAGGATGGTGTGTTTATTATTTAAATTTTAGTATAATCTAATACCCCCGCAGCCGGTCTTAATCGAAAATTACTGGTACACACAAGAACAATATTTGTCTAGACAGTACAGCCCCGTCCCGTGCCAAGTAATATTCATAAATCCTTCAGGGTACGCGTCTAGCACAAATACTATTTCTAAAGATAAACACAGTAGCTTTCTCGAGTTAAATATAACTAGAGAAATTGTATTAAATGTTCTTGTATCGGACTCAACATGTTTATCTACAGCGTCGTGTATTTTCTAACACCTTGACCTCAAGTCTGCTTGCTGTCATTTCTTGACAGCTGAAATAAAGATTTACAATATTGCAACTGGACGACAGGGTTCATAAAGCTTTCCCGCTATCCCAAGCCAACTACGTGAGACTCCAAAATCACACAAAATATCTCTAAATAATAAAAAAACAGCTGCTATATAACAGAATATTAAACATAAAAGAGAGGCTTATGAACCTTCAGACGTTTTCATCTTGAGTCAGGGCGGTTCTATAGCTTCTGATTCAATTTAGTAGCTTAAACATAAGTCATGCTACTGATTGGTCATGTACCAGCCGACGTTGTGTTGACATGAAAAACAGCAGCACAGCTCCAATTGAAGTGAACACAGTTGGAGTAAGTCTATCTCGAACATTGGGCGTATTCCAGCTGTAACAATAATGATTTCCTTTAACGCTTATTACAAAACTTAATCGTATTTACTGCGAAATCGAAACTTAACTATCTTAAATAAGACCGCGAGCACAGTGTGAGGTAGTGTATGTCATCCTAACTTCGCATTGTTTTGTGTACACTTATCACTTACCATTATTCTTCGCGGAATAAACAAAAACCAATTACCTTACCGCCTCCTTTAACATTTTTTTTTTGAAGAATAACGCCACAGAACACGCATAATGAAGTGATTTTACGGTTTCTTTATGGAAATACGCCGAGCAGATTGTATCGGCCATACCTTTTTTTTGTTCCAGACGGAGAAAATATTACGGGTCCATTTGTTTCAAGTGCGAACTTGGAGCACAGTGTAATGATGCTGCAAATCTAATAAATACATTTCATTATATTTGTTTTTGTTGGCTTTGAAAACTTTTGTTGTTGATGTTTACATTTCGTTACTGATACACGAGAGTTGGTAATGGCCTTTTATAATAAACAAAGTACTATAAACACATCGAATATATTGTTTTGTTTTGATAATGTACAATAAGAAACATTCAGCGGTGATGGAGTATGATCAGGTAAAATAAAGGGATATGCTTTCATATCATGGCTACATGTTTACAAATTATATAAACTTAATAACGTTGATAATAATGGTAATATCTTTATTTTATTTTCCTCGTGCTTTCAACTCTGTATATATTTAAGAAACAATTATTATTTTTTTTTAATAATTTTTACATCTGTTGCACATATCCCACATTTTACGAGTACTTACTCGTATTCCGCAAAGCTAAGATTATAGATCTCCGTGTGGAAGACGGGTTTCAATGTGTTATTCCTAACTTGGGAGATGAGATCCTAAGTCCCTTTACCCAAGTAATTTAAAGATATCTTAATAAAGATTAAAGTCTAACAATTCATTGTCCTATACATTACCTTCACTGAGAAACTTGTCCTAAAATGGGTCATCAATAATTTGGGTCCGGTCTGCGTCAATGATACGCTGACTAGGCGAAATAGTTCGGCGGACTGATCTGATCTATTACGTACTTAACATAAGCGCGACGCTACGCATTCTGTTTGTACCCTTTCATATTTTACTCAAGCGTTATATAAAATAAGAAAAAAATGGTATGACCTTTGGCTAGATAACATTCTTTTTCTGTTCCCTTCTTTATCTGATATGGAAGTGGAATCTATATCTTCTATTCTCTTCCATTTCGCTTTATCTCAACATCGTCAACAGTTTCTTCATAGTTGCGTAGGACTATTAACTACTGACTTTCAGTTATTTTTCAACTTAATATTTGTCTACGTCTGGATCTTCAACCAAGAAGAAACCGCTAAAGTTTTTAATTACCGTTCGTAGGTACCCACCTGTTCACTTATTTCTGCTGCCAAACAGTAATTAGCAAACATTACATTATTTTATTTGTGCTGTAACTGGGGAAATTACTGTAGTAACAATTTAACATTTTTAGCTTTATTGCAAAATACGTAAATCGTAGATAAAGATTGACATATGCTTTTCGTCTCATTATTATGTAACGATTTCATTGTACATATAATACAGTTATTTATTTATTATTTATTTTAGAAGCAGATATTATTATGAGGTAATATTTATTTGAAACTTAATAGACTTGAAATAATTTAATGAAAACATCAAAGTACATGAATCATAAGCGAAAATAAAATTATTAACCTCAATACTTTATTTGATTTAATGGAGGCGCTCTGATGCTGACAACTCGACGAAATGGGCGCGACAGATTCGATTATCTTAGTGGCGAGATAAATCTGATAACTTCCAACTTTATCCTTCACTGTTACATTCGGATTCCGTGACTGCTGTCAAAAGTTACCCCTCTTCTATTAAAGCTGTGCTTTTAACAGTAAACATCGACTTGAATAAGCTCACCAATCATTATTATGTATGTGATCTCATGGTTTTTTATGACGGTTCTTCATTAATGTTTAAATTGTAATAAACAATTGCATATACTTAACCTTAAATATAATATAAATAATACATTGATCACAGAGACAAAGGTTATGTTTTAATACAGATAAATATTAAATAATATAAGTGCGAGAATTATTTATCCCCAATACTAGCAGAGGACTAATGTGTCCTCTGCTAGTATTGGGGAAAATCCTCGAGACAATGACGGTATGAAAGTAAAAATGGTACATAATACCGAGGGTCAGTAATCGCCAGTTCGGATTCATGCCCCAGAAGAGCACGGAGGACGCACTCTATAAACTAGTACAGCATATCAGGGGCAACTTACAGATGTAGAAACTAATTATCCTTATGTCGTTGGATATAGAGGGTGCCTTTGACATCGCCTGGTGACCTGCAATTAGAGTCTTGCTGGCCGAGGAAAAGTGTCCCGTAAATATAAGAAGGCTAATAGATAGCTACTTGAGTTGCTGAAAAGTCACAGTAAGGTTTGCTGGGGAGGAATGCACGCGCAATACCACGAAAGGTTACGTGCAAGGGTTAATTGGCGGTCCTCTTCTTTGGAATCTTCTTTTAAACCCGCTACTTGAAGAACTCACCGCAAGAGGGGACTATTGTCCAGCGTTTGCGGATGACGTCACACTTGTTTTCGATGGAGACACTGGACACTAGAGAGAGGGACGTGCTAATGCTACCCTCAACTAAGTTCGACAGTGGGGTGCCCAAAGCAAGTTAAGGTTCGCATCACACAATACATGCGCAATGATGATTACGAACAAACTCAAGTACAACACCCCACGGCTGAGCATGGGAGGGACCTGCGTTAGTATGTCCAGGGAAGTCAAGATTTTGGGGCTAACTATTGATGATCGCCTAACGTTTAATAGCCACGTCGCGAAACAATGCAAAAAGGCATTGGGATTGTATAGACAAATTGCTTGTATAGGCAAATCGCTCGGGTGTCAAAGATCTCCTGGGATCTTGACTCTGGAATCATCCGATCCATCTACATAGCTGCGGTGAATTCGATTGTGCTATACGCGGCTGCGACATGGGCACCAACAGGCAGGAAACTGAGGATTTAGAGGCATCTCAACACCGTACCGAGAGGATTTGCGATGAAACTCTGTAGATGGTACCGCCCCGTCTCTTTGCATTCGGCCCTGTTGTTGTCGGGAATACTGCCACTGGATCTTAGAATTCAGGAGGTGTACGACCTGTATGAGACTAAGATAAGGCTGTCCCAGACACTTCTAGGCGATAGGAAAGTAAAGCAGGTCGTAGGGTTTACAGAAACTCCTCACACCGATTCACAAATGAATCTTAAGTATATATATTTGGTAGACCAAAATTCTATGCATGAGCACAACGTGCAGGCGGTGAACATATACACCGACGGCAGTAAGCTTGATGGGAAGGCTGGAGCCTCATTTTCCATATGAAAAGGTGAGGTCGAGGTCCAAAACCGGAAGCTATGTCTGTCCGCGTCCTGCACAGTCTAACAGGCGGAACTCCTAGTCATATGTGAGGCAACCAAAATGATCCTCAGGAGATCGGAATCGAGCTATGGTTTGTACAGTGACTCTAAAGCCGCGCTCGATACTGTTACGAATCATGGCTCGCTCCATTCTCTTGCCGTAATGGCAAAGGAGAATTTGCGGAGGGCCTCTACCAAGCGCAAAGACGTGTCTTTGTTCTGGGTCATGGCTTCTGCGGGCGTTGCTGGTAATAAGCGAGCTGTTAAATTAGCCAAGCTGGCTGTTCTTAACAGCAGAGGGAAGTCAGATTAAGACCAGTGCCCGGTATCATATGTTAAACGTTCGCTTGAGATGCCTCAATTGCGAAATGGAGCGCCTGATACAGCGAGGGTAGCACCGCGTCCATCACTAAGTTATTTTTCCAGAACGCAGCAGAGGCATATCAGTTAATAAGGAAGGTCTGACCAACTGGTCAGTTAACCCCGATATTCAGTGGCCACGGAGGATTCTCCCAATACTTGAATCGTTTCAAGCGTCGGAAAACCCCGTCGTGCAAATGTGATGACGCCGTGTAGGAAACGGTTCCTCATTTGCTAACAGAGTGCCCTATATATAGATGCCTAAGGTATGACTTTGAGCAGGAGACAGGCTTAAGAGTAAATACAGCCAGCCGAGATGATAAAAAATAAATTAGTTAGAAATAAGTTCATAAATTATTGTATAAAAATATTTAAAATAGTAAACAATAGAAATAAGTACAAATAAATGTTACTTTATCCATATCTACACAATAATATTGTGTATTTCTGTGTATATTAGATAGTTAAATAGCATAAGTATAGATAATGTAAAAAAATAATAATTAGAAAAAAATTATCTAAATGAGTAGTGAATATTTTGTAAGTAAATGTTGAAAATAATAGGATAAGCTAAAGCCCTGAATAATAATATCAAGGAAAATTAGAAATAAATAAAAAAAAACTAGAATTTAAATTATAATTGAAGTTACTAATAGGTTAGGCTTTGATCAGGCTGCAGTAACATTTAAAGTCAAAAAAGAAAAAATTATTACAGTATATTAGAGGATGCATACATGTGTAACATATACTTTCACAACTATATAAACATAGGAGCCTTCTCTCACAAAGATAGAATTAAGACTATTTATTTACTGCGCAGATCAAGTACGGATGAATGGATTTCATAAATCCACGAATGATGGCGTTCTCGTAACATGGCCGTTTACCCACGGTTTTCTTCACCAGTAGCTCAAGTTCCGTGGGAAGAAAACCCACGTCTCTTCGAGACGTGTACTACTTACACAACCGTTTTATGAGCTGAGCTATAACGGCTTCCAAATTTTATATTCATACAAACAAATGTTTTCAGAATATATAAATCAACACCTCTAAGAAGATGGAGTAAACAAAGTATTTTTATAACATGACATTGATAGCATTATGTCATTCATTTGGTGATAAGTAATACACCCTTCCAATATAACAAATGTACTGAAAATTTGCAATCATAACTGTGTGGCGGCGTTTGATTTCCGAACGCACCCCACGACTGGAGTTGAATTTGGAATTTGGAATTAACTCTGACAACAGGCCGAGAAAAAAGGGAAGAGGGGCGCTAATCAGAGAGTCGAGATCAGTGAGACATAACGTTATAATCCGTATCGCACGAGTGATTATTAAAAGACTACGAACTAAAAATGTTTTCATTTGGATGGGACTCTAAGGACGACTACAGCAGGATATTAACCTTACTATTACTTCCCTAAGATCCCATAACTGCATTAATGTAGCAGTCATATGAATTGTAAACCAGAGCATCCTGAAATAATATGGGTTCTTTAAATGTTTTTTCTAATTTCTACCGATCTCTAAAGTAATAATAATAAAAAGAAAACAAGAAAGTCGGTTGCCTAAACAATTTCAGTTTTAAATCAGTAATACAAGATTTACTGGTGTCTCTGTTGCCCACGACCGTCTAGTTAGGACGACCATAGCGCTCATTTTCTGCCGCCAAACACAGTATGTAAACGTTACCTTGTTCTGGATTGAAGGGTGAGGGTGAGTTAGTGTAATTAATGGAGTAACGAGACATCTTATGTTTTAAGAGACGAGTGCAATGTGGTGCAGTATATATCATCTTAATTAGCACCACGTTGTTATGGGCAGGCGTATTATTTACCATCAGATGAACGTCCTAACCGTCAAAAAAAATAATAAAAAAATTATTCATACGTTTAACAAAAATACTTCACATAATAGTTAAATCAGGAAATAACATTTATTTTATTTTATTAAAATTCAAATCTAATTCTATTTAATCATTGTCAGACCTATTTCGGAACGCAAGCGTAAATTGATTTGACTTCTTAGAATTTATAATTTTACTTTTGATTGGTCCAAACAACGATACATTTCAACAAACCAATCACCACGCTACTTTTTTTGTACAATTATACCAAAGAGAACATAGGACTTGCAAGAAACGTCAAAAATATATCAGAAACAAAACGAAAGAGGATCTCTTGAACCTGTTTCGTTTTAGTTTTGCTCTAATAAAATTATAATTACGTTCTAAGATGTCGGAAAATGGTCTCCATAATGCGTAAGAAGACACAAGTGTCGTTTGTGATTAGGGACGAGGAGGAGCGAAGGCATAAAAACGGTATTAGTTCGCTACAATTGGATCCGATACAGGGTAGATTATATTCAGCTGGCCGCGATGGTATTATACGAGTCTGGCACACAGGTGCCGGTACACAAGACAGGTACATCCAAAGTATGGAGCACCACACTGACTGGGTCAACGATATCGTACTGTGTTGCGGCGGAAAGAATCTTATAAGTGCATCGTCCGACACAACCGTAAAAGTTTGGAATGCGCCGAAAGGATTTTGCATGTCGACATTGCGCACTCACAAGGATTACGTACGTACCTTGGCATATGCTAAAGACAAAGAGCAGGTTGCCAGTGCAGGGCTCGACCGAGCCATATTCCTCTGGGATGTAAATACTCTGACGGCTCTCACAGCCAGCAATAACACCGTAACTACATCGAGTCTGGTTGGCAACAAGGAGTCTATATACAGTCTAGCTATGAATCCACCTGGTACAATACTTGTTAGCGGTTCAACAGAAAAAGTGCTTAGAGTGTGGGATCCACGTAACTGTTCACGACTCATGAAGTTAAAAGGACATGCTGATAATGTCAAAGCTTTGGTAGTAAGCAGAGACGGTTCTCAATGTGTTTCAGGCAGTTCTGATGGCACAATAAAGTTGTGGTCATTATCACAACAGAGGTGTGTGTCAACTATAAGAGTGCATTCTGAAGCAGTGTGGGCTTTACTTGCTACAGAAACCTTCTCCCACATAATATCAGGTGGAAGAGATAGGTTAGTGATTATGACAGAATTAAGAAACCCTGATAATTTTATGATTGTATGTGAAGAAACTGCCCCAATCTTAAAAATGTGTTTCACAGCTGACCAGCAAGGAGTTTGGGTGTCAACATCGGACTCTGATATACGTTGCTGGAAACTTCCACCTCACAATTACCTAATCTCTGATATGTATAGCCAGAATAGTTACAATACAAATAATGTATTTCAAACACAACCACTATATAACATACCTGGAGGAAGAGCCATCAAACACTACACAGTATTAAATGATAAAAGGCACATTCTTACTAAAGATACTGCAAATCATGTTATGTTATATGATGTCCTGAAAGCCTGTAAAGTTGAGGATTTAGGTGAAATAGATTATGAAGAAGAAATAAAGAAGAGATTCAAAATGATTTATGTCCCAAATTGGTTTAATGTTGACTTAAAAACTGGTATGCTGACTATACATCTTGGACAAGATGAAACAGACTGCTTAAGTGCATGGGTGAGTGCCAAAGAAGCTGGTCTAACCACAGAGAATGATCAAAAAGTTAACTTTGGAGCCCTACTACTGCAAGCTTTATTAGAACACTGGAATCATCCTAATCGAGCTAATGAGGCAGGCCAGAAAGTAGTTGGGAATAATTTCTTTAGTGTACCATTGCACACACCATTGATTTTTAGTGAAGTTGGTGGTAGAACACTGTACAGGCTGCAGGTAAGATTTTTTAAAATGTTCATTCAATGACATAAATAAGCTCATAGGAGAAAAGAGTTATTATGTAATATTAATACCTCTCACATTTTGTAAACCGTGATTAGATTATGCTATTATTATTAGCGTGAAAGAATTATGAAATTACTACCCTGTTACTAACGTAGTCATTAAGCAAAAATTACTATTAACTCGCAACATGATTGCCCCAGAGATGGAAATAAAGTTTTTTTATTATTATTATAACATTTCTATATTTTATTCAGCTGCAGGTGTGAGTTATTTGAGATCATGATGATGATTACTTTCACATACTGCTTATATTCAATACGTAACACACATTTTTAATAACAATAGGAAAATAGTAGTGTTATAGTGGGAGCGATTTTGATGAAATCATTTTAAACACACTTAATTCAAATACTAATACCTGTAACTTTTTCGTTACTGGCTCTTACTATTCAAAAACACCTTACTTCATCATCTCTGTCATAAAATTAAGAATATATAAGTTTCCATTTCTGTAATAGCACAAATAGTAAGTTCAAATGTTTTTGTTTTATTACGTGAAAAGCATTATAGTCAAATTAAATTCAATGCTAAGGGTCCGCAACAAGTTAAGGGCTCTTTCTTATCTCATGATGATTGGTACAATAAAACATCCTACTAAAAAAAATAATCTATAAATATTATTTCCTTTTCATATACATTACAAGAAACCTATGTTCCTCTGTGAAATGTACCACTAAGTGAGATGATGATTATAGAGATTTAATTATCTATATATGTACTCCAGGTTAGTGATGCAGGAGGAGAGACAGAAGGTAATTTACTAATGGAGACTGTCCCTTCGTGGGTCGTGGATGTTGCAATAGAAATGGCCGCTCCTAAACTCAACAAACTGCCATTCTATCTCCTATCACATTCCAGTTGTCAGAGCAAGCAAGACAGGCAGAAGAAGGTAATTACAATAATTATTTAAATATTATACCTGATAATAATATTTTTTTACTTTCTTTCTAATCAATACATTGGAATCTCTTAACAATTAAACCATTTAATTTTAACAATAAATAAAAAGAATATATTAGAACTTTCTATGACAGCAAGGTGACACATGAAATGTTCACCTGTTGGTAATAGATATGCCTACCCACAACAACTTAGCGATTGTTAGGGTGATATATACTACACAACACAGTGTTTATCATGAGACGCAAGATGTTAAGTTTCTCTGACACAGTAATTTCACAAATGGCAACATGCTTCAATCCAAAATAATCCTTACAGTTAAACTGTTTCTTTTGCTCGTCCATTTTTATTGTATTTCTCTCATTTTAAATTTAAAGATAATCAGAATTCTAAACTAGATATTACAAATAATCCTCTGAGAAGCCATTGCAGTGCTAATCTCTTTTCCTTTGTGTACTCATACATATACCGAACATTCAAATTCAGTATAACAAGAAACCCTATACTATACTATTTATTAAATTATTAAGCTCCATATTAAACTTATAATTTTTTTTTTATATATAAAATGGAGTATGTTAATATTCTATATCATAATATAATTTTGCTTCCTTTAAACAGGATCGTCTAGTCGCAAACGATTTCATTCAGTGCCGTAAGGTCGCTGAGCATGTTGTAGAGAAAATAGTGGGAGGTGGTGACGTAAATGGTGCTAGTGCAGCGGGTGGGAAACCTAGCACCAATGAGGACAGTGGGAATGACGCGCCAGAAGAGCGAGTGGAATTGCTGTGCTGCGATCAGGTAAAATTAAAAAAACACAATATTTTTTATCCAGTGGTCAGTGATACGCTTGCATATGATAATGTGGTGCTCTTGTTTGAATGTTATACATAATCCAACGTTTTGCTCATCACTTTGAGACTCAAAATATTTAATCTTTAAACAATTTCAGGTGCTCGATCCCAACATGGACTTGAGGACGGTGAGGCATTTCATCTGGAAGTCCAATGTGGAGTTCACACTGCATTATAGAGTGTTGAAACAATGAAAATCAAATTTATGTAAAGTGAATAGACGGTTGAAAAAGTGCTGCTCGATCCAAACCCTCTTCCAGTAACCTAATTGTGTGCTTAACTGTGAAACTGACTATAATGCTGCTGCAAACATTTCTATGACTTGTGTACATGTAAAAAAAAATTATTGTGAATTTGTATACCTCTGCTTATACTGGCATAGTATTTTTAAAGCCTGTGTAATCAAATTTGTTACAATGGTAAATAAGTTATTAATTATAGTGATTATAATAATAATCTCATGTATTATTATGTATTATTTTATCACAGTATGCAAAATTAGTGCTTCTATCGATTTCTGAGCAGTACATTGAGTGTGGTTCGTGGTAAGGATTTTTAGAACTCGCCACTGACACATTAGAAATCTGCCACCAAAGTAGCATTGTAGTGTTCCGGCTGTCGACACATGAGAGGAAGAGTATACTTACTGTGCTGACAGATCTCACTTTGCAAATTTTAATAGTATAGTAAGAGCTTAACTCATATACAAACCTAACATTTAAAGAAATATCTTTAACACTATATTTTAGTTGAGTTATAATTTATATCTATGGGTGAATCCATGTAATCAAAAAAGCTATTGAAGACATATAATTAATACCATTTTAAGCTCCTATATATGTTATCACAATTTTTTAAATGAATATGAATCCCTATTTATGAATGTGTTAAATGAATATAGAATAATAAAAATACATGAATATGTTATAACTATTTTTTTTTATTAAAATAATTTATTATTATCGCGTAATTTTATGAAGAAAGTTTCTTTATGTGCTTAAACCAACAACATGTAGAGAAAGTTTATTATCATTACAACAATGATAATATTAAGTACGATGTTTACAATATTTTGGTATTTTTTTTTAATTCCTTTTCAAAGTATAATTTAAAAACTATTTGTATCCGAATACCACCATAAATTTAACTTAATAATTATTTACGCTTAGGCAAAGGAAAGTATTTTTCTAAAATTGACAGTTGTTAAGACATCACTAACAGCTGATAGCTGTCAAACAAGCCAAAACTAACCTCAAAACGATTCCAAATGAGTTATCTCTAGAATTTTAACCATAATATGAGTGGAAGTTTTATATTTCGTACAATATTTCTCACTTATCCCACAAAAGCAATAATCAGAAGAAATTTCTTACCATGTAATAAAACGGTAGTCAATTTGTTAAACGTTAGCCAACATAATTATTCCACTAAACCAGAAGCGAAGACGAAACAGAAAAAGCACTGTAATATTGGAACAATAGGGCACGTAGATCACGGTAAAACTACACTAACTGCAGCTATTACGAAAGTCCTCTCAAAGGACGGGTCTGCGAAGTTTGTTTCCTACGATGAAATTGACAAAGCACCCGAGGAAAAAGCAAGAGGTTAGTAAAGATGTATATATTTACTATAATTTTCCGTTGAAATTAAATATTGAAATACCTTGAGGAGCGTTATGATAAATTTGATGACGTAAAAACAAATTCATGAGTTCATTACGCGCTGCTCCTGACCCAGTGGAGGTAAACATTTTGACAAAAGTGACTCACATCTAAGCTATGTGAAGGAGTAATGTTAGCTCTATATTCTTTTTTATCCCAAACAAACCCCCAATAGTCTACCGTGTAGAGGGTTTATTGATGTTTAATATAGGAAAAGGGCAAAATGTAATTATAAAAATCAATCAATAATAGAATTGTAAACAATGACTGGGTTAAAATTTATACTGATGTTAAAGGTATAACTATAAATGCGGCGCATGTGGGTTATAGCACAAAAAACCGGCACTATGCACACACTGACTGCCCTGGACATGCAGATTACATAAGGAACATGATATCAGGGGCTTCACAAATGGATGCAGCAATTTTAGTTGTAGCAGCCAACGATGGCCCTATGCCCCAAACGAGAGAGCATCTGTTGCTGGCCAAGCAAGTCGGCATAAAGTATATTTTAATATATATTAACAAGGTGGACCTTGTTGATAATGAGGTTAGTCTTTATTATGTAAAATAAAGATTTACGCAAGTTACCTGCGATAAACCATTTGATAGTTTTGTAAACTGCAACAAAGTGGCTGGCCACTTTCATTAAAACAGGTCAGTGGTGTGATATTGGTGCCACATGTCATGGACTTACCATCTATATTGTAATCAGAACCTATAACAGCATTATTGTGTTTCAGCCATGAATATATTAGAGCTAGAATATTCGGAGTATGCACCATGCATCTTCTTACATTTCACTAAAAAATTTATATAATTTAAAATTGTTAACCCATTTTTGATAAAAAATTGCTGTTCTATTTTATCATTCCTATGTAGATATATGCCTATTTACTGTAATTATTATGTATTTTTTACAGCTGCTTGAGCTGGTTGAAATTGAGATGAGGGAAATGTTAACAGACTTTGGATATAATGGCAACACTGTACCTATCATCTATGGCTCAGCATTGAAGGCACTCAATGAAGATGAATCAGAGTATGGTAAATATCAATGGAATGTGGATATAATAAATTTATCTCTGTTCCCACTATTGGGACTTGGGCCCTTCTCACACATGACAGTATGAAGGCCAAGAGAGGCTGCTAAAATTTTTTTTAGTACCACAGCTTCCATTGACATGTGTCATCTGTCAACCCTCACATGATAAATGTTATAGACTTTCTTCTTGTAAAGAAGGGCTCAGCTCCCAATGACAGGAACAATAAGTGGGTAATAATAAGTAATAATAACTCGTCGCAATGGCTGAACCCTTGAGACCCAGCCAAATCCTGCCCTAAACGAAAATCGACTCAGAAAAAGTTACTTGTGAGTGTTTGGTAGACTAGCGCGGCGGTCGTTCACTACAGTTTTATAAAATCTGGCCAAACGGTTACGGCAGATATCTATTGTCAGCAACTGCAGACCATGAAGGAAGAACTAGCTGCTAAACAACCGAGATTGGTCAATCGCTCTAGACCACTTCTGCTTCACGACAACGTAACACCACCACCACACACTGCACAACAAACAACCCCTAAGTTAGATGAGCTACAATTAGAATGTCTGCGACATCCACCGTACTCCCCAGACCTTGCCCCAACAGAGTATCATTTTTTCCAGAATTTGGACTTCTTACAAGGAAAAAAATTCAACTCCGATGCGACAGTCCAAACCGCCTTCAAAGAGTTTATTGATTCTCGACCCCCTATAAATTTTTTAGTAAAGGGATCAATGAACTACCTATGAGTTGGCAAAAGTGTATAGATAACAACGGTGCATACATTGATTATCTAAATATGTTTTACAAAAAAAAAATGACTATATTCCGCCCGTACAAAACACCAATTTCATATGTAGGGACCTAATATTTAAAACAGATGGAAATCAAAATTTCCAGGTATGCCATCTATAAGGAAACTTTTGGACACCATAGACAACTACGTGCCGGCTATACAACGAGATCTCACGTCTCCGTTCCTTATGCCCATAGACAACGCTTTCACGGTCTCAGGTAGAGGCACAGTGGTCGTTGGTACAATAAAAAGAGGCGTCATGAAAAAGAACGACGATGCTGAACTGATGGGTTTCAGTTTTAATATTAAAACCACCCTGTCGGATATGCAGATCTTCAGGAGAAACGTTTTAGAGGTACGTCAATGATCTGTTAACTATCATAATTTTTTTTTTTGTGCGACACTAATATAGAGATATTTTATATCGGTTGATTTATAATATGGAGTTGAGAGCTAACCAGGTTTAGAACCCCTACCATAATCCAAACTCCACAACTCGTGACTTTGGTATCAAATCAGGGACTTCTCTTCTTCTATATATTTTTTCGGTGAATTTTGTTTAATTGGAGAATTTACAACATTTTATTTTGTCTTGTATATGTAAAAATTAATGTCATTATTATTACTATTATTTTTTTAATTTATATTCAACATCCATCCAATTATATTCAACATCCGTCTCCACCTGTTCATGTCTTTTGCTGGGCATATAAAACCAAAATCGATTTCGGATCGGTCGCGTTGAAAATCGATTTTTTTTTAAGTGAAATCAATGTCATGGTTTTTAGGCTGTTGCCGGTGATAACGTTGGTGTTCTGCTGCGCGGTCTGAAAATTCGCGCCGTGGAGACCGGCATGCTGCTATGCGCCGCGAAAAGTATGCAACTGAGCAATCACTACAAGGCGAAGGTTTACTTCCTGTCGCGGAGCGAAGGAGGCCGGAAGAAACCGATCTTCTCGAAGTACTCGCAGCAAATGTTCAGCGGAACTTGGAATATTGCCTGCAGAATTGATTTAGGTAATATATTTATTTTAATTAATTTGTATTAATATATTTGTTTATTTTTTTACTCATGGTAGAGGTCCCTGTTGCCGGAGACCGTCTAGATAGGTACCACCGCAAGTATTTTTGTCGTCAAACGGTAATGTGCGAATGCTGCCGTGTTCCGGATTGAAGGGCGCTGTAGGCAGTGAAATTACTGAGGTAACGAGACTTAACATGTTATGTCTCAAACCGACGAGAACCATTGGATGCTGTGTGTTATATCCTAGCGCTACGTATGTGCAGGCGTATCACTTACCATCAGGTGAACGTCCCGCCCGTCTCATCACTTCATTGAATAAAAAGAAAACTAGCACCGATTAACATCATTCACGTATTTCAGAGCCAACAATGAACATGATGATGCCAGGAGATCACGGCGAGGTGTACTTGACCTTGCTCGAGGGCATGGTGATGTCGACTGGCCAGCCGTTTACAATAAGAGAGAACAATGTTACGGTAGCCACAGGGATCGTAACCGAGACCTTACCCTCCATAGATGTGCCGAGGGGTAAACTTGGCAAAGTAGTGTTGAAATTTGAAGATTGTTAAAGTATTGTCAATATAAGATGTAGCTTTAATTAAATTGTTATTTTATTTGTAATTATTAAAACTTTTTTTTATATATTCTACGAAACGTCGAGACGAGCGGGACGTTCACCTGATAGTAAGTGATACAACTGCGCACAACAACATGCCCATGGGATATTATACACTGCACCAGATTGTTTCTCGCCTTAAGATAAAAGATGTTATGTCTCGCTCCTGCAGTAATTGCACTAGCTACAACGCCCTACAAACAGGAACACAGTAATGTACGAGTACTTTTGTTGGTCGGCTGCATTACGCGCGGCGGTGGTAGCTTCGGTGCCAGAGACCTACCACCAGTAAAATCATATAATTGTTATACACTACCTGTCTTAACTGTTTCCGTGGTACAAGGACTATGCGCTTGTTTTATAATACGGAAGTCCCTAGTTCGAATCCGGGATATGTTAAGTTTGGTTGGTTGTATGGTTTTTCTAAACCACCTAGACTACTACCCTCATGGTGTAAATCTGTCCCCATGATATTGCTGATCCGACTGTCGACATATGGAAGTCGGAGCATTTAAGGAGAGCGCTTCTCCATCCAGTCTCTACCCTATACATCATGAGATATACTGATACTTAATGTCTTGTACCGGAAACCGTTTAGGTAGGGACTACAACAGTTCTGCCTCCAAAGCGTAACGTACAAACACTACTGTGTTCTGCAGTATAAAAGGCGCCGTAACTAGTCGATATTACTGGGGTAACAAGACTCAACATCTTACGTCTCCAAGCGACAGGCACAATATGTTGAGTATATTTCTTATCTATACATTTTAGGCTAGCGTCTCATTCATCTCGTTTCTTCGAAGAATCATCAAAAACATGAGGGAACGAAAAAAATAAATAAAACAACACAATTTTCATCATTATATATTTTTTGTCAGAAGGTAATTAATACAGTGCCAAAACAGTAACAAATCATTAGTAAGAAAAAAAAAACAAGTCTGCATCTAGCACGAACTACTGAATATTGAGATATAAACAATACCCTAAACGGTCTGATAGGAGGACAACATTTAACACTTAGAATTTCCACAACATCTGAACAGACAGTTGGCGAAAACTATATATATATATATATGTTTATATATATATAATTTTTAACCGTGAACTAGTTAAACACCAATACCACGCCTAAAGGATACTGCAATTCGCTAACCGGAAACGGTAATTATGTGCAAATTGGTGACACACACAGCCTGGACACTAGGACATCAGCTTTATCGAGATTCATTCGGGTTTGGTAAGCAGTGTGCATTATCACAGGTGACCGTGTACTGTAGTACAGTAAGTAAAACACGACGGCGAAAGCCTAAAAGTCTTATACGTCAGCTGCTCCTCGCCAGCTTGGCTGGCCGTAGCACCCCCACTACTTTTTGGGGAAGAAACAAGAAATTTAGTAACCATTGTTAGCTGACCTCTGCGAAGCAACGTCTCTACGAAATTTCAAGTGTTTACATCCAATAATTTCGGAGATCTCTATATATATAATTTTGAAACGCGTTTGTAACTAATGATATTACCATGGTAACTAGTTTTAACATATATCTGAAAGCGAAGGGCACAATCTAGCTGCAGTGTGCGTTGTTACGGATAGACGCAGCGCTTACCATCAGGTACTAGAAAATATAGATCTAAACTAGCGACAATACAAAAACATTGACGATGTTAATATTTAAAAGCTTTTCTTTTGTGCTTTTGACAGTTACTAAAAAGGTAAAAGTTAATTTTAACTACATCAACTTTTTATCAGTAGTTGCCACATAAAAAAATATTTAACTATTTTATAATAACTAGATGTTATATACAGCTGTTCCGCCTTGCAGCTGTAGTCGACTAACAGCGCTGGCAAGAGAGAAGCAGCTCGAGGCTGTAAAGCGAGCACTTGCACATAAATACCGCCCCCAAGAAATAATACTGCACGGGAGCAGATCCCATCAACTTACGCGTGATTACCAAAAAAAAAACCATTTTAGCCAAAAAATCAGTCTGTCTCACATGTCGTCGCACCGCACATCCATAAACATTAAAATTACAAAGATACTTCTGTATACATGGAACTAATACGAGGAGACCAGACGCGTCCAAAACATCAACGTACACCATATATATATACTTCCCACCATTAATTCCATATATTTAAAATGCTACAGTTACCGTCAGCGAGGGAAGTGAACTACCACTTATTTATACATTATCCCTTGGTCCAATGCGAGAGCTAACTTGGCATCTTAAGACGTACAGCTTCGTTAAACATGACGTTAAGGTAATACTCCTGCTCGTTGGATGTTGCACATCTCGCTTCCCACTCAGCCGGCGGTGAGTTTCCAAGAGAGTGCGATATTAAAAAAAAAAAAAAAAACACAAATCAAACTAATATAATAATGTGTCGTTTGATATTGTTATAGATAGAAAAATCGTTGGGTATAAAAAACAAAAGGATCGGTGTTAAGTTAAAAAGTCGATTTGCAATATCATATATGATATTTAGCACGTTACCAGTAATACGCTTCCCATTTCGCAGTACCAATCATTACCGTGGAATTTTAAGTTTTAATAAGCTCATAAAATTCGATATCCCACCACGTACAGTATAAATTTGTATTACAACAACGTATCGTTTATTAATTTTTTTTTTTTTAGTACATCTCAAAAACACTAAGTATTTCCAATTTTCAAACGGACAGATCCAAAAGTTTAACTTGAAACACACATATATATATATATTTATATATATATAGAGACGTATATATATATAGACTAGCGAATACTTCCACATCGATTCGTATTACCGTTTACTATGAAGCGTTGCTAAATAAAAACAAAAACCCACAAAATAACCGTAACAAAAGACATATACATATATATATATATATACTAAAAAAAAAAAAAATTTACATGAACTACGTTATTAATGGGCAATTGGAATAATGGCAGTGACTATTACGTAGTTGAAGTGAAATGCTAAGGTTTTTGGACAATTACGCGGTAAAGTTCATTGTAAAGAAAAATAGGCCCGACGACATTTAAGCATCACAACGACTATTACATAAGGTACACGAACATTTGTTATACATCCTCTTTAATTAGGCGATATAAAAAAAAATTTATAATTTTCCCAACTGCGACACTTTACAATTCTGATACAGACATTTCATTGTAGCGAATTATGAATTTCAAATATCAAATATTTCAAAATCAATCAGATATTAACCTCTTGTTATGAAGAGCAAAATTACTAAGCGTGTTACATATATATATAAAAAAAAAAACATCGATAACACTTGATGAGAAAAACGTTAAAAAATCGAAAAGTATAGAAAATACGAGACAAGTCACTTCCTTAAAGAGAACACTAGTAGATAGGTATTCGTTTTAATATTACCAACGGAACACTTTACAGCTTTTACTTAAAATGTCACTTATAACTTAAAACAATTAAAAACGTACAAATACATTATTGGTGTCGACGGGAGCGTAGCTTAGCACCACAATTAAAAACTAACAATAAGTATGCTTACAACGAATCGACAGGACGAGCGTAATGATTCAGCACTGTGTCGCCGATGGGGGGTAGATTAGAAAACGGAAACGTGTGAGTTTTAATACCTTCGCACCCACAGCGGCCCACAGTCCCACCCCACACCCACCCACCCCCGCACTCCCTATGCCAACATCCGTACTACAATGTTACTTAACCACGTATCGATATCGGTCAAGTTAGTGCGCGAAGTCATCAGGCGGGAAACCCTTACCATACTTACAACAAGTACCCCTACAATGTAAAAAAATTAATTCCCCGACACTTATAGCTATAAAAATATTTCATAGAAATTCTCACTTATATTTAAGAGGAACTGGCAAAAAAAATCCTGTAATCCCTTTTTTATAATGCTTCAAGTTTTCACATATTATCATTCAACGGAAATGGAAAAAAAAAAACAGAATTGTTTTTTTTTTTTTTTTTTAGTTTTGGTCCTCGCGTATAAAATTGATGATGCCGCGCTTCCTATATAAAACTGGACAGAACTGTACGCGAATTGGCGAGTAGCAAAAATATTAGTAATTCCATTGCGCACGCTAAACAACCGCTCATTATATCAAATCTAATAAAATACCCAATAGAAAACCGCACAGTGTTACGGGCAAAAACTCTTAGAAGCCATGTTAAACTTAATAAACTAGGAGAGAGTAAGATTAAATTAAAAACTGGTGGTTGGCCCACTCGACTGGCTTGTACGTATCACATTTGATTTGCCTTACAAACAGGACAAACCACCGTTATTGTCCCACACTCATTCCACTAACGACTGCAACTAATACAAAAAAAAAAAAACCAATAACATCCTCTTAGCCTTTCACCCACCTCCTTAGTATCAAAACGGCGATTAAAAAAAAAAACTTTCAATTAGAGTATTTGTGCATACGATGCGAAAATGCGGTACCGTCTTCTCTCAGTTCAACGAAGTCGATCAGAACGGAACCGACGCGATCCCTGCGTGGGTTCCGTCCAATATTATGCTAAAATAGTTACAATTTGTTCTAAATGAGGACTCGCCGTGCCACGGTTGCGTTTAAAACGTGTAACTATCGGCTTCGTACTATAAGCTCTAGGGCCGTGTCCACCTACATCACCTACCCCCACCTAATCGCAAAGGCTATCCACTTCATCCACTACACAACTAGCATCGTTTAAAATAGATAAAAAACCAACTACAATACACAATCTTGCAGGAATAACTATCTAAACAGTGAACAATGGATATCTCTAACACCTTTCCGTTTTAATTAAACGTCATCATCTTTATAAATATTCATCCGTAAATTATTATCAAATTCGATAAAGCTCTAAGATTGATCCACATTCAGATAAATAACCGGGAGGTTTTAATCAACGGAAGCCAGTGTAAAGAGATGTAGTGTTTTATAAAAATAAACTAAATCAAACTTCGTGCCGGTAGATTCACGACCACCATTAGGCAATACTGACACCGAGACGGTAGGAAGCCATCGTCGTTTAAAAAAAAAAATAAGAAAACCGTTATCCAGTCTTGCTGTGAATGTCTATCGCCAGTTCTAAGCGAACGCCGACGAGAGAACATTAACTCGATACACTTTAGTGTCACACATTTCTTTGTACATTCAGGATTTCAGGAGCGAATCAGCGATCGAACAATGCGCGATCCATCAACTCAACAGAGTTAGACAATTGAGCCCACATTTCGTGGATAGCAGCTTCCCTGCGAAACTTCCTGTGGATGATGCGAATTCAAATCCACTAAACGTCTATAGAACCATTTGCTAATATATTAACAAAAATAAATATTTGCTATCCGAAATTACCCCATGCATTTACCTATCTACATTTCCTAGCGTTCACAAGACCGTTAACATGCATTGCATAACTACGGTAAAATGAAAGAACTCGATTTAAAATTAAATAACAATGGACAACGATCACCCTTCGTGATGTTAATTGACGAATCAAATTATTAAAAACTATATTTCAAAGTGCCTCCATAACGATGCAACATTAGCGTCAATTTCACATCAGCATTCGAGAAAGCAATCGAGTTCTTTCAACACTGTACGATCGGATACATCGGACTGTCGGCTTCATCTTGGACTGTTTCTCCCAATACATATAAACTTAAATAAAATCATAATCAGAACAAGAAAATCATAATTAAAAAATTCATTAGAGTAAGCGGTGTACCTAAAGGCAAAGGCATGGGACCACTTTTCTTTCCCATCGGCAAGCGTTACATTTGTAATTAAAAAAAAAAAAACAAATTGGTGCTATAACAGTTGTTTTGATACGTATTCGTCGCAGATAGACAGACAGTCCGTATGTACCGATCAGAGATTATAAAGGACGAATAATTGTTAATCACTTTTAAGGAAGTTTCCGAATACCCTTACACTATATTACCACATACATTCGTAAGCTTTTCGTATTAAGTACTGAATAGTTTTGGTTTAGTTTACATTTTCGCATAATGCTTATTTTAGGACTAAAGGACAATTTTTATATCAATTAGTTATCACACAATACTCTTACATAGATATGCTGTTTCAAGCGTTGGTCGAGTTGAAAATTTGTTTTATTATAAATTTTCATTTAAAGGTATAGATTAGATTTCCAATACAGATAAAGTGCGACCCATAGGTACTTTTACCTAAAGCAACAGAAGCATACCAGAGTTAAGACAAAGCTTAAAAGCTTTTGATGTCAGAGATCAGAAATTTCATGTTATGCGTATCAAATATTATAACTATTAATAAAATATTAATAACTTGTAGTTAAGAATGAGCCAGTCAAAAATATATAGCAAAGAGCCCGTTTAATATTTATATAAATATATAGTTATTAGATGACCTTGACATCAAATGCAGGAAACGGAAATGCGCTAAAAGGGCAAGCATACACTATGCGAAAATTCCAATATTGAATGGACGGAAGGAACGTTTTTTGAGCTAACACAAATTCAGGCATTCAATTTGTTTTCAAACTGTTCTTGTTGACGTGGGATAGGGACGTTGCTGTCTGCTTACTCTAAGGACCACTCCGAATTCTCACAGCCATCGAACTTTTCAATCATGACGAAATTTTGAATCATTTCCAGGGAACAAGCATCAAAGTTCATCATTATTTAATTTACCGGTAACTAATCGACGAACAAGCATTTACGGGTTCTCTATTACTACTACATATGCCATAATAACTTAACTGGGATAGCCAAGTTTACATAACAAATATCACTTTAAAAAGTTTTTTTCTTACGTCATTTTATTATAACTAATTATAACATTTCGTATTAAGCTTGCTTTTGTAATTAACTGACCATAGCAACGCCCCAAAATCCAAAAACAAAATCTAATTTAAAGGAAGCTAGTTGTGGCTCAATAATCCTAACTAAATACTCCTTTAAGTATGACTACATTGCAAGCATTGTCAGTTCATAGCCACCTCACATCGTTGAGTAATAATACACTTTGCTAAAAAAAAAAATTAAATAATTCATTTGCTTGTAATAAAATAAACAACTACATAAAGGATTTTATAACAACGTAAAGCATCAACTATACCAGACAAAAGTAAAGCAGTTTTTTTTCCTATAAAAATCGATGCACATCTCTAATACGCATTTTCAAAATTCACCACTCAGCAAATGCCACTAAAGCTACCAAAAAATATAAATATTTGTTAATTGTATACCCGTTCTAAAATTTCGTAGCACTTTCCCTGGTACAGTTTACGCTTCGGAGATTTAAACTATTTCATTATCGCGAATTAAAAAAACAAAAAACAATAGTGAAACAGATCGGGAGAAATTTACTACAGCACCGGATCGCGCGAATTTTAAAAATTTCATTTCGTATAATTTTTAGTCTATGCGGTAGAGTTTTGAGGTAAAAAGTTCCTAATTATGGCAACAATTGAAACAATGAAGATAAATTAGCAACACCACGCCGCAACTGACAGCAACGACGCGTGAATCGTGAGAAACAAACATTAACCTACTAAAAATCACTATGAAACTAAATATATCATTTATTGTGCTAAAAACAATTTGTTTTAAGAACAATTAGAATAAAAAAAAAATTGACTACATACTAAAATTGATACTCTAAGTGCAAAATTGATTGTACTAATAAATCGTTTACGTTATCAAAACGGAAGTATTATCTTTTATGGGGTTGGTATTAGTCAGTGGGATAACCATGGGGGCCGTGGTTGTGTTCCAAACGGAAAACCTTCGACCTCTACATACACAGACGACCACCGAGGGGTTTCAGTAAGACTGTCCTCATAAGCCTGATTCCTCCCCGATACTAAAAAAATGGGACACGATGGTAATATTGGCTGTGGCCAGCTAGTAAAGTTGGTAACATATTAACTAGTCGGAGAGGTTTTATTGCGTCGAAATTACAAGCGGAGAGAAAATCATTTCAACATACGAAATAAATATATAAATATAATCAGACTACGGACTATTCTGATTGCTAACCGGATATGCAGATACTGGGAATAATATTTTACGTTAATATTTGTAAGCATTTTAAACTATGAATAATTTACTCATCATCCAAAGACTGAGTACAAATGTTTTTTTCCTTAATATAATTATGAATATTAAAATATTGTGTACACATTTAAAATTCCGCGGCATGCTGAGGATTCGGAATTTTTGTAATTTCGACATCAATAATTAAACATTTCATACAATGCAAAGTATAAAAAGGAATTAAGGTGATTTTAATCTTTTAGGCCAGACGGTAAGAAAATATGTGCATATAATTGATAAATTTAGTCACGGGGTTCTAAGCACATTATTTTTCTAGACCTTTAAACATGGACCACACGTATATACAAATTGTACTACTATACATATATATCTGTTTAAACAACTACATATTCAGCACATGTATATAATAGTTTCTAAGATATAGCCAATCCGTTTCAAACTGTACCGAACCCCATCAAATGTCTAAAAATACTGTTTTAACGTTTAACAAAAACAAACAACTAACGCCTCCCTCTTTAGAAAACTAGTCCCAAGAGAAAGATTTAAAAAAAAAAAAAACTTAATAAAGCAAAACTAAAATCTATAAGAAAATCAACTATTGCAAAACAACAACTTCTTTTTTTTTAAATATAATTTTGTACACAACTGCATCCACAGTAGTCAAATTTATAAAATGCTTGGTATTTATTTGAAAAAAGGCACTACGCTTAACTTAAATAATTAAAAAATAAAAATCATTATAGCCTTTTATAAATTCATTTAAAAAAAAAGTATTTAAGGCCTTGTCATATATACTCTGTAGAGATTAGTTAACGAGAAAAAAAAAAGTATTTATCACTTAAAAACTACAAGAACTTAATAATGGAAGAACGTTTAACACTATATTTCGTTTTGGTTCTGTACTGTCACTTAGCGTGACAGTGAAAATGTTATTTGTGCACCGTAAGTTAGGGGAGGGGAGGGTTATTTTAAATTAAAGCGCCATTTGAACCTGGCTCAAGTAACCCGCAGATTGCAATTATTCATGCAATACGGCAAAACATGTGCACATGCAACTAGAACCGACTAAAAACTAAACCATCAACAAGGAACCGGATGTTAATAAGAAAAATAAAACAACTACAATCGAAGCACAACGATGAGAAACGTACACAGATGCGGTAAAAACCCACAGTAGGATAACCTGCCAATCCACTCAGAACCAGATTTGACTTCAAACCAATATACATGAGGATCTATTCCATGTATAAGTTCCCCACTCCCCAGTCCCCACTCCGCCCCCACACCCATACAAATTCATCAGAAACGTCATATTCAATAAATATTGGGTACACTTACATACTAGTAGTTATTAACCTCATTATATTTTCCTTCTGTTTGCAAGAAATTTGTTATATTAAAATAGTGTCAACTACTTTAAACCGTAGAAACATCACATTACTTACATTAAGTGTGAACGAAATTGAAAATCATGTCATAGTGACTAGAGGTGAACAGATTATATAAAAACGTTCCATTTTTAAAAAGCTTCACATCGCAAGTAGAAAATTGTCTATTGATATTTTATTTTTTTTAAAAAAAAGAAAGCTAATCGCGTGCCGGCATTTCGTTCACAACAAATTTAAATTTGGCAAGTTCCTTCACATATATAGACAGGACTTATGTTCCCACAGCTAGGATTCATAGACTTCTCTTACTCGGGAGAGCTAAGCTCAAATACATCAAAGACAGACAACACTGCATTAATGTTTTAAAAAAAATCAGCTAAGCACTATTACTTAACATACTGGATTACGAAGCCTACATAAAAACTCTGACATATATGCTATGATAGACTTGCTGTATTTATACTTTTCAAACAGACTCACACTTGGGCCTCCCGTGAGTTTGAGACTTCGTGGATCCCTCAAGACGAACTAGGCTAGTGTGAAGGCGTCCGAGTCCCAACAGTGGGAACAATAAAATTCCTATGCCTATTTAACTTGATGTTCACTATAATTGTAGTCACAAATATAACTGTGTAAATTATACAAGTACACTTTTTACATGTAAATGATCAAATACCGCTAACATGAATGCATTTGTGTGTAAAAAGTGTTATCTTTATGTGTAATAAAATTACAGTTGATATGATATTCAGGATTGCAACGACCCCATACAAATAGCAAACCCTGTAATTCATATGGCAACACTCCTTGTCAAACCCTACAATTCAAATGGCAACATATGTCTGTCAATATACAGACTGTAAAAACTTGTAAAGAGGTATGGAGGTAAAGAAAAGATCAGTACTGTCTAAAATTAAGTGTTGCCATGTGTATTAAAGGTTTTTGAATATAAATAGATTTATCTAATTATTGTATCTCAATCCGTGGGACATTTGCAGTTTTTTTTTAAATGCATTTCATTTTATAGCCTTAACAGTCACTTTGCAAATAGAATATATACACTGCGTCCATGCTCAAGCAACATAAGCAAATGAAATCTGGCAATAATTTATTTTTGTTTTATAACAAAATATATATTTTTTTAGTAATTGCTATAAAATTTAATTTTTTTTTAAAGCCCTGAAGTCATCAAATTATGTTATAAAGATATTATGTATAGAATTTTTTATATGACATATAAAGATACAGACAGACACCCTATGGATTCTCAGATATGAAGGACAAAGGAAATCCTCTGCAAATCCTGTCCAAATGTAAAACATTGTTCATTTTTTTGCTATTAAGATCTAAAATAAATAGGAGGTATTAAAAATATTATAAATATTGTTTTGAAATAGTTGTAAGTAGAGTACAAACTTAGATGACTCCAGGGCTTTTAATCATTGCCAAATATTCATGTGCAAATTTTACATTTTTTTTAAAAAAAAAACACCAATAACTTAAAATGAAGCAGTAGCTATGCTTGAGCAAATTATGTAAGGTTTTGGCAAAGTTAAAGAGGGGCTAAGTAAGCTAAATACAACTTACTCAAGCATACGCCAATGTTACACAACAACAATAACGAAATCATAGAATCAGAATCATTTTATTCAATCTGATCATGATTCTGATAGTCCATCAAAAAATTATCTCGCTTAAATAACCCCTTATGGAACATTCGTATCAATGGACACCTACTTTCCCCCCACCTCTCCCTTATTATATTTCCCCGCATTCCTAATTAACAGGTCTGGTGGTTAGATAGTGATATGAGTGCATGTCATTGAATCAGAATCAGAATCGCATAAAATCCACATTTTTTATACAATCCTGTCCTGACTTACTCCATGATACAATTGCTATCTGACCTAAATACCCACACTGGGAAAGTGGGTAGGAATGACCATTTTTTCACACCCTCTTTAGAATTATACCTAATTTATGGGTCCGGTGGCTAAATAGTGATATGGATGTCTGTTGTGTACAAACCTATTGTCGTACCTATTCTTTGGATAGAAGTCACTCCTACCCTGATTGACCTTGTGCCGGTAGTTCTGCGTCCGGCGCATTTGACTCCTCTCCTGCTGTTTGTCAGAGTTTTTGTTTGCCTGCTTAGATGTTTGCTCATTTTTCGCTTCACTTTTAGACTGCGTTGAAGATGTCGATGATGAAGAATCTGGTGTTATTTTTTCCTGAATATAAAGAATATTGTGTTGTGTAATATTAATAATACTTTGTCATGAGACAAGCAAAACATGCCACCTGATAGTTGTGATATGTAACAGGAAAATGCTAGTTACTGAAATTAATAATAATTAGCTTTACCTCTTTAACATCTCCAGTAGCTGGTTTGTTGTTATTCAAGTTCGAATGTACTGCCTCTTGAGGAGACTGCTTCGGTGACTGCATCTGGGACATAGCTTGGGTGGGGCTGTCATTCTGTAATAAGAACTCAACAATTCATTCAATGTCTCCCCTATTGAGACTTGGGTCTTCTGTCAATTCAAGGTAGTCTAGCAAGCAAATGAGCTGTATTCATCGTCATTATATCAAAAAGTGGAAATACACTTTACTACAAATAGACTCACAATTTAATTAACAAAATACACTGCTGCGCTGTTTGCATAAAGCAAAATAGTATAATATTGTATAAGTAATGTACCACCAATAAACTGTTTTTCTACTGCTCAGCAAATTTTGCTTCAGTCTCAAATTTTAATTAAGTCCATACATATATAAATTAAATACAAAGAAATATACATTTGTATGTCAAAAGTTTTAACTAACACATTCATATGAGAATGTATGGATTGGAAGATATTCTTTTATTAAATGATGTGAAGTGGTGCACTGATCTTTAACTTAATGGCAACAAATGCATACGTCAATAACAGTCGCTGCTTTTGTTACCTGCATGGACCCATCTAACCAACAGAGACCTGCCACCAGTACTATTAAAAGCTGAATTTTTTTTATAATTTAGAAGGTACCTTCGAATTTGGAGTGTTTGGTGGTGCTAAAGCGACGGTAAGCGTAAGGTCGCACCACATAGCGCACCGAGCTCGACGTGCGCAAATCCCTAGTTGTTTGACCGCATCCGCAAGATTCGTTATAGCTGTAATATATTAATACATAATGTTACAATCGATATAAATCAAGGATGATCAGCCAAACACACAAGGCACACAAAAGTCGAAAACGTCTGGGTTTATGAAGCTAGATATTATACCTAACCGACTTATTTTAAAAAGGATTAGATTATTTTTCAAGGATTTCACCAAAAAAAAATTATAAATATGTAGGAAAAACTTACGATCGAGCCGCGAAAATCTTGGGTTAGTACCGTGAGGCGCCAGCTCTCGTCTTCTGGCAGCTTGGACGCCAGCCACTGCGTTGCGCCACGCGAGCATTGCACTCTCCACTTCGCTATGAGGTGCTCTGTATGTTTAAAATTATATAGATATTATTATAAAAAAGTCGTATAACATGAAAATCCTTTATATTATTCTGAGGCCACATTTTATGTAGTTAGCATGGTAGGATTTTTATAAACTGGTCTTAAATACTTTTATATGAATAGAGTAGCTAACTGCAGTAATTTCCTTATTCTTATAGTCATACTTCAGTTTAAGATACTCACCACATGACAATGATAAGATAATTTTTTTTATCAAAAATTAAAAATCTTTTTAATTAAACGAAGCGACATGTCGAGAGGAACTTCCAACTGTTAGTAGGTGATACCATTACTAGTAACAATGTAGTGTTAGTTAATATGATTACATTTCCGACAGATTCTTAACGTCTTCCCTCCAGGTGCTGGGGTCGAATGTAGAAGGATCGATTCCACACTCCCTCTCCTTCTCGCTGGCAACGTTCTCCTGTCCGCGCTTAAGAACGGTGATTTTAGGGTCGTCTTGCTTCTGTGACTTCTTGTTATACGAGGCGCACACGCTGGCACGGAGGGTCTCCATTTTACCCATTAACGTTAATACCTGAATAAAGCAAATCGAATTAACAATAAAGTTGATATAGTAGATCTACTTGCTGTAAAATCTTGTGAGTGACAGGTAAAGATGTCCCTGTTGCAACTCTGCGTGCTGAATGTCGCGTAAAAGGAGATTATAAAGGCACAACTTCACGAAAAGAGAAGTAGCTTATCCTCTGATCTTTACGAGTGTGTTGTGCTTGCTAACCACAGTTAAAAGTAGTAAGTAGGTGCAAAAGGGGTATTAACGCATTTTTCATGGCAATAAATATATGCTGATTTTATTTTTTTTTACATCGGCATGCGTATGACTTTTTTTCAAGTGAACAATCTGCCTATATGAATGTTGAAGACAAAAAAATAATATCAAGACGTACCTTTGTATGTTCCCTAAGCATATCAACGGTGAGCCTATCGACCCTGGTGGGACAGGGAGGTAGCCGCGGCACTGGTATCGAATTAGAAGACGACACAGCCCTCCCGGGGTATGCTAACGCCAATCGCGCCTCAGTTCTCTTCCTCTCTCTTTCCAGCTGACGCCATTGCTCATAGCAGGTGTCCAAGCGCGCATGTAGGATCGCCGATGGTGTTACAGTGTGCCTGTAACATTTAAATATAAATAAAAAAGAACTGTTTAAAGTGAGAATCTAATCTAATCTTAAGGAGCTAGCAGGTCACAGAGACCCACATATGCGGACATAGACAGCTACAAAGTTTAGTGGCAGCTAGTCTATTGGATTTGAAAAACCCTACTACAAATGAAAATCTAACAAAAGGCAGGTACTGCTGAGCCACTGCACTGCGAAGGCAATTTTTTGTTTAAAATGAATTACTGCAATAATACTTACTTCATACTCCTCAACAAGTGGTAAGGAGTTAATGGCATATCCACCATGGGTGATGAAAGGACCGGCTGCGGCACTGGCGGGCTTGGTCCCAGCAATGCACTGAGTCCTAATTAAAATAGAAATTACAAACATTGTAACTAGTAAAAGATTAAATATAAAAAAGAAGTCCTTTTGTTTATCCTACAACTGGGTTTTTTCTTACAAATTAAAAGTGAATCGCACCGTCGCCTCTTCGAGATGTATAACCTCAGAAGCTGAGCTATAACCATTTCTATAATAGATATAATAAATAAAATAGGAGAATTAATTTCCAATACCCAACTTACCGATATTGAACGGAGCATTTTCATGCAAAAATGACACATCAACATTCAACTGGTTCGGCGGAGGACGGTTCCGCATCATTAACATCTGCCTCGCTATATCCTGATTCTGACGCAGCATCGCTGCTTGCTGCGTATTCTCTCTCACCATTCCGTTGTCGAAGTTCCTCTGCTCCATATTCCCATTCGCCTGGAAGGTGTCCCGTTGTAAAATCTGATTCATATCCCGCCTCTGCATGAAATCGTTCTGAGGATGGAATCCATTGATCCGACTTGGCTGTGCCGTCTGACTTGCGAAGTAATTCTGATCCATCCTATCCTTCGGCATCTCGGTGAAGTAGTAATTGTTCTCATTGAAGGTCTTGTTCGGATAGCTCCGGTTATAAAACACTTTGTTCCTATCGTCCAGCACTTTGTATTCCTCGTTCTGGTAATGGCCGTTCGCGTCGAACTTATAATCATTCGGTAAGAGATCCTCACGATTACGATCTAATAAACTCAGCTGATTTAGATATGACAGTAGATCAGCAGAGTCGTTCTGCTCCTTCATGAACGCGTTCTCATACTTGTTAGGGTACCTAGGAAGGTTGAACGCGTTATCGTAGTTGGAAGCGAAGTTCATATCCAGGTTAAGACTATTAGGTCTGTTATAGGTATTTGTGAAAATGTTTGCTTCAGGCATTGAGTTTCTTTGGTTAGGTTCGAAGAAATTATAATATTTATCGTCGTATTTATTTGGACTCGTGAATTGTGCTCCGCCGATCTCTTGAGCTGCAAGTCTTAGCAGATTCAGCTGTTCTGGAGTCACAGTTTCAGCGCTGGCATCTCCCACGGGGTCTAACCCTAGTAGATTGTTCACGTCATTGTCTGGATAACTGAAGCCGTTGCTGTTAAAACCGTTTTGCAGGTTGAAGTTAAAGCTGTTCTGGTCATTCGGCGAGTAATTGAAAAGTGAGTTTTGGTAAGAGTTGAATGTAGGCGGTGGTATGTATGAGGCATTTGTAGATTCATTTTTTGGGTACGGGCTGATGATACTCGAACAAGTAGTTATGGGCTTGTCCGTTGACATGGCGGTGCTGTAAATATATAATGCAACATTAAAAACAACTAACACAGGTTTTAAAATACAGAAAAATTATTTAAAAAAGTAACTATGAAGATGACAACTACTTCCTTAAATAGTTAACAAATTTAATAATAAAATATAAATCATTTGTATTAATCTTTGATAAAAAATGAAAACAAAAAAATTATATTACAAGCCAACAAATATAGAAAATTATATTTAGTCCCGAAATAAAAAAAAAAACTTTATTAAGCTTTAGTGCAAATAATTGCTCTAATATTGATAATTTGATATTTTCACTGGTAGGTCTCTAATGCCGGAGACCATTTAGATAGGTACCGCCGCAGCGCCTACTGACGCCGAACAGTAATAGTGCAAACATTACCTAGTTGCGGTTTAAAGGGCGTTGTAACTAGTGAAATTAATTATTAAGGTAATGAGACTTAACATCGTGTCTCCAGGTGACAAGCACAATGTGGTGTTGTGTGCATTATCCGTCTTTTAACGAGCACCACGTTGACATAAGCAAACGTATCCCTTACCATAATAAGGATGTCTCATTAGACATTTCCCTTCATCGAATTAAAAAACAATATCGTAAAGTTTAACTAATGTAAGAGTATCAAAAAATCTTTATTTCATTATAGCTCAACACTAAAATTATTATAAAAATTTACTTTATTAAAATAAAGCATCTCATTACTTTGAGGTATAAAAAGAATATTATCGATCTCTCTATGCTAAATACAGTATCAGTATATAATGATAGTCTTTAACGTACTGTTTTCTTTTCTTTTTTTTTTATTCCTTTAAGCGACGAGACCAATGGGAGGTCCACTTGAATGATACTCTTGTCCATAACAACGTGGCGCTAGTTAAAGTGATATACACTGCACCACATTGTGCTTGTCGCTTTAAGACGTAAGATGTAGTCTCGTTACCCCAGTTATTACATTAGTTACAGAGCCCTTCAAACCGGAATACAGTAACATTTGCACTTTACTGTTCGGCGGCAGTAGAGTTTCTTCAAGTATATTATGTTACAAAATAAAATTTTGTATTTATTTAAATTTTTATTACTAATGATCATTTTAAGGATGTAGTCAAAACACACACTGACTCCTTTTACTCACCTACTTCCTTCAGATGGCCCTGTCTCATCGAGGATTTTAGTGATGAGATCCCGTACCATCGTATTCTCTTCCATAATGCGCTCCGACTGAAAAGATAAATTATACTAATTAATTAATAAAATTTTTACCGGAGTTGCAAGTATAACGAAGGTCGTTTTCCAGATCTAAAAACTAAATAGTTTTCGTAGCAAATTACGGAGGAAAGAAGTTTTTGAATTATGTTGTACCCACATCTACGAGGAGGGATCAAAAAGTAGTGAGAATGAGATAGAATATAAGACTATTGATAACTTAATAATTTATTTTTCTACATAGTCTTCCGAGTCTCTCTACACACCGAGTCCAGCTTCAAGCTTGAAGGCTTCAATCACTTTCAAAAAAAGTTTTGTTTTGGTCCTGAAAAAGCTCTCCACGGCATCCATCACCTCGTTATCGTCTTCGTACCTGTTTCCCCTTAAGTATTCTTTCAATTTGGGTAATAAATAAAAATCGCTAGGCGCCAGATCTAGTGAATAAGGGGGGTGGTCAACCAATACGACGAAGCTAGCTTGCTGAATGGCAGCCATCGCAACTGCCGACCTGTGCGCGGGTGCGTTGTCGTGATGAAACAGCACGCCCTTTCGATGTTTCCCTGCCCTTTTCTCTTTGATGGCATTCCTCAACTTGGGAATTGAGGCTGCATAATATTGGCCTGTAATAGTAGTGCCAGGCTCCAAGTGATGAAGCAACAATATCCCTTCCAACTCCCAAAATATCGAGGCCATAACCCTGCCAGCTGATGCCACGGCACGGAACTTCTTCGGACTCGGTTCATTGCAAAGATTGCTGTTTTCTCTCGGGATCAAAATGATGGACCCATGTTTCGTCCATTGTTACGAAACGAGACAAAGTTTTCAAAATCTTCTTGAAACTTGTCCGACAATATCTTCCAAATGTCAAGTCGTCGTCTAGTTTTGTTTCTGAGTGTCGGTTAACATTCTCGGCACCCATCTTGCAGAGACTTTTCTCATATTAAAAGATTGTTTCAATATGTATTGGATACTTCCATATGAAATGCCCGTTTCTTGAATTAAGTATCGGATGGTAACTCTTCGATCGCTCAATACAATTTTCTCGATTTTCGCAACATTTTCTTGGGTGACTGACCTGGATGGACGTGGTGACTGCCGCAACGGTGTTCGTCTTCCGTGCTCGTTCTCTTTACTAGAAATTTAGAAGCCCACCTTGCGACAGTGGAATACGGCGGAGCAGACTCACCAAATCGCAATGAATCTCTTGCGTCATTAACTTTTTTAAACAGGTATTCAAATAACGGCCCGCACTTCGTTTTTCTCCATTTTCGAGAACATGTTCCAACACGTAGCAAACAAATAACTAAATTCAGAAAAAAACAAAAGAGAATCGAAGATTTTTTTCTTTATTAATATTACAAATATGTATCTGAGCTATGACAGTATTTATTTATTTTTCTTACCAAGGAGTATATATGTCGTTCTCACTACTTTTTGATCCGTCCTCCTATTATACAAATAAATAAAAATTTATTGTATCTTCGTAATTTCAAAAAGATAGCCATCAATATAGCTTTCTTTTCACAATTAAAATTAACACAACATATATATTTTTTATTATATAGCATAGTGCTTGACTATAATCCCACTTGATGGAAAGCACAGATGTAATCTAGGTGTTAAAGTGCACTAGTCTAGAAGAAGACTATTCACTATTCTCTTATATACTCCTAAGTCATATCTTACCCCCAATAATTTCATAACTTACAGCACCGTTCAAACTAAAAGCAGTAATATAAAGGGTAGTGTATTAATAGGAGCCGCAGCAGTACCTACCAAGACCTACATATTACTAACATTTAATAAAGATGAAATCTATATAAGTGCAATTAAGGTTATTATGGTTTATTTTTAATAATTAAATAACAGTTAATACATAACAAGAATAACATTTGGACATTGTTTACATTATTATCAGTTCATACATTTTCATTTGTAGATAGACACTTCACTATATCATCATCTTGTCTGAGAACCTAGGCTTCCTATTATAACATAGAGAAAATCTAGAAACCATATAAATTTTTTGTTTATAAATACTTGATCTTCAAACATTAAGTACACATCAAAATTATACTATTTATGACTAATATTTATGGGACTAACAAAATCATAATTTGTTTCCTGTCTATATATTGTAAGATATTAAGATGTAATGATTTTATTATCCATAATTGGCTAAAACTTGGTCATACATTTCTATGGTACTAATTTACAATTAGTTTGTCAACTGTGAAACATGCTTGCCCAGAATACTAACAATCTGATACATCAACACCAGGAACAGTGATAAAAGCTATGTGCAGAGACTTTGGACAGTATCCAAACCACACCGGAAATCTCTGTGCTTATCTATACTTAAAAATAAACTTACCTATTTAATCAATTTAACAATAGTGTACCTTTTGGGTAAGGTGAGAGATTATTTTTCAAATATATTTAAGGAGCCAAAGTAAGCAGTGCTTAATCGTTTGTATAGAGAGTACAATCTAGAGACATCAGTTTTAAAAATACTACCACCATGTGACCTTGGAATCAAACCAAGAGTCTCTGTATTTCCAAACAAGAGTATATATAATTTTCCTCTCATAATAATTTCATAAACAGAGGTATATAAAATTATTATGCATATTATATGAACATACATGTAATTAATATACATGTTTTAAATGGCAATTGCATTCCTTTGTATAAATTATTGATATGATTGTATCACATAATACATTGAATAAATTGATAATTAATATTTTTCAAGCAGTCTTATTTTTATTTGTATTTTCTGCTGTACCAGTACATATCTTTTTTTCATGGATACTGCAAACCCAACTTTCACAATTATTTTAAACTCTATAAACCTGTTAACTGGGTAGGACATATATGTCACAGCGAGTACAGATAGAATGCATAAATACATCCTTGAAATATATGTTTAATTTATTTTAAGCATAAATTAAAAAAAAATCACTAGGAATTTCCACTTTAACAAGTTAAACTATTAAAAAATAACCAAATTGACCACATACATTATGTGTGGAACACCAGATGCTGTAGCTAATGAAATCTTTGGTGTAACAAGCTTGATATCTAATATACAAAGATATCAAGCAGAGTACAATGCAATGTAAATATCCACACTAGCACTTCAAAGCTTTATGTTATCAGGTGAAAGATGTTCTTGTGTCATCGCTTGGTTGAATAAAAAATAAATCGTTTAGACCTACAATTGTAGGTATAGTGGTGGATCTTTGTTACAAGCACCAGACCATCTAAATATGTACAACCGCTACTGCTATTTCTACCGCTAAACAGTAGTAAGCAAACATTACTGTGTTGCGGATTTTAGGCAGTTGCAGCTAGTGAAATTACTGGGGTAATAAGACAACATCCTGTCTCAAGGTAAAGAGTGCAATATGATGCAGTGTATAACATTCTAACTAACGCGACATTGTTATGGACAGGAACGTCATTCATCATATCATTTACCATCAGCCAAATGTTTCAATCAACTTGTTGCTTCACTGAATAAAAAAAATGTCCTTATTGCTCCAAGCCTATTAATTATATCATAACACAACTACAGAATCAATATCAAAATCAAAATATATTAAAATCAAAATCAAATTATATTATAAATTTATGAAAAGTAACAATAGCAATTTTTCTAATTTTTATTAAAATAATTATAAAATTAGATTAAGAAAAACTTAACACTGATTGTGTGTTTAAATAATTCATTGGTGGTAGGCCTCTATTGCTGAAGACCATCTAGATACCACCTCAGCGCCTATTGGAGCAGACAAACAGCAGTGTGCAAACTTTGCTGCATTTTGCTTTAAGGGTGTTGTAGCTAGTGCCAATTACTGAGGTAATGAGACTCAACATCTTATGTCCCAAGCAACAAGTGCAATGTGGTGTTGTGTATATCATCATTACCAAGCCCGCAACAATTTGGGCAGGTGTAACAATTACCATTAGGTAAACATACCACTCATCACATCAATTAATTAAATATATTTTTTTCAAATCTTTGGGAAATCTTAGTAAAGAACTTCTTAATATTAAACTTTTAACAATGTTAAAACTAATATATGCATTAAAAGAAACTAAATTATTATTTCCATTTTAAAGTTTCTTATAACTGGTAAGATTACTAGGTTAAGTAAAATCATAGTTTTATATAGAACTACATAGTTTTGACTTATTGTCACTTACTGCCATGTGAAATAAAGGAGCCTATTGTCAATAACATAAAAAAAAACTACTCATATTGCTTATGACTGAAGATATGACTAATGGTTTAAGGAGGCTTATTGTAAGGACTAATTCTTTAAAACCATGAATATAATCTCTGGATGATGATCTGAAGCTGATTTTTTTGTACATTTTTTAGTTGAGTATACAGTATGATATTTATAGTTGATTAAAAATGCACTACTATTCTTTATTACTAATAGTGCAAAACAGTTACTTGTAGTAATAATCATATAAACCTATTAAATAATACTCATGTAATTGCAATGCTCAATGTATATAATTAAAATATTTGCTGATATCAAACCGAGAGAAATAAACACATGCTTCTATATATAAGATAGTTCACCGTCCACATCCTGTCATAAGTTCTGTATGTTAATGTAACACAGCTATGTTATTGATGGCTTGACAAAAAGCATACTTAAGACTTAAATATCAAAAAAATTATGACACTTTTTGTAAGAACATATATTTAATGTCATCTGTAAAAAATATAAGAAATAAAAATAAGAATATTTATTGCAAGATGTGACCTCCTCATGGTGTAAAGTGTAAACAAAGTAGAATGTAAATAGGAAATACATAAGTCATCAGTCAGAGAACATAAATACATATGTTTTAAGATATTAAAACTACAGATAGTGGTATATACATAAATTGTTTTGATATTGTAGCGCAATAATGAAGGACACTGAGATATGCAAAATATTACAGAGAAAGTGGGTTCAACCCTACGAACTGCGTATCAAAATTATGTGGCATATGTGAAGTGAAAAACAAATTTTAAATGGAATCGAACTATTTTAATAATAAGAATGTAATTAATCGGTATTGTCGCTATTACCTGCTGTTTTGTCCTCTAAAGAACAAACTGTATAATTCTAAAAATATTGTTTGCAGTCCTTCGATGTCATCAGTCGCCTCCGCGAATACCAAGATATGTAAGCTGTTGTCGTCGCCAGCAAACCCATATTATGGACACATAACACAAACGATACGCACAATTGAACACTAAATATACTTTTTTGGCAAATATTTACGACGTTTTCCCGGATTTTGGGGTCAAACTGACAGCTCCATACGACATCTCTAACACCCATACAGAAAGCCACTTCATAACAACACTTCGCTACTCACCTGATCAGGTTCATTTTCGACGACTTTGTACGCGTTACTTATTTGACATAAATCACTGAATGCCATTTAAAATTAAAAATTACTTCTTGCCACGGTACATAGGAGCTACGAGTGCTAAGCCATTTTTTCATTGACCTACATGTGTACATATATCGTGCTATAGTTCGTAGCTTAGTGTTGCCGTCATTCCATAACTTAAAAACAATATTGATAATATTTTTGTTTAAAAATTAGGTAAAACGCCTTTATACACTTATATAGCTTTACGATCAAAATTTTATAGGAAAATTTTCGTATTTCCTTTTCCCACTTTTTTTAGGTTTTCGCGCCTTTTATGAATTAGTTCAACTTAAGAACATTTACAGGCAATTACATTAACATTATGCCAAAAAATATTAAAACTTCGATTGTTTAAAAACCAATAGAATATAAATAAAAAAAAATCCAAAACTTATAAATTTAACATAAATTTTGGGTTAAAAAAGTGGCATTTTATTTAAATGTTGTTTTTAAAATAGGTTCCAAAAATAAATATAATGTATATTTTTTTATAAACCTATTTTAGTTCAAATTTAAATCAGTTTTATAACTGATTATAATTTATTGAACAATATTGCAAGAAGTACAATACTTATAGTGTTATTTTAATTAGTACAGCGCCATCTTTAGGTTAAAAAGAATAATAAAGGAACTTACGATACATGTGGGAAACAATTTGTTTCATTATGTTAAATTTTTTTTAAAATTACTATAAGATGGCGCCATAATTGTATACGAATAGCATTGGCGCTTGGTAATAAGTTATAATGGATCTTTATCGGTTGATGATAGTAGTATATTGGTAAAGACATCTCCCTTTACGGTAAACAAATGTAATATGCGATAAACATTTATAATTTGATGAGATTCAATACTTTAAAGAACTCCTAGATTTATAGGTCTTCTTCTTAACTTATATAAAATGTGAGGGTCAAATTAAACTAGGCTCAGTTCTGGATATATTTACTCTATCCGATTGATTAAAAAAAAATAAGTTAAATATAAATGTGAAATTAAAAATCTTAAGAATTAAAAATTAAGCAAAGATAAATAGAATTTCGATATTTTGGAGACTAATCATACATTCACTGTGTATATTAAAACTCAAATCCAAAGTGAAATCTTTAGAACATTTAATTTGTACAATCACGTTTAATCGGTAATCGTTTTTACCAAAGTCATTTTGCAGTGCACTTTTCTCAGAAAAGAAGTAATAAGAATATTTGGTTTGTTTGTTTTGTAATTGTTTATATTTTTAAAACAGCGATATTTCCAAACTTGATCAATATAAACATGTTATAATAAACACAATCGACATAAACTTAAAACTTTTTCATATGAGATCGTCCTTGACTATGAAATGTAATTTTTACTAAAAAGCAATTAAAACCCTGCTGATTGAATGACAAATAGACGTTGTACTACTATGTTCATACTCATCACAAATAACGTAAGTACTGGATCTTTGCAGTATTTTCTAGTCCAGTAGTTTTAGTTTTTTTTAGTAAAATATATTTTTTTATTTAATTAAGCGATGAGAGGAGCGGTACCTTTATCTGATGTCAAGTGATACGCCTAGCCATAACAACGTGGCGCTAGTTAGAATGATAAACACTGCACTACATTACGCTCGTACCCTGAGACATAAAATGTTGAGTCTCGTTGCCCCAGCTAGCTACAGCGCTCTTCAAATCAGAACACAGTAATATTTGTACACTTTTTATATTTATCGTCTGACGGCAGGAATAAGCGATGCAGTGGTACCTACCTAGACAGTCTGCGGTAACCTACCACCATTGAAAATAAGATAATTACTTATTCATGTGTAATACATTGTACATAAATAACAACAAATGTTTAGATCGAATGTACAAAAAAGAGATATAAATAGTAATAATATACACCTTGCGATATAAAAGGACGTTGTAAGTCGATGCGTAAATGTACTTGTTTTTATGTTTTTGTTTATATGACGGTTTATGTAGGTAGAATAAAACTACGAATATCATCTAAATAGAGTTTTCTCAAACTCTGTACTCTACAGGCAAAACTAATGCTGAAATAACAAAACTGTATTTGTTCACAGCCAATGTGAACAAATACCCTCTGTCTGTTTAACAGCTTTGCTAATATTAGTTAATATGCTTCTAACATAGACAAACAAAAAAATCGTCTAATAAAACAATATACTACTACTTAGTTATCCAAATAAAGTAAAACCATCTATGGTCCTTGTAGTATTTCATAATTTTCAATTATATTTTGCTTTTGCATCTATATTACATGTAAGTCTCTGTTGGTAGTAGGCCGTCTAGGTAGGTACTACTGAACCCTGTAGTGTTTGGCTAGTAAGAATAAGACGATAGTAAGTCCTGCCTGTCGTAAAAGGCGACTAAAATGGTGTAGAAATTTCGTAGGCTTTGACGGTGAAAGCTCTTATTGCTCAACAAGTGAACCTGCGTGGGACAGCGTATGGCTCAGCGGTGGTGCCTAGGAGGGTTTGGCTTTTCCTCAGAGACGTGGTAACCCAAAGTGTAGAGGGGACCGGGTACGTTCTGTAAGAGATCCCAGGGCCACTCTGAATATACTGATGCAGACTCACATAACCCCGTCTTGCCCTCAGAAGAAGGGTATCTTTCGAAGTTTTCGCTCCACCCGAAACAATGAAAGGTAGATTCTACTAGGATATCTATATTACTGTCAGTGTGAGTAATTATACAGTAAACATTCCTATGTTCCAGTTTAAAAGGCACTGTAGCTAGTGGATGTAGTAATTGTGGCAACGGGACTTAAGATTTCATGTTGTAATGCGACGGGCATCATATGATGCGATGTTTATCACTTTAACCAGCACTACCTTTATATGGATGCGGGTATCATTTATCATCAGGTGTACGTGGAATAAAATTAACAATAGCTGATATATATATTTTTTTTCCAACGAAGCCACGAAACAAGCTAGACATTTACCTGATGGTAAGCGATACACCTGCCCACAAAAACGTGGTGCGTGTTCGGATGATATAAACTACACCTCAATGCGCTCGTCGCCAGAGACAAAATGTTGAGTTTTGTTACTCCTGTAACTTCAGCTACAGTGCCTTTCAATCCGAAATGCAGTAATGTGAACACAGGACTGTTAGACGGCAGATATAGAACATGCTGTGGTACATACCAAGACGGCCATTGGCAATAAAAACCTACCGCCAGTTATGAACGAAATTTTTCTTTAAACTATAAAACTTGTTACACGAAAAGTATGTTCATCTGTTAAGATGATGATGATGGTGAATATTTTAGAAAAAAATAATAAAAAAAGGTTTTTATTTATTTGTAATTTTTATAAGAAACATTTCTAATGTAAATTAATGCAATGAGGAGGGTAAGTACACACATGAACGCATCGTTATAGTCTGATAGAAGGTAAACTAAGTTACAATGCGCTGACCAAAGCGGACTCGGGGCGCTGCACTGATACAATTGCACTGTCGAAACAATGCAATTGGAGCACAAAGGGATTTATCCATCCAGATTTCGCTTCACGCCCATGTAATTCCGCACACACGTGGTCACATGAATTAATTCGCTTTGATATCATTAACACTGCCATTTTAATTGTGGGGCGAGATAAAGAAACGAACTAGACATAGACAACATATGTAAGTATTAATAATGAAAACAAGTTTAAATATAAATTCAAGTATGATTATTTGTTTAGAGTATTTTCGTATGAGAACGATTGATTAAGTAAAATATTAAAACACCTTTTATATTAGCAAAAATTAAAGAAACATAAAATTTAACACAATTAAAACTAGGACAAATCTTGGAGACATGAAAGCTTCGATTTTTTTTATTGTGTCATTTATTTTAGTGGTATATATTTGTGCTGATTACCAATAAGTTCTAGACTAGTGGGACTAAGACTAATAAGACGTGCTCCTTATGTTAAATGATACGACTTGCCCATAACAATGAGACGCATAGTAAGGATATTATACACAGCAGCACATTGTGTTCATCGCTTTGAGACATAAGATGTTAATCCCGTTACCTCAGTAATTTTATTAGCTACAGTGCCCTTCAAACTGGATAAAGTAATATTTGCACACTACTCTTTGGTGGCAGAAAGAGTAACAACGATCATGCCTACCTAGACATAGAGACATTCCTCCAGTGAAACAGTCTAAACATTATATTAACAGATATTATAATATAAAATATTATATTATAGTTGTCGATACGTTGTTAACACACAGTTAGAACATTTATTATCTATAAAAGTAACATAATAACATTATTAATAAAGTAAACAGTGATTTATGTCGATAATCTGTCCTAATACGAATGGTATGTCAGGTATTATAATTAATTTATGTGAACTGTAATAAACAGAGACGTCACCAACAATTATTTTAATCTTCACCATCGGAAGACAAATTGGATAATAGACTCAGCAGGAGGCCGCCCAGCGGGGGGCACCGGCGTCTCGAGCAGATGACGTTTGTACTGTCATGGCGGCGGAAAGGGAACATAATTTGACAGCTAGTTTTGGCGGGAAAATGTTTGCTAACTGGTATACGTAATTGATTAAATTATTGTGTTTGTGACACATTAACCAACTTATTAACAATTATAGATTTATTTATTAAAAAAAGACTACCAAAGTTTCAAGTATTTCTCTGATGTTAGATCTAAAGAATAAGTAACTATTACATAGTTTTAAAATTTTGATATGGTATCATCATTAAATATTTTCGAGATGCTAATCGTTAAATATACAAAACAGAAATAAAATTTTAAAAACTTTCGGATCCTTTACAAATATTAACGTAATAAGATGTAAGAGATTTTATTCATTATTTTTTAATAGGTATTCATTATCTAATCGTTATGCAATAAAATGAAAACAGAAATTTAGAAACTTATTATAAGGAATAGTAAAATATCATGTATTAAATAAATATTAAGATGAAATTTGGAGAATGACTATTGACCAATTTTGTAGGAGTAGTAAATATTTAAATAAAAAAATATTTCAAATCTCTTAAATTTTTTATGTATGATAAGCTAGCAAAAAATGAAAGAGAAGGAATAATTTTTGTCAATATTTTCATTTTTATATGTATACACTATATCACATTGTTAAATCAAGTCACATTCACACACAAGTTTAAAAGCTTTTAAAAGTTTAAGCCGTCTAATAAAAATGTAACGTAGACCTATTTCCTAAATCCAGTGGCAGTGAGAAACGTAAAAAAAATTCTATAAAGAAATCAATCGCAATCGAATCAAGAATACGTTGGCTTCAAGAGTGAAAAGGACAGTCTAATTGGCATTTACGTGCATTAAAAAGAGTCGAATATAACGTTAATCCTATTGGCTTATACCGGGCGACGTTTGCCACGATTGGTCGCTTTGCTTTATTGAACTGTCACTGAAGACTGCGGTTTAGGGGTTGCTGTAATTCGGGGGCAAACGGGGGTGAAACGGGACCGACTGGGGGGGTGGGGATGGGGGTGGGAGTACGTCTCACGGCGCGGAATTTGGCGATTGACTTGTGGGTAGTTTTTGGGGTTCCACTCGATATTATGCAAAAGGTTTTTTATTTTTGTTTATACGGCGCAGGTAATTTTTAAATGAACTCATGTTTAGAGTTGGTGAGAGACTATTATAGTTTATACCGTTATGTTCCTTGATAACGTTAAAGTGTTTACAAATATAAAATCTTATTTCATAGGATGACCAATAAAAGTCCTGAAAAAAACATAGGTAAACAAAAACAATGTATTTTATTATAAAGGAGAGGTAAATGGTATTATTTGATTCCGTGTTACTAAACATTAATGTAGAAAAAAATATAGAACCGATACTTTAACCGACAATAGCCTAACGACTCTACTTCCCATGATGCCATGTGATAATAAGGCCCTAGATTGTAAAGCCTTCTTGCCTAGAATACTTTAAATTTTACGTGTTGACAGTCGAAATGCAACACTACTATTATGGTGAGGATTCACAAGAGAAGGTGGAAGGATAGCAAAGCGGTTTCGAGAAAATAAACACCATATAAACTCAACCACATTCAATCTCTGAATCAGACAAGGGACCACCCTGTTAAAAAGTTAGTCGTTGTGCCAAGTAGACAAATAAAAAAGCCAGTTTTTTTTTATTTATTAGTAACGTTTTTACGGAATGGCCGAAAAGGAATATTACTACTACAATATTGTTGCAAAAAATTCAGCTTATCTGATGGTAAGAATTTTCCTAGTATATTAGACTATTTATTATTATTATTTTATCATAAATGTATAGATTTAATAACTAATCTAATTTTAAAAAATATTATTAAATTGTAACTTAAAATATATTCATGCAGGTTTTAAATTTAACTGAGTAATCCTTGCAAAAATCTTCATACAAGTAATTCTAATTAATCCCATTGTTTTATTCACCAATTTAACTCTTTATTATACTTTTATAACATTAAGCAAGAGAAAATCTTGCTATATAATTTTCCTTCCTTTTAATTCATTACTTTATTTTAATATTTATTATTTCACCCCTTTCATTTAGGAGATACTACCTCCTACTTCTTTACTCTTTCTAATCTATTCTCCTATTTTTTTTGTTATATAAAACATTTTTTTTAATTTAATTCATGGATATCGGATGTTGCGCTCAAGTCTGATAAGAGTAAAAGTTTTTTTTTTTTTAATAAAACAGCAAAACAAGCCGGATGCACTGCACCTCATTCTATCGCCTCAACACTTGAGATGTTACGTTTAAGTTCAGTAATATCACTTTAACGTTTTCACAGTACTGTTCAGTGGTTGAAATACTAACAAACAAAAACACTGTGTATCATTTTGTGAATACCTACTTTCAATACGGTTGTTCCGCTAAACTTTCTTATTGGTGAATAAAAGCTCAGGGAAAATGTTGACTTTTCCTCTTTGATGGCACTCGCGAAGTACAATTCGCCACGCCCTACGTAACGTTCGCCTCTTCTTATTGGGCGAAATATCAAATGTCACTGCATCACATAGGAGCACTGTTATACTCTTTAATATATTGCCATAAGCCAATATATAAGGATATTTTAGAATACTGTAAAGATAGTGAAAAGAAAGAAACTTTACATTTTTATTAATATACCTAGTGTGCTCTTAATTGCCATAAAACCACCGCAAAGCCTAGTTCTGCCGCAAAAAACTGTTGTGCAAATATTACTGTGTTCCCGTTTGAAGGACGATATAGCTAGTGAAATTACTGAAGTAATAAGACAACGTCTTGTCTCGAAACGACGAACACAATATGGTGTTATATCATTCTAACTACCGTCACGTTGTTATGGGCACTCACCATCAATTATTCGTCACTTCTATACGTTGTATAAATAACACTCCATTATAATTAATTTTTGAGATTATTTTCTATAAAATAAACCAAATATCTTTTTTTTATATCAATTGAAAAGAGTAATATCCGTTGGAATTCGTTTCGTGAAATATACGGCGTCATTATTCTAAATGGCGAGCGGGCGCAGAGCCGTAATGCCACAAATTAAAGCTTAAAACGGACGTTTAACAGCTGACCCAAAATCGAACTCCCCCTTCGGAAGGGGGTTAGCGTCAAGTTACCCCTTAAATGTTTGGCCAACTCTACAAACTCCACCGTTATGTAGACCAAGAGTTTATAGATGTAGTTGTGAGATGAAATATCTGACGAAACTTGTTTTATTGCATTTTTTTTAATGAGTAATTTTTAATGAACTATTTGCATAATGTTCTCCATGAAATGTTCTCTAAACTCTATAACCTCTTCAGTTACAGGATAGATGCAGTTGTGGGATGAAATTACTGATGGAACCGGAATTCCATTCATCACCTACCTTTGTTGATCCACTGCTGGTTGTCTGCCTTCCCTAACGTCTAACACCAAATTCGATCCTCAGCTTTTGACATCCACCTACCTACAACCGCTCTGATGATATGGTTGGTCCATGTATGGAATGGAATTCTATAGATATTTTTTTTGCCGTATATATCTTAAATGTTTGACAAAATTTGTAAATTCTACTGTAGTATATACGTAGCGTTTGTTTGAAGACATATTGCTTGCATTTATTCTCAATAAGGGCTCCATTATCTTGGACTTTTTTGTATTTTTTGTTAACGTTGGATCAAATAGGCCAACGTAGAACTATTCGTGCGCTTATCGGCGTCGGATATTCGCATAGTCATATAGAGGTAGAGTCAGACGCGAAAAGCGACGGGGCGGAGCCGCCCCGCCTTCCAACTAAGCTCACGGCAAGCGAGGCCGCGTCAAAAGTGCCCCGGCCGCGGCGTAACGCGCGCGACTCGTGCCAGTTTCATAAAAAAAAAAACGTCAAGAGCCATAGTTTCATTACGCGGTAATATAACCTAAGTATATTTTAAATAATTATATTTTTATTAATCACACTCATAGTAGAAGAAAAATACTTAATATTATACTACAAAACAAAATGATTAGCTACAATGAAATATTAAAAAATAATTAATGTGAATTAAGTCTTGACCATGTTTGTAATATAATCTGGAGTAATACGATTTATTGAAGAAAAAAAAACAAGGGTTGCGATATTGTTTGTGAAATATGCAGTGAAGCTAAAGTTGATAATAGATATCACACGTGAGAATATATTAAAATAAAAAATCAGACATCAAAAATGGAAGTGGCCCAAACTCCTCTTCAATTAACCCAGGACCACCAAGACGGAAGAATGACAGGTGATTATTCCTATTTCGTTTCTACAATAACAATTTTTTTTAATGTTTATCTGTCCTTTTTTTTATACTTCACACTTAACAAATAAGGCGGGTTTTGAATAAAATAAATATCATGTCTTTTTAATTTACTAAAGACATTATTTTCTTATGTATATAATAAGAGTAAAAGCTTATTAAACTATGTAGTTTTTTTTAGATTGTTTTTATTATTGAATATATAAAAAAAGGTGTATATATTTGTATATATATTTTTAAATTAGTATGTTAAATAACACGTAATAACTGGGGGATTCCTTATTTTTATAAACATAAAATTAGAATTCCCGTTATTTATAAACGGAGGTTCGTACATGGGTCTCGGTACAAAATGTTATATGAAATTTTTTTGCCCGGATGCATGTCGGTTAATTCCGATTAATTTCTGTGACGGCTGAACCGATTTTAACGGATATTTCTCTGCTGCATAGCTCTATATTTAAAATATGTGAATTTTTAATACAAGGTCCATCTGTGAAAATGATAATTACTGAATAAACTGAGAACTAAGTCCGATTAGATTATATTTACTGTAGACAGATTTTTGTTTTTTATTGTTTCAGTTCATTTCATGACAATTTACATCAAAGTTTGTATTTTTTTTGTAAAGCTGTTTAAGATTTTTTTTATAATTAATTGTGGAAAGATTTGTCTTTCTAAACAGTAATGAAGTGAAGATAAAGGAGTAGAGACTTAAAGATATTCATTCTCAAGACGAAGAGTACAAGGCACTTAACTAGTATATCATTGTTATGGTCAAATCTATTATATACTATTAAGTAAGCGTCTCAAAAGAGACAAACGTTCAGCAATAGACATCTTCCGACTGATGATGATGAAGCCCAATCCTTAATTAAAAATAACTGTTAATAAATAAAGAAACATCCAAACAGAATTTATAATTGATTGCAAAAACATAATTTCATAGATTAGGTATTCACGCCATTTTTTTCCGATATTTTAATGGCGGTAAAGGCATTAGTATTCAGCGCGCGATTTCCAGTAACTCCGGGTCTATTTGACTGATTTTCAGCCACTCCATGATTTGCCACTTTACCCGGTCAGCACGCGTTTTGAATATATAACAGACAATGTTTGCGAGGGATTTGAAATTTCATTTTCCGTCGCCCAATAATGCGTTTACGTTACGAATATTGTATCGCCGGCGCAATTATTTGTAATCAGGTTTTTTTTATTTAAATAGAAATATATATATTTTTTTTACTATTGTACAAAGAATTTGTAGTGGTAGATGTTCTCTATTGCGAGGGACCGTCTAGGTAAATACTACTGTAGCGCCTAGTACTTGCGATACACAGTAGTGTGAAATCATTACTGTGTTCCCGTTTGAAGAGCGCTGAAACTAGTGTAATTACTGGAGTAACGAGACTCTTATGTCTCAATCCGATGAGTGCAATGTGATGTTGTGAATACCATCTTAACTAGCGTTAAGTTGTTATGGGCAGCCGTTTAACTTATCAGATAAATAACCTGTTATTCACGTTGCTACGTTGAATAATAAAAAACCTTACTGTCTTCCGGATTGAAAGACGTTGTAGCTAGTGAAATTGCTGGAGAACAATTAAAACTGTATGTTTCAAAGCGACGAGCACAATGTAGTGCTGAGTATAACATCATCACAAGAACCGCATTATTATGGATAGGCGTACAACTTACCATGAGAAAACCGTTTTGCTCGTGTCGTCGAAACTAATGTAAAGTTACTCTTATCACTCGCATAATTATAGAGTTCAACATATCTTAACAGTTCACGACTGGACATAGGCCTTTCCACATCCTCTTTACCTTTGCCCACTCCGATTCTACTTCTACATTCATCTAGTTTTTAAACCGCTTAGAAAATCTATCCCTCGATATATTGGACGTAAATAAAACCACCCACTACTACCGCCAACATAATAGAATCTAAAGCTTCCGCAATCCGGCAACACCGGCACGCGAACCTTCAGCCGGGGCGGGGGTGGTGCGGGTACCAAGTGAAATTAATCAGAGAGGCTCAAGGGCTTGCCGCGTCAAAAGAAAACCAAATAAAACGGCAAGCGACAAAGTTTCCACTTGCTACTAGCACAAGGAAAATATGGAGACACGTTCGTACTAAAACTTTTTGGAGCTTTCTTATGCAAGGTTTCTGTTGCCAGAAATCGTTTAGGTACCATTGCAACACTTGTTTCTGCCATCAAACGGTTATTTAAACATTACTATGATCCCGTTTAAAACAGTGATGTTAAATCTTAATACCTCGTATCTCCCAGTAACGAACGCAATGTGGTGCAGTGTATTTAATGGGGAGACCTTTGTCAAGTAGTCAACGTCTAACAATTAATGATGAAGTATATCATCGTAATTAACGCTACCTTGTTATGGGCTCTTTCATCTTTTACCATCAAATAAATATTCTGCTCCAAGGTTTTAAGTGCTTTCTGTTATCTCCGTTACGATTATATTTACTAATCCAAAATTTTAATTGTAATTTCTTTAATCATCGCGTCATTGTTATCACTCGTTGATTTTTTTATGGCGACTCTACAGTTTACACTGTGCCACAGTAAGTGCCATACTCTCAAACAAACATTGATTTATCTCAATACAGGGATTCACCCGGCGCCCGCCTTGCCGCTCTGACTTCCAATTTCCTCCAGAGAAACTTTTTATGTCTCCTATACAATTTCCTTTTTATGCCCTCGTTATTTCGCGACGCCCTGCTATATTATTTACGGTAGCTATTTATAGCGTCTTTATATAACTTCCCATCTGATATTATTTTAATTCATGAGGGTTTCTTTTCAAATTTTGTACACAAGTACAAAACCACGGTTGACAAAGACTGAACGGTTGGTGAATGGGTGGGCTGAGTTTTTTGAACTGACCTGATTAGTTACCAATCGTATATTGTAAATCTATCGTAATTGTATTCCGGGCATCAACATCTCATGTGGTACTAGAATATTCTGGGCAAGCATGCCTACAATCTACAGCCTCAGTGTCTCTTATCACCACAAGAAAAAAAGTTAAACTCGGTGCAGTACTCTAATGGTTTAACCTACTCTACTCTTACTGCCATATGATTTCTATTTTATATGATGTTAAAGGGCAATGAGACCGAAAATGGTGAAGTGTGCTCATCCAGAAATCATGTATCAGAGCACAGATCTCTCATATTCTTAATCTTCTCTAAGTATTATAGCGGTAGATAGAAAATGAGATTCTGTTCTGCTCGGCCCTGACAGTCTAGATAGGCGCTTAACTGAGCGCCTCCACTTCTTCCTAATTGCTGCTAGTTATTATAGTATGAGATTAGTATGGTATAGTTCTTTGATTTGTCAGAGGAGGTTCGAAAGCGCTAAGCTTTACTTACTCGTGTATCTCTTTGATATTTAATTAAACAGCTTAGCTATTGTCATCTTATGGTACGGTATTTTAACGTACTTCATTTTACTGGTGGTAGATCTGTTGTCAGAAACCGTCTAGGTAGCACCGCAGCTCCTATTGTAGCCGACACACTAGTGTGCAAACATTACTGTGTTCCGGTTTGAAAAGCGCAGTAGCTAGTGAAATTACTGGGCTAACGAGACTAAACATACTATGTCTCAAGGCGACGAGCGCAATGTGATGTAGTGTATAAAATCTTTACAAGCGCCACGTTGTTATGGACAGACATATTACTTACCATCAGGTGAGCGTCCCGCTCATCATCGCTTCGTTAAATAAAGAAAAATTTTATGGAAAATTATGCATGCTCCTGGTTGGTGGGTCTCTGTTGCCGGAGACCCTCTGGGTAGGTACCACCGCAGCTCCTATTGCAGCCGACAAACAGTACTGCGCAAACATTGCTGTGTTCCAGTTTGAAGTGTACTGTAGCTAGTAAAATTACTAAGGTAACTTACTACTATATCTCAAAGCGCGTAATGTGATGCAGTGTATAAAATCCTTACTAGCGCCACGTTGTTAGGAGCAGGCGTGTCAGTTACCATCAGGTGAACGTCCTGCTCATCTCGTCGTTTCGCTGAATAAAAAAATATATATTAATCATCATCGGTTAAATATCCGTTGCGTGTTAGGTTAAATGAAATAAAAAAAAAATTACGAGCAATATTCCCCGCTCCACGTCAAAGCGAATCTCCGCCCTAACGTTAGATACGCGACTGCTTCTGACTGGCAATAGACAAACTTAACACAATGAGCAGCCATTGCGTTGAATTAAACCTAACAATGTACACACGGATATAATTTTGTTATAGAGGGCGGACTGATGCTGTTCATATAAAAAAAAATAGTTTTCATTTCCGTATGTCAATATTAAACAGTCTTTTTATCTGGTAAAGGTCAAGTCAATTTACGACAACAACGGCAGATAAGAGCTTAAACATTAAGTCTAGAATTCTAAGCAATTTAGAATCGAAAACATATACAATATTGACTTAAACGTCGGCAACGCAGGAGCATCACCTCTGCTGTTGTGACTGTCCGTGGGCGTCAGTGATCACTTTCCACCAGGGGAATTGTACACTCGTTTGCTCACTCTTACTATAAAAAAATATGTAATGTAAATAAAAAGTATGTAAAAAATAATATATTTAATTCATTTATTCCATTACGTGACGAGATGAGCGAGACGTTCACTTGATGGTAAGTGATACGCCTGCTCATAATAACGCGGCGCTAGTTAGGGTTATATGTATTATACCACGTTGCGATTGTCACCGGTAACATAAGATGTGGAGTCTCGCTACCCAGTAATTACACTAGTTACGGCGCCCTTCAAACCAGAACACAATAATCTGTGTCAACTGCAATAGGAGCTGCATTGGTACATACCTAGACCATCTCCGGCAACAGTAAAATATAGACAAATAATATTGATATAAATACAGACGTAACACCGTTATAGTACACAGTTGCTTAATCTCTACTTACTTCGGCGTCCGACCACCAATCTATTAAGTGATTTGTCATACTAATACTGACTTCACGGTGGACTATTTATGGCATCTATTTATATAACAATTAAGTCGCCTTTTGAATGACAAGGTTTATTTACAATGCACACGATCCCCCCCGTACTAAATTCGAATGCAATTAATGTGAAAGGGTGTGATTTGCAATACTTATTTTATTAGCTCTATTGTGATTAAATATTTTTGGCCACTTAATTTTGTACATATAGATGTTCTACTCCTTCTTGTTATGGTGTATCTTCAACTAGCGGAGGTTGGTGGTCAGTTCACCATATTTCGCTCGATCTCTTGCGTGAAGGTGTTACAGCATATATAACATGTCCAGTTTAAGTTATAGACTAGGAAAGGTTTCTAGATTCTATATATATTTTTAAATAACTTTCTTACATTATATTTACGCTATATATTGTTTAAAGCAACTTGCTTCAAGTTATTGGATGATATTCAATTGTGACTAAGAAAAGTAATTAAACATACAGATATCAATTATCGAACCTACTATATATATATATGAAATGTTATTCTATGCTTAAAAAACACGTTATAGTTAAATTATATAATGAATGGTAAATAGATTTTGAAGCCAAGCGAATATATATGACAATGTAACTTAATAACTTTGGTGATTAATTTCTTGCCTTGTTTCCGTAGAAGAAAGTACATCACCTCTCCGCTGGTCACCGCCAACGTCGGCGGCGCTAGTGGCGGCTGCGTTGGCACCGCCGGCGCTCCGCCCGTGGCTCCCAGAGCCTCCTACAAAGAAAACCAATCACTTGGGTAAGACAGGTCGGCTTCATGTGACCATAAATATTATAAAGATTTTTTTTAATATTGGAGTTCCCGTTTCCTCACATTAATTTTGAGAAGGGGTTCGAATATCCTAACCTGGTATATCTTAAAAGGCGAGTAGAAGAGAAATAATTCCGAAGATAGGAAACTCTCTCTGTAACAATTATCATACTTGTTCACGCACATACCAAGTGATGAGTAAAGAAAAAGGGGGGTACATTTGAAAAGGCCTGCCTCCAATACTGGACGCCGATAAGGTAAAATATTGACATCACAAGAGGCTTTCAATCCTTAAACCGTTAATTAAAGCAAGTAGTGATGACCAGATAAATTTTGTCAAGAGGACCGCGAAACTTTCGAAGAAAGCTCCTCATGATCATGATGATCATTAAATAAGAAATGTGAGAACCTTGACACGTCTATCATTGATTGTAATTTTAATATGGACTAATTGTGGCACAGTTTGGTTTAATGGTGATTTGATCCAATTGATGTATAACAGCTTTTTATTTTTATTTTAAATATCGAACAGACTTTCTCCGTTTGTTTTTTTAATGCGATTATGTTATTTTCCATATTTTTGTCTATGGTATTCATAACTCTTGTATATATGAACGGTTAGTCAAGAATAGAAATAATAATTTTTGATTTGGTTGAAAATAATAAGTTCATTTGAAGTTTTACTTGTGTTTATCTAGATTTCTGTTTCTATCGATAGTAACTTATGTTTTAATTTTGTCCAACATTTTATTGTCCTCATTTCGCATTCTTTCACATCATCAGGTTTGGTGTGCGTGGTATGCGGCGACACCAGTTCCGGTAAACATTACGGCATACTCGCTTGCAATGGATGCAGTGGATTCTTCAAACGCTCCGTCAGAAGAAAACTTATATACAGGTACAGTAATATCACTTCACATTTCAACCCCACGTCCCACTTCATCTCCTCACAATTTACTGGTATAGAAGACAATCAGATCACATATTCGCATCAGTTTTAAATGTTTATACTATTAGGATATACCAGATTATGTTTGTAGCTATTAAATTTATAAGTCTAATCTTCTAGCTATTGACATTAGTTATATCTTTAATTCTAAATCTCTTTCTTGAATTTATTATGTTTTAATCACTCTGTAAAGATAATTTAAATAATATTGTGATCAATGTAAGCAGATTTTTCGGCAAAGCTTATCATCATCACTATCAACAGCCGATAGATGTCCATTGCAGGACATAGGCCTCCTCCAAAGTCCCCGCATTTGTAGGGGTTCACGTTGCAGGGATTTGGACAATTTCCCACCACGCTCGCCCAATGCGGATTGGTGTGAGTCATAGGCTTGTTTGTTGATTAGCAGGGTGCACCACGAGCAGCATGAGCTTGACTTGGGTCCCGTAAGTTGTTGTGCCGGACCACAGGGCAGAGCTCAGTTTGTACTATCTTTGTATAATTCTTACAAATCAGGCATAATTATTACTTTTAAATCAATATTAAAAAAGAAAATTAAGCAAGTTAACATAATTTCTTAAAATAGACGAAAAAAAAAATTGTTCAAACAATAAGTGACAAATGTTGAATACATGGCATGTTTTAGTTTAAACTACATTTACAGTCTGAATGGGCGCAATTGTTTCAACACTAGATATTTGTACGTTCTAATTCCATACAATTTTGTATCTGCTGTAGAGAAATTTGTTTTATTTAATCTGTTGCCACATTGCATATCAAAATATGTTTATTTTACTATAACATCCACTGCTGCAGGTTGTCTTAAAGCAAAGAGTAGTGAAATTACAAGTTTATGAGGTTATGTGATGATAAACAGATATATTAAAGTGCGCGGTAGATATAGACATGTTAAAAAAGGAATAAGAACATTTTATTAGCGTATCTGGATTTAAAAAATGTATTAGAAATAGGTATAAAGTGCCTTTTTTTGGAAATGTCCAAAAACTACTTAGTTTATAGAATACAGCAGATTCCATAAAGTACTTCGAACGCATGGTTGTTCTTGAAATGTATAATCATAATCTTAGCTTAAGACGTGATAAATTTACTCCAAAACTAATCAATGCGGTCTGGGGTGAGTTGGAGATGGTCTATATTCTTGTTTTTTTTTTATACAATTAACCGACGAGACGAGCGGGATGTTGTCCTGATGGAAAGTGATATGCCCGCCCATAACGTGAAGATAGGATATTATACATAGCACCACTTTCCGCTCGTCGCCTGAAATAAACGCTGTTGAGTCTCGTTACCCCAGTAAATACACTAGCTTCAGCCCTTCAAATAAGAACACAGTAATGTTTGCACACTACTGTTTGGCGGTATAAATTGATACTGCTACAATACCCACCTAGAGTCTCCGATAACAGAGACCTACCACCAGTAAATACTATTGTATTTTTCACAATAAAAAGACCTGAAATATTAGTCATAACTTACTCACCAAGATTCATCATCCCCTAAAACTAAATTGTACAAATACGACGATTGTGAAATGTGTACTCATTAACAGTTGAGTCATTGGATCAGTTTGTACAATATTTGTTACCAATTTCGCCAAACATTACAGTTTTTGGTGCTGTTTGAACAGTTGGTGCGGCATCCGCGTGCCAGTTCTCCAACATTCGTGTCACAAACGCGCCCCAAATCACAAGCTATAAGTGAACTTTCTCTTAAGTTGCACAATAATTTTTTGGACAATGGGGGGCTAAGACTTGACCTCGATTTCTTACGATTTTAAGCGACAATCAGACCGAAATAGTAAAGCGTGCTAGTTTAAAATACTCCGGTTCTTATATAATGACGGTGGGAACATATCGATGCTGTTATATCTGAAAATCTACAAAATCAGAGTTTAGACCATATTCTCTGATACGGCTGTAGCTAGTAAAATTACCAGGGTGAACAAAACATAGAATATTTTAAGGTGACATATACATTAAGTTCTTCAACCAATAGCAAAAAGTTTCCGAATATACGCTTTATGCCTTTTTACACACTATGGATTTTTTTACTAAATATTATAATATGATAACTGATCAAAATATATTATTTATTAAAATCAATAAGATTATACAATTTGAAAATGTTAATTCATATGAATGACTATTTAAAAATATTCTTATATCAAATTCCAATCAAACGTCCCCTTGCGGATCTACAAAAAAGTAAATCCCACAAATCCCTATCAAAAACTGTAGCGAGCGGAGACGGTACAAGTCACATCTGTGCCGTAACCCAAAAATGACAATAGAGGGGGGGAAGCTGATAACACTTGAACCCACTTAATCCGTGCTGTGAGCATATTTCTAATTCTTCTTGCATCTGTGGCCCGGTTTATACTGAAACCACAGCTAGAAGCGAAGCGTAAAGCGTTTTAGTATCACCATACCTCGATTTATAAAAAAAATGTAGTTTCATAATATCACTAGCAGATAGCTCATAATATAATGCATAATAAAGACTATTTTTTTAATAAAAATAAATAAAATTTAATAAAAAAAAACAAAGTTTCAGATAAATTTATTTCAGTCGTAATTACATGTACCTTTGGAAGTCATAAGTTTATATTCATGGTTTGTTTAAATCTATTTAACTGTATAATCAAATCAATCATCATCAGCCAACAGATGTCCACTGCTGGACATAGGCCTCCCCAAAGAATCCCACATATATCGGGCAGGGATTCATGGTGAGATTTGGTCCATTTTCCATCACGCTGGCCCAATGCGGGTTGGTGGAATAAAATCAATGAGATCGATCACTTGCTTACAGAATTTTATTATATATTATTTTATATATATTACTTATTACATCTCCGATCTAGGTCTAGATTGATCTTGTCATCTGAGGGTACGAAATGCTTCAATCGCTTATCGCTGTATCCTATCAAACGGCGCGGTCTCTCAACTCCCCACTTTGTGGGGTATTTAAATTCAATGCGAAATTCATTCGCGTTTTTACAGCAAGTGTTTCTTGTGCTCTTCACTGTTTACCATTTCGTTTTACTGATGCGAATTTTTGTTACAGTCGCTTTTCAAATAGAAGATTTCGATAGGATTTTTGGGACCAAATATTAGATTTTTTTGATACTATAGGTTATCGCTCCACTTCAATTTCACGTGTATTTACAAGTGATAATAAAGCCTATAATGTTTTTTCGGCTCTCGTATACACTGTATAAGATACATAATAATTAATACTTATGTTTGTATAATGTTTTGATAGCAAAGCATATTTTTATAAAGTAAAAAAATGGGATTATTCATTACTAAACTAATAATTTTTTTTAAAGTTATTAATTATTCCAAGTTATTTCAAAATTGTTTTTAATAATTTAAACAAGCTTTTGATTACTTCATTTTCAATGTAGGCTTTTAAAATACCGATACTTCTCTTCTCCCATGACTATACTAGGCTGCGGACAGCAGTGCAAAAGATGCTGAGCTCTAAAAGTGAAGAGCTCAGTAGGAGTAGCATGGAGATAGGATGGACCAGGCCACAGCTAATAAGCACCACTGCTACTAGGCGGAAACCAGTTCAGAGCAGTTTCTAGCTCAAGATTTTGTACGCTCAAATATTAGATATATAAGAACAGTTGATAGATTCATTATTCTTAAATAAATCCTTAATATCAGTAGCCTCTTCGATGCAAGTCCTTCAAAAAATCATCCCATTCAAATGCCAAAATATAATAGATAATATTAAAAACAGTTTAACATTTGGTACTTACGCCCCCGAAAGAGGCGGCCGCAATTAATCCGCCACCCGTTTAATTCTATTAACGTCGTATGCTCACCCTTATGATGGATGGTCAGGGGGTAACATGTGTAGACTGTTTATGCCAAATTGATTTTTCAATGCTCCTTTTTAACAATAATGTTATCAGGATGTATTACGTGAAATGAGGATAATTTCATTATAAATGATCGCCCTAAGTGTTATAATTAAAATCTTTTTTCAAATGTTATAAATAATCAATACTAGAAAGTATTTTTTTAATTTGTTTAATATATCACATACATTCTGTAGTCTGACCAAACGTACCGATATCATCATCTGACGAGAGAACATCCACTGCTGGACACAGGCCTTCTCAGAGATCTCTACATTGATTACTCCTGCGCTGCCTTCACGGTCAGCTTGGCCGCCGGTAGCGCGGAGCACTGGGGTGGCCTTTAGTAGGGGTTCATGGGAGGGAATTGGGCCATTTCCGACCACGCTGGCTCAACCCGGACTGGTGGGAGCTAGAGCATCGTTTGTTGATTAGCAGGGTGTAACACGAGCAGGTGAAGTTGGCTTGTGTCCCGTGAGTAATTGTGACCCTTTACATCCCCGTAAGTACGTTTCACGTACCAATAATAAAAGATTAAATGAGATTATAGATATACCTGGAAATTAATAGATGAAGATTGTATTTTGTGTCCCGCAATTCCTAAAATTTTTACATAATAATGCAATTATCAATATTAATTAAAAAAATCATACTATACTATTAAAGATTTTGGAGTTTAAAGAAAGTTTTAAGTTAAAGTTAATTTAATAATTGATTATTAACAGCACAATATAACACAGGAATGTAGTAAAATAAATTTGTCAAATAACTTCAAGGGTGCCAAGAGGGGTTACGTTTGGGCCGCTACTCTTCGTACACGAGCACTCCCTTCAGAGATTCTATTGCAACAAATGTCAACCTATCGACCAAAGCCTATTATATAAGGGATTACCAGTAATGAAATATCTTTAATCTTTATTAGTTTCTGTGCGGGCAGATTTTTGTTGGTATTCAGAGGCGTTTCACTTTGATTGGATAGTTTTTCCTGTTCGGAAAGGGAGCTTGATTGCTTTATATTTACGTCATTTTTTTCAGCTATTTTATATACGTCTAGGTAACTGTAACGTATAATTTATTATTACTATTATTATAACCACTGAAATAGTCGCGATTTAGATTTACTCGAGTAAGTAATAATCCATCAAAGCGTTAGTTCTACAAGCAAATTGGTAGTTCAAATTTCTTCGTGAATCTTGGTATTAATTGATATTTTTTGAATGATTGAATAAAATATCTCTGATAACGCGTTAATAAATTATCTTTCTTTCGAAAGGTGTCAAGCCGGAACCGGAAGATGTGTCGTGGACAAGGCCCATAGGAACCAATGCCAAGCGTGCCGCCTCAAAAAGTGCCTCGCTATGGGAATGAACAAAGACGGTAAGTTAATATAGTACAACTAAGGGTTTATTGAGAAATTAAAGTCAGTTTTAAAAAAAACAAATATATTTGTTGAACGTTTATTGAATATTATAGTCAAAGAATATTTATAAACATTATTGTGGATCAAATCCAAGTCTGACAGAGTTAGTAGAAGAATTTATTTAATTTTTTTTATTAAAGCTTATAAATAGAAGTTAATATAAAGGACTTGAAAAATTTAACTTTTACTGTATGGTATAAATATTCAAATTATTTAATTATTCATTAACTTTGCGTTAACTTTTACGACATTGTATATGTTGTATAAACTATACAACTGTAATCATAGTTTATTAGGAGAATAGTGATCTATTACATGTAGATATTTAAATACCATGACGTAATCAGGTACATGTAGAATTCTCTTTATAATTTATTTTCGTTATAAAATAATCCTTTCCCACACAAAACGCGTACAATAGAAAACATCATAACATGTCAAAGCGAACAAATCTGCGAAACGCTTCACCCGTCACACACAAGTATCGGCTCAATTAGGCGTCGCAATATTCGAACAGACAAACCGACAGCCCTTCACTTAGATAATAAGTTCATTCAATATACTATTTTAATATTTCATTAATACGGTTTAATTTCGTTTGAAGCCACGGTTAAAGAGGAACGACGATAAAACTTAACTAGTAGCTCACGGCGAGAGAATACTTACATACTGAAAATTAAAATTTATTCGTTGTGGATGAACTTCATAGTATATATTTTACTTGACTGAAATAACAATTGGGATATGACAGTAAATATATCTATCTTTTACCGGTAGAAGGTCCTTGTTGCCGGACACCGCTTAGATAAGTACCACCGCAGCTCCTATTTCTGCCGCCATATAGTGGTTTGCAAACATTACTGCGTTTCGGCTCAGTAGTTACTGTAATTACTTAGGTAACTACAGACAACATCATATGTCGCAAGGTGTCGATCACGACTTGGTGCAGTATATATGATCCTAACTAGAGTCACGTTGTTATAGGCAGGCATATCATTTACCAACAGATGAACGTCTCGCTCGTCTCGTCGCTTCGTTAAATAAAAAAAAACTGTATTATAAATTTTTTTTTTAATATTTTACAAGCAGAAAGAAAATAGTATTCTTTATACTAGCATTATAAATTAATATTAGTTCAAAATTTTTTTTTACGAAGTCACTAAAAAGTTTTTTATGTAATAATGATATTACAGAAGTATTTATACGTAAAGTAAATAATTTAATATGTTTTTTTTAATGCGCTGCTTACAAAGGATTTTAGCTTTAGGTAACTTAACTGGTATTTTTTAATCCATAAACCATAGTGGTTAAAACTAAATCTTGAATACTTAAGTAAAACAGCTAGTACAAATGTTAGGTCTTTCCTGTATGTAATTTGTGAAGGTATTTTAATATTGAAGTTCTATTACTGAGAAAATCAAACACTCTTCATCTCGACCAGCTAGTACAAGATCTATTTTTACTTACAGATTTATTTGGAAACTTTTGTTATTTATCTATCTATATACATTTTAGATTTCCACTTAAGTAGAGACTGATCATGGTATCATTGAAATCATAAAGCCTACAGACTTGAAATTTGGTAGGAATATTCCTTTTCCCGAGTATAGGTCAGGTAAGAACGGATTTTACTAAATTCTTTCCCCAAAGGGCGTTGTGGGGGTGTTAGGACCAAGCGGATGTAGAACCGCTAGTAGTTTTATAAATTACATCATAACTCTTTCTAAAAATCACAACAAAGCTATACTAATAGTGATGTTCACAGCAAGGGTTTATAAAAATGGAGAGAGAAAACAAAATCTTTTAGTATAACACGCGCCGCCACGTGCCGGTAACCGCTCCGTATACAAATGAAGGCTTACGGAACCCTAAAAATATTTTTCCATTTAATTTTTTAAGTCGTGCATACATTTGTTAGTTTTGTGCGTAGCGTCTTCCACTGGTATGGGCATGGCGGAAGAATTTAAATGGACTGAGAAATATTGTCTTTTGATCAATCATATACTGAGTACTTGTTTAAGACATGTTGATAATAACTATTTTGTGATAACGTTAATTACTATGTTATTTACAATTCATAACAATAACTGATAGGTAGTAGTAGGTATCTGTGGCCGAAGACCATCTACACAGCTATAACCGCAGCTTCTGTTTCTACCGCCAAACATTAGCATGTAAGCATTGCCGTATTACTGTTTGAAGGGCGTGGTAACTGATTAAATAGTTAGGGTAACGAGCCTTAGTATCTTACGTCTCCAGGCGACGGTCACAGTATGATGTAGTGTATGTCGCTCTAACTAGCGCCACGTTATCATGGACAAGCGTGTCAATTATCTTTATCACTTACATCGTTGAATAAAAAAATTATAAAGTATTCCTTTAGTACTAAATCATCAATTTAATTTTACTTCAATAATAGCTTAATTTGTTACAAGTATATGAAAACAAGTTAAGTTTTAATTTTAATCTTTTAGATGCTTTATCTAGGATAATTAGATTAAGGTTTAATTTTATCAATCAACTTATATCTAACTCATATGTTAATTATTTATGAATAAATCATAGTTCAAAGAATTATCTTTAATGTAACGCTTGATAAAGAATCAAGATTTAGAAAATATATCATCCTTTTAACTTAAATGATTCTTTACAAAAATTAAGATAAATACTAAACTGGAACTATAAATAATATCATCATCTCGATATCAAGGAAGGGACTGACATATCTCAGCGTCCGAATTGTTCAGTCGAAACAGAAACAGAAAGTACTGTACCACGCTGATCGCTAACCTTCACTAGTCGGAGAGGACCTTTAAGAAGAAGAAGTCATCTCAATCGATGGACATCCACTGCTGGACATAGGTCCCTTCTAATGTATATATTTTAGTTAAGTGTGGTAAATTCTTTTCAAGACATCGTATTGTCTGTGTCTATACTAATATAAATATTATTAATTTCTAACTTACCCTCACCGACACTTATTAAGTTCAAAGCTATTATTGTGTAACCCTTTTTGACCCCGGGGTTTACTTTATTACAGCTTATGTCGCACGTTCCCATTGTTAAAAATATAACAACTGCATTAGTAAAATTTGCAGTTAAATAAAGAGGTAACTAGTAATTTATTATAACGCATTATGTTAGTCTGTGTGGAAATTACTGGGGTAATGTGACTTAATATCTTATGTCTTAAGTCAACAAGCACAATATGCTGTAGTGTATATCATTCTAACTAGCGCCTCGTTGTTATGGACGGGCGCTTACCAATAAGTGAGGGTCTAACCCGTTTCAATACTTTATTGGCAGGTAATACATCCTAGCTATAACCATGCAGCACTGACTAGTTATTTCTTTTTTTTCATCGATGATCTAACAATTAAACTCAATTTCACATGGTTTTTTTTATTTTTTATGTAATTAAGCGACGAGACGAGCGGGACTAACACCTGATAGTAAGTAATGCGTCCGTCCAGAACAACGTAAGGCTAGTTAAGATGGTATGCACTGCAACACATTGCACTCGTCGCCTGGGGCATAAAATGTTGAGTCTTGTTACCCCAGTAATTACACTAGCTACAACGCCCTTCAAACCGGAACACAGTAATGTTTCCACGCTACTGTTTGGCGGAAGAAATAGGCGCTGCGGTGGTACCCACCAAGACGGTCTCATCTTAAGTAAAAAACTTCTCTTGCTTTCATTTGATGATAGCCCAAAACCTAATACTGTTGTGACCATAAACTTACACGAATGGTGAAGGTGGTGAAAGTTATGTAGATTCGAAAAAAACCCTTTCTCATCTAAACTCCACCACAAGTTGCCTCGGAATTAAGCTAGGAACCACCGTCGTATAAGATACATTAATATAAATATCCACAGCACTTACTCTTACTTTTACTCTTGTAATCTGAAAAATAATAAAGCAATAAATACTATGTAAACACATCTTTACATGTTCTTCTTCTTCTTTGTCGTAACCTCATGACTGAGGGACGTGACTATGGTGCGTTGCCCTGGCCACCATATCTTTCCAGACATTTCTGTCTTGCGCCATTTGGATGGATGATTGTAGGGTAGCTCCCGTAGCGTCCTGAGTTGTGCGTGTTCATCTTGTAGGATACCGCCCTCTCGCTCTCTTTTTTTCCACACAACCAATAATAATCAGTCTTTCCAGACTGTCTGGGTCTCGCCTGACCGTGTGTCCGAAGAATTTGAGGATTTTCTGCCTACAGATTGTTGAGAGACGTGTTGTTATGTTCAACTGTTTGAGGATTGACTCGTTTGTGCGACGTTCCGTCCAGGATATCTTTATACGTTACATATTACTAAAGAATATATATTGTCATGATAGTAGTACCCTGATATACTCCAGCGAAAAGAGTATTGTAAAGAAAATTCCTTTATTAAAAAATATTGATGTCCTGGTTATGTAAATTATTGTTTAACTGTACGACACTTGAACACTAATCCATCTAATATTAAAAACTCGAGATTTATTAGTTACTATTAAGATGATATGGAAACTGTTGTCTTGTTGACTTTCTACACAGTTTGATATTCAGTACATAATAGACACATAAATTCTACGGCTAACAATTTTCTTCCCAGTCCTTTAATGATGAAAATATAACGATAAAAAATATGCAAAAGAATATCTGGAAATGGTCATTAATGAAAAATGGCCTTAAGCCGATTGTAACAAGTACATCGGTCACACCTACCCGACTAACAACCGCGTATTCTCACAACCGCAGATAATTAAGCAAAAACTACAAAGCGCAAGCCCTCGGGCGTTCGCGTGTTACATTCAAATGAGTCCCCTGTAAAGTCTCGATGTTTAACCGCACTCCTATTTAAATCTCTTTTAACAATCTCGTTATCTTTTCTCACACTAATCACATTCAAAATTTATTTGTAAAAAGCCTCCAGCCCTTTACAATATTTGTGTAAGTCACGTAAAACGAAACACTTCATTGCATATACCATCGATAAATTAAATTTTATTTCATACAAATAAGTTGTTATTAGAATTACAAAGTTTATCTTGCTATTTTATAAATGTGACTACTGTAGTTTGGTACACTAAAAAGATTTAATGTTTCATAACAACGTGCACATTGTGGTGCAGTGTACAACTTCCTAACTAGCGCCACAAAGTTATACAGACCAATCGCTTTCCACCAAGTGATCGTCGCTTCGTAAAGTAAAAAAATATTTAGACCTATAGAAAAATTCAAAAGTATTAACTGGAAAAGGGTGTTTGAATGATGAAAAGGCAGTTGAAAAGACAGCGCCAATAAACTTCCAAGTAAATTAATGTCGAAAACTCCCGATTTCAATTTCCCGCGATTACCATAAGCTACGAGCATTGAACAATGAAACGTTGATCCAATTTAACACGAAAAGAAACTGTCAAAAAGATGTGCCAACGTAATGAGGGCATAGGAGAGCACCCTGCGGCACACCCGATGGGAAGACTTTATTGTGTTAAGCTTGGCATTATTTTGCACTTGGCTTTCTCCCGTGAAAAGGAAGCACTTAATTCGGTTACACTTTGAGATGTCGACGCTACAATCTCGTTACGCTTGGCCGTTGGAGCGCCGCTTTACCTTGTCAAATGCCTCAGCTCCACCTTCTCTCTAACTAGATTAATTAGGAGAATAATTTTGTAGCATTTTGTGAATTTTATGTCACGAAGTTTGTTTTATTTATATTTTTATGAACGTCTATCAAATAAAATGGAAAAGAGCTCAACTTAAAAGAAAAATCAAAAATTTTAAATCAATTAATACAATCTATGTTTTGTTTTATCGTCTGTGATCTTGTTTAATATATCTAATAATTAATAAATAATATTTTATATATGATGAATATTAGCGAACGAAAATAACATCACAGAGAATTAAAGATTCATTTGTAAAATTAAATGCTAATAGGGTGATTTCGAGTTTTAATCCTGGATTGTACCTTTTTCGTATCGCTTTGAGCTCAGTCTTACGGTGTACAGTCATATTGAATAATGGTTTTTTAGTCAGTAAATTAAAATAGACATCGAGTAAATGGAAACCTTTTCTACTTCCAATGTTAAACATTGTACCTTATGTGTTTCAATGCAATATGTTTATATATACAAATATATTTATACCGACTACATAATTAATTGAACGTTTTAAATTAAACTAAATATTAAATAAACAAAGCCCCTCTTTGTTCCCAATACTGGGTCCCAGAGTTTTCATTTAGAAGGAAAAAATCAAGGGAGCGATATAAAATAACAGTGAAGAATTTCATTACATACATTAACTTCCAATGGAATTTAATTGAAAACCATGACGGCATCAGCTATAGAGCAAATATTCAAATTTGTATAAAATATTTTATCATTTAAACATTATTGTTTTTAAATTAATTATATTTTAAACTTTAACTTAATTACGAGCAATACTGTACGTAAATCCAACATCGCGTACCCTAACACTTAACTGTTTATACCGGAGTTAAAGCTATAGCAACAGACACTGATTAATGCGATTTTAATCCTTCCATAAACCCCCCTCAAATCCGACCCAGTACTAATCGCTCACAAATCCCGAAGTCACAACTGCCACCCAACTTAATATAAACTTTAATGCTTAAGTCAGTAAGTCGAAATTTAAGATTTGAGTTTTAAACGAGCAAAGTGTCAAAGTGGATATCTAACTTTTAAGTTTATCAAATATAAATTTAATGTTTAAAGGAATAGGGTCGTTTTTTGAAGTAGAAGGATAACCAGTTTCAGACTCATGATGCGCAATCGATAGAAAACCTAAAAGTCCATGATATAAAGAAGTAAATATATTGTTGAAGCCTTTCAGAATCAATAAATGTTAAAGTCGAATCAATTCGACAAAAAGCGTGAGCGGAAAACGGAAGAGCAGCAGTATACAAGTAGTCGAAGTGTAAAAGAGAGGTGAGAATGTCGCGGGTTCGGCTTCAAATTGATTCGGTGAGTCTCACAGATGAGGTCCAGCACCTGATCCCTTCGATTTTATATTTCAACTAACTTTTATACGCCGCTTCGCTTGTCTTAGTGTTGATTTTGTCAACCAACTCTGGTTGTCTATCGATGAGGAAGTCGTCAGTGTCGAAAATAATATTTTGTTTATTTTAGGATATTGAAACAAGTAGAGTTTTAGCCGGATGTAACGATTTTAACATTAATTCAAATGCAATTTTCCACTGTAAACTATGCTACATCTGATGCAACCCTTTTTAAGAGTAGTTTAAATCATCAAAAACATTTCTGCAAAGTTTAAAGCAATTCGAACGATGCAATAAAAAGTTTTATTTAAACTTTATCCACACTCTCACCCCTACTTCCTATAAATCTTTAGTAAAGAAGTAGTCTACAACCGTTTCCGTGGTCCCCTCTATCTCAATGATAAAAAAAAAACAAGCAAACACAATTTGTTATTTATAATATTAGTTATGATTACTTATTAGGAGGGTTTTCTCTAAAAAAATATTTGTTAAAATGATTTGAAAAATTCCGGTAATAATTAGATTTACTTAGATGATATACTTAATATTAGATCATGAACCTTTTTTTTAAACTTAGAAATTGCTAAGTATGTCTGCTATATGCCTCTTTATGACAAAGAGCCATTAGGATATTCACACGTTACTTTACCAGCTTTCGCTTTTCTCCTTTCGATAAAAGGACGCTGAGGATTATTTATTATAAATATTTATTATTTGTATAGATATTCAAAAGACTTTTAAAGTAACTGTTATACTTAAATTCCCTAATCGTTTTAATTAACGTACTTTTATATAGACGCTAACGGTTTATTCGGAGTGAGAGGTCTTGCGAATCTGATGTCTTAGGTTCGAAACCGCCTTTCTATAGTTATTATTACTGATGGTAGATACCGCATAGGTAGTTACAAACATTACTGGGTCCCGGATTTAAGGGTGTTGTAGCTTTTGTAATTACTGGAGTAACGTCCTGATCTAACATACTATGTGTGAAGATGACGAGCCCAATGTGGTTTAGTGTATACCATCCTTACTAGAGTCACATTTTTATGGGCGGGTGTATTTCTTAATATCAGGTATACGATCTTGTCGTTTCATCTTGAATAAAATTTTTTTTTTATATATTTTTTGCTGGGAACCACTGGATTGACAGCGCAAATCTGTGCTTTGGGGAACACATTACAAGAGACCTATGTCCAGCAGTTGACGTTCATCGGTTGAAATGATAATGATAATTAAAGTCAAACAATTACATGTTATATATCTATTTATTACACTGTTGATATTATTATTATAGAAAAATGAAACTACGGTATCAACAAAAAATTTTTTTTTAATACTCATAATACATTGATGAACTTTTTTTTTTCAATTTATGTTACCTACAGTACTAATAGTAATAAAAACTAAAAAACTTCGACACCACCACACTCAATCTATTTGACATCACATCTCCACACATACGCAACTAGTTTCCCCCTTAACTACAAATCAACTCGCTCCTCCCACATCCGGCCGCAGCCATCTTTGAGGTCTCATTTCCGGCGTCGCGTGGGAGCGAGACGGGCTCATTTTGCCGCAGCGTTTGAAAAACAAAGATGTCTAGATAACTTTCGTTGAGTCGACAATTTTTTTTTTCTATTTTTATGGATAAAAAAAACAAATAAATAAATACTAGATGCTCCGTTTGTACTACACAGTGGGCCTTCTGTTCGATTCCATGGTCACTTTTAGTGATATTATCATATTATATATTATGTAGAAGGTTTTTTTGAATTCAAAATAGGTAGACCTACTTTTATAGTGAAATCTGAAGATGTTAGGTTATTGTATTTTGGCTATCATCACATTAAAATCAGAAAATTATGAGCAAGTAAAAAATCTTATAGTCTTGGATAAGCCTTTGGACATTGTCAATGTTGTATGAGAAATATATATTCTACCTACAATTTTACTACCCGATAGTAATAAGTTCTAATGGTCTCACGATGCTGTAGTTAATATGGTGAATATTCAATTCAATTTATTATCAGTAAATGTTACCATAGTCTTCAGCTCGCGGCAGTTCACTGCTGGACTTGAGTAGATGGTATATTATCAATTATTGACTATATTATATTGGTGGTAGATCTCTGTTATCCGACACCGTCTGGATACCACCGTAGCTCCGATTTCTAGCATCAAACAGCAGTGCCCAAAAATTATTTTTCCGGTTTGAATGGCTCTATACCTAGTGTAATTAATAACGAAACTTAAGATCTTATATGTTAAAGCTACCATGCGGTTCAGTGTATAGAAATACCAAGAACCCCTTGATTAATGAAACTTAATATTTCATGTTAGAAAATAACGGGCACAAATTGGTGTTGTGTCATCATCATCATCAGGGGATAGACATCCACTGCTGGACATAGGTCTCACCCAAAGATCTCCACGTCGATCGGTCCCGCGTTGCTGACATCCAGGGGGTTCTCGCGATTCTCACCAGATCGTCGGTCCACATTGTGGGAGGCCTCTCAATAATACGCTGGCGCCACTCGAGGACCTAACTGCCCCATCGGCCGTTGGTCCTTCGAGCAATGTGCCCTGCCCACTGCTACTTAAAAATAAAAATATATAGAAAATGTTGTGTAAATATCTTAAATAGTGCTTTATTGTATTGTTGAAACAGTGACTTTCATTCGTTATAGTATATAAAAATATATATTTACATGAATAGTCAAGTTTTAGAATACCGTGGATTCCGTACAAAAATATTGTAAAGATCCGGACCACTACGAACGTATCTCATGTAAACATCTCCGATAGTACGAGATCCGGCCGGATATGATTGATCGCGACATTATCCGGGCAGTGAATCGAGCCGGGTATACGGTCACGTAACGCCCGGATGCGGGTATAAAGCTGTACTCTTTCATTCGACCCCTACCCATACAAAGTCGGTTACTCCAGTTACTTTAAGTCATAGCCGGGGAAAATAGAAATATTTATTTTATAGATAATCGATATTCTGACAAATTACAAAATGGCGATAGTTAAGATGTTTACACTGTACCACATTATACTCATTTCCTTTATCTAAGTAGTAGTTAATAGTAATCATTTTTATTTTATTTCAGCTAATAATTTAACCATGAACATGTTAAGAGAATATTGGTTAATTTATGTTTTGGTTTTACTCTTAAATAAACAATAAAGTTTTCTCAAGTTTGCACTTTGTTAAAGGTTTTTACTAAGGGGTAAAGGTTTTTAAGGGTTCTCGGGTTTTAGTTCATGTCTAAATGATAAGTAAAACTCTAGCATAAAGAAAAGTTAAACTCTCGTCACTACTCCTTTTTTAACGTTATGGGTTAAAGATAAAGATAACCTTCATTATAAGGTAATATATATCATCCACATAAAAACGGAAAAAAATGTGATGAAAAATATATATATATATATATCGACAGATGCCACGTACCGTATCCTAGTTAAAGTCAATCGATGCAGCCTCCACATCCTCTCTGGGGAGGTTGAGGCCAGAGGACTTCTATTTGATTTTATTGCCCCTCTGACGTTGAACGCGCACCTTTTACAGACATACTCTTTTATATATATATGTATATGTATAATACATTGTATATGTCTGCTGATTTAAAATTTTACAAGTTAAGGGTTCTATATATTGTTTAAGGTCATTTTAAGGTCTTTAAATCGTGCGTGTTGCCAGTGATGACTTATGGCACCGAGTCGTGGCCGCTTACAGTAGGCCGCGTGGAAAGGCTTCAAGTCGCATAGAGAGCAATGGACCCCCCTGGTCAGGGTATCCCTGCGTGATCGAATCACAAATGAGGAGATCCGCAGGAGAACTAAGGTCACCGACATAGTCCAAAAGATTGCTATTCTCAAGTGGCAATGGGCAGAATATATCGCTCGAAGGACTGACAGGCAATGGAGCAGTCTTCGAATGGCGACCGCGAACCGGAAGACCCAGTGTTGGCAGGCCCACCATTCGGTAGTCCGACAATCGACGGTGAAGGTCGCGGGAAACAGCTGGGTGCGGGAATCGCAGGATCGATCGATGGGGAGATCTTTGGGGAGAGGTGTGTGTTAAGCAGTGGACGCTTTTCGGCTCATGTGATAACCGTGATATGATAACTTTACCAAACTTGGCACTGATGTTTTGACAGCTGTGCAGAATGAAAGGCAGCCCCGCAACACAGCCACCATCCGACCGGAAGCGCTCCGGGATATGGACCAGGAGAGAGCACTGAGAGAAGCAGCCGTTGCTGTCGGAGTTTTTGGGTAAGTAGATACTTACATAAACAACTCAATCTTTCTGCTATTGACATTCGAGATCATCTTCCATATGAAGGGAGAGAAGCCAACGTCGCGTAACTGAGTGCAGATTGGCACAAATTTCAAATCAGAGGAAACGGAACCTAAGCTTTTCAGAAATATTTCATTTAGGACGGAGTTCCATCGTTCCTCAAAGTAGACATCGTTATTACATATTTCATTACTTCAACATCTAATATTTAAAAAAAAAAAACATTTTATTGGATCCTCTGAATTAGAAAGATGATATAGCAACAGCAAAAAACTATAGTTAGCTAATGACACATTGGTGGTATGTGTTCTAGGTAGCTAGGATGATAGACACTGCACCAATTATGCCGTATATATCATCCTGTGTATATATATGTCACTACCCTCTCAGCCAATACCTACAACATCATTCAAGCCGGAATACAGTAATGTTTGCATAATACCGTTTAGACGGTTGCAATGGAAGCTGCGGTGGTACCTACTTGGGTACTCTGGTAATAAAGACCTGCTATAGTAGTATTGCTGAGTACTTTCTAATTCATCTCCTAGATAAGAAGACCACACATTGTTGTGTGAGGGTTTCTTTAAACAGACCATCATTTTTAAAATCCGTAGAACTTTTTTTTTTGCTTTTCAATCTTTAGATAAGTATGTTTCAATATATTCAACAGTTTCTTACCTCATTCCTGAAACTGTTTCTTATTTAATAAATTGATTTCCTAACCTATAATAGAGCTACCGTTTCCGCCACAAAAAACCGACACATCATACAAAGAAACGGATAAACGGATATCCGCGATGTGATATATGTGATGGACTGAAAATGAACTGAAACGAGAATCGTGCTTTACTGACGTATAGGGTAATATTTATTGTTGTTGAATACTTGCGATATGTTTATATCAAGCGGTAGTATGCAAATACTACTGTGTTCCGGTTTGAATGGCGTTATAGCTCACTAGTTATGTTGTCTCAAGAGACGAAGTGGAGCCAAGGACTTTTGCGTTGACAAATAAGCTCTTAAACTAAGGCTAACTTCTTTCGTCTAGTGGAAGCTAGATTTCTTTTTCTCCTTTGATTATTTTTAGACTCATGATAAATAGATCAATGATTGACTATGACTTGCTTTTTTTTTTAAATAAGCGAAGAAGACGACGTTCATCCAATGATAAGTGATACGCCTGCTCATAACGAGACGCTAATTAGGATGATACACATAGCACCGCCTTTTGCTCGTCATCTTGAGACGTAAGATGTTAAGTCTCTTTACCTCAGTGAATTCATTAACGATAAAGCTCTTTAAACCGGAACACAGTAATGTTCCGATTTAAAAATGGTGGTAGATCTCTGAGAGACCGTCTTAGTAGTTACCACCGCAGCTCTTATTTCTACCGCCAAACAGTACTTTCCAAACATTACTGTGTTTGATGGACGCTGTAGCTAGTGTAATTACTGGGGTAACGAGACATGACATCTTATGTCTCAAGGCGACGAGCACAATTTGGTGCAGTGTTTACCATTCTTACTTGAACCACGATATTATTGTCAGGTGTATTAGAATACCATCAGGTGAATGTCCTGTTCATCTCGTCGCTTCATAAGTTTAAAAAAAATATCTACATAGGTATCAAGTGGATTGCTTAAGGAGTCACAGGATAACTCATGTATGCAAAATAGCGTTGCCTGGCCTAGCCAGTCACCTGGAGCGACCCCACGTTTGATGAGGCGCGCTCGCTTGAGACTTGATTCACACGGTTAGCTGACTTGACGTCAGGGGGCCCGCCCTGCGACTTATTATTGGACAGAGATGCTATAATAATTACTGGTGGTAAATATCTATCGCACGAGACCATCCGTAATTACCATCACAACGCCTATTCCTGACACAAGAAGTGGTAAGAAATCATCGTCATATACCGGTCTAAACTCTCCGTTGCAGCTAGTGCTGGTGGTAAGTCTCTGTTGCCGAAGGCCATCGATGTAGGTATCACCGCAGCTCCAATTTCTGCCGCTAAACAGTAGAGTGCAAACATAACCGTGTTCCGATTTGAAGGGCGCTGTAGCTAGATTAATAAATAGGGTAACGAGACAACATCTTATGTCTAAAGGCGACTAGGAAAATGCGTAGCAATGTATATCATCTTAACTATCGCCACGTTATTATGGGCAGGTGCATCACTTACTATCAGGTGAACGTTTCGCTTGTCTTGTAAAAAAAAGTTAAATTAATTAAGCTTAACAGCATATATACTAAAGCTACCTTACCAAGCGCCTCATGAATATATAACGAATATAACCCTGTCTTCCAAAATGTTGAGCAAAATCGCGTTATGTAAATATCCTAACTGGTGCCTCATTTTATATATAATTGACATAAATAGTCAATATTGAAGAAACCATAAATTCCTTACAAAAATATTGTAATGACTCTACCACTACGAAAGTATCTGGTGTAAACATCTCCTGGAGTATGAGATTTGACCGCGACTTAATTTTTATATCACAAGGCGAAGAGTACATTGGCGTAGTGTATATAATTACCTAATTATAGTAAAATTGGCCTGGGAAAGTATATCTCTTACTTATTAATGTATGTACATAACGATTTTACTTAATTTTTTCGTGTAAGGCATATCCTCAAAATGGCGGTACATAAGCCTGGTGTTATGTAGTGACACTTCACCGTCGATATATACCTCACACCGTAAATATACTGTTCTCTATCGATCCAAAACACCATAAATGTTCCGCGGGTAGTCAGGGGAGCCCTTTTAAATATTACATCTGCATAATGAATTCCAGCACAATGAACCGGTACAGGACTATCCACTCAGTTGGATTAACAAGTTTTTATGACAAATGTGGGTTGGCAAATGCTCACAAACTATTATTTTTTATTTCTACCCATAACTGAATACTGAATTACTTTCTGAAATTAAAGGTACAATATGGTATATGTATATAGACAGAGCAAATTCATTTTTTTTTTATTCTATTAAGCCATCAGTCGAGCGGTACGTTCACCTGATGGTGATACTCCTGCTGATAACAACGGGGCGCTAGTTAAAATAGTTTACACAGAACAACATTGTGTTTGTCGCCTTGAGACATAACCTTTTAAGTCTCGTTACCCCAGTAATTATATCAGCTACAACACCCTTTAAACCAGAGCACAATAATGTTTACACACTACTGTAAGAAATAAGAGATGCGGTGGTAATTACTTATATGGTCTCTGGCAACAGTTATAGGCAGGCGTATCACTGACCATCAGGTGAACGTCTCACCACTCTTGTCGTTTTCACTAATTAAAAAAAAAATAGCAAATCCGAAAAAAAAACAACCACCAATTATATTCCACAATATGTGGCTCCTAAACCGAACCAGGGAACTCTGTATAATAAGGCTGGTGTAAGCTAAGGGGGTAGACTAAGTAGTAGAAAAACTAGTTATACTAAGTTAGTCTAAAGTTACATCTATTGTTCAAATACAAAAATTAGTATAGTGGTATCTGTACTTCTCTTTGTGTTAGTGTCAATAATTTCCGCTAGATGTCACTATTATAAATTACAGTTGAAACATATCTTTTACTTACCGTAACATTTTTCTTTCACTGGTGGTAAGTCTTGCTTACTGGAGACCGTACAGGTAAATTCCACTGCTGCATCTATTTCTTGCACCAAATTGTACTGTGTAAATGTTACGCTATTCCGGTTTAAACGGCGTTGTAGCTAGTAAAATTACTCGCGATGAGCGCGACGTGCTGCAGTGTATATCATCCTAACTAGCGGCACGTTGGTATGGGCAGGCGTATCACTTGCCTAAAGGTGAATGTGCCGCTGCTTACCATACTTCGTAGAATTTAAAAAAATATTACTAATTATACTTATACTAAAATTAATTTTTTTTTATTGGACGCAACAACGCGACTCACGGGACTTTCACCTGGTGGTAAATGTCTGCTCATAACAAACTGCCGCTCGTTAGGTAGTTATACTCAGCATCACATTGTACTCGTCGTCCTGAGACATAAGATCTCGTTATCTCAGTGATTTCACTAGCAACAGCGCGTCTCAAACCGGAATACAGCAATGTCTGCACACTGCTGTCTGTCCGTAGAAATCGAAGGTCCGGCGGCACCTACCTAGACAGTCTCCGGCAACAGAGACCTACCACCAGTAAATTTTCTCCGTAAAATAAAAAAGTATAAATCATATTCATATTATATTGAGAGTAGTGTTTGTTTTCTTAAACCAAGTCCGCCGGTGTCTCTGGCGATGGCGCTGTCTCCGGCTCGGTACCCGCTGCTGTCGCCGCACTACGCACCCCTGCCACCGCCGCAACCCTCTCAACCCTCGCACCCCGATTCATCCCGCGACCATACAGATGACAATCAGCACAGCGACAGTGATGGTGAGAACGATCTTTATTAAACTATACATACCACATTCATAAGAATCACTCACGGTGTCTACTGCTGCATCCGATTGTCGACCCACAATTTTTTTTTATCTTACTTTAGATGAATTTCATCCCCGTATTGCCTTATCAAATATAATAATAATAATAAAGTAATTATCAAAAACATATCCGATATATATCTCTAAAGTTGAAGTTGAAGTTGTCAAGTATATACTTAATCCAGTAGTTATCCACAATAGCTTAGACACTTAGAAAAACAGTTAATATTGCATAACTTTTTAGATGCAGAAATATTTTACATCTATTATACAGGGTGTTAGGAGACCGCTTCCGAAACGAAGACGGATGATAGTACTAATGACAAAATGGAAAAAGAATCGATTCTGATAAAAATTAAAAAAAAACATATTTTTAAAACGTTTTATTAGCATTATTTACGCTCCATCACGTTAGTACAGATAAATGAAACGATAGTTTCAAACAAAAATATTATTTAAAAAAAAAAAACAATGAAACACAATATCAAAGACAGCTGATACTCGAATCAACGAACGCTCGGACTCGGCGGAAACTTGAGATGTATTTGATTTCAATTTGAACTTTATAGGGCTGTGGAACATTTAGATTATCGCGCCAGCAGTGGACGTCTACTGGCTGATAATGATGACGAACCAAAGTAAGTTTTCAACTATTGTCTTATGCTTTCAGACGATAGTATTGATGTCACCAATGAAGAAGATTCTACGTCTTACTCACCACCCGCTATACCCAGCTACCCGCAGAACTGCCCACCATATAGGTAAGCGATAGCGGATACTACATACTACAGCATTTTGTGCTCGTCGCCTTAAGACATTATCTATAATGACAATGGGTTTCCCTTGTTCGCGAATCACGTGAAAACTAGTGAACCATGATACCATATGAGAACATAACTATACCACGCGGAATGACCTGGAGATGGTTATAGGCTATTTATTTTATGAATTTCATAGATCCTTCATTACATTATTTCTAATAAAATTTTGTAAGCATTTTCATTTAGTATTATATACGCGGTTGCTATAGCAACGGTTGCTATAGAAAGTCATTTGCTGTTGCGGTTGCTCTCAAGGAAAATTTCCGACAAAATTGAAGCCTAATTTTATATTACGGTCAGTGAAGTAAGCGAAGAACAGCTAGTATATCTATATAATGTAACCTTCGTGACTCACTGGCCAACCACTTGCCTCATAACCCTGCGGTATTCGAAGCCTGAGCCTGAGGTCCTGCGCTCTGGCTAGCCACCACCTTCATATTCTAAATCAGCTATAACAGCATCGCTCTATGCCGGCTGTCGACATATGAGAAGCGGAACTTTCTGACCGAACACGCTTAACCATCCACAGCTTCATTGTTACTCAACACTGTTTGACCTTGAGCTCCGTTAAGTTATCGCCAATAGGAACAGGTTTTCGTGAAAAATATTATATTACTTATTTTGTCTTAACTCGCCATCAGATGGCGTTACTGCACTTACTCGCACTTGATCAGTGTGTTGGATAAACGGCCTTGACTCTATTCTTGTGAGAGGAGGTCCCTAATCAGTTATTTATTTTATGTGATTTATATTTAAAAAAAAATTTAGACCTTTCCAAAAATCTACTTTTAATGAATACGTAATTATAATGATTTCTTTATATTTTTTTTCTTTACAGACCTCTGGGTGTAGAGAGCTCCGCTGAAACTGCCGCTCGACTCCTTTTCATGGCTGTTAAATGGGCGAAAAATCTACCCTCGTTCGCCAGTTTAGCCTTCCGAGATCAAGTAAGATTTTTACATCAAAACGTTGACAGTTACTTTACAATTTTTTTATTATATATTAAGTTAAATTGTGCTAAACTCTCCGTTTTTTATAAGGTAATATTGTTGGAAGAGGCGTGGTCGGAGTTGTTCTTGCTGAACGCAATACAGTGGTGCCTGCCTTTGGACGCTGCGTGCACCGCATTGTTCGGCAGCGAGCAGATGGACCAAGGTAACTTGTTTAAATACAATACTACACAGCAGACGACCAGGTTACTTGGCAATCGGCTCTATACCACCAGAAGTAACAGTAGAAAGTAATAAAGCATAAAAGGATAAAAGTCATAAGGACTGGTCTAATATAGATGGCGAGGATGACTAAAGGAATATTCCGAAGTGCGAGCTTTGAGGTTGCAGGCGCTTATCCATTAGAGAGCAATCCCAATGGTAATAATGGTTACTGCAGTAATCAAATTAGATACAGTTCCCTTTGTCACCTTCTCCGTCGTTGATAGAGATGCTCAAAGAAAAGCTGAAAAAACTGAAACTCTTTTCCTGGAATTCTTGTATCTAAGACAACGTTACTGCATACATAGGGTATAGTGGTGGTAGAAATATTCTTACTAATCAAACGGAGTTACTACTACAACATCAGCCGATAAACGTCCACTTCTGGACATAGCCCTCTCCCAAAGATCGCCACATTTGTAAGGGTTCATATGAGGGGATTTGGGCCGTTTCCCACCACGCTGGCCCAAAGCGTGTTGGTGGGAGCAAGTGCCCCGTTTGTTGATTAGCAGGGTGCACGACGGGCAGGTGAGGTTGGCTTGGTTCCCTTGAGTTCTTGTGCGGAACTCCTTACATCCGTACAGATAGAGTTAAAATATATAAATTAGACTTAACTGCTTAACTTAGATTTTTTTACAGAAAACGGTATAAACTCCGCAACTCTGCGACGCCTGCGCGAAGTGCTGGCCCGGTACAGAGCTGTGCTGGTGGACCCGGCCGAGTTCGCGTGTATGAAAGCGATCGTGCTGTTCAAATCTGGTGAGTCCTCAAATCCCAACAGTGGGAACATTAAGAGGATTGTTTGCTCTTACGTATGTTTTTTTTTGTTTCTAACCCGTAGACTGCTTCAACGAGTTACCAAAACAAACCCAACAATTCTTTAAGACGACGATAAATATAAATATGTAAAAAAAAATTCCTTTTCTTTGTAGCTCTCTATGTATATTCATACATTAGCTTTAGTTATTTCTAACTTAAGTATATTCTCTATCTATTTCCAGAAACTCGAGGTTTAAAAGACCCGCTGCAGATAGAGAATCTTCAAGACCAGGCGCAAGTGATGCTGATGACACACGCGCGAGCCGCACACGGCGCTGCGCCCGCGCGCTTCGGCCGGCTGCTCCTGCTGCTGCCGCTGCTACGCCACGTCACGCCACAACACCTGGAGAGGGAGTTCTTCGCGAAAACAATAGGGCAGACGCCCATGGAGAAGGTCCTCGCCGACATGTACAAGAATTAATCCAGGTCGAAGATCCTAAGATATCGAATTGGTTTGAAAGCCATTGACATCATTTTTTCCGGACGCCATTTTATTAGTGCACCAATTTCTGCTGGTGTGTTCTGGGAATTCCTTGGGGAGATCATTAGCTATCGTCTAAGCAAAGTTTTCAAGTATTAATCCGGTTTAAAGGACTATAGAGTACTTATCAGTAATCCGATTATCTAATGGTATCATCCTGGATATCATCGACCCCATGCTGGGATAACTTCAATGTAAACGCTACTGTAATACAAATTTTGTATACAAAACAGTATTATACAAATATGTGAAGGACACTGTAAGTGGTGAAAATGTAGCGATAAAAAAACGTAGCCTGTCTTAAAGTCGACTACCTAAAGGTAATGATCGCAATGTGATGTCGTGTAAATATCGTAACTAGCTAATAGTTACGAACATGTCATCTCTCGTCTCCTTTCTCTCGCCGAGTAACTTTATAAACTACCACGCCCTTCGCACCGGAACCGGTAGTGTGCGTACAAGCTACTTGGCGGAGAAATAAGATATGTTACAGTTAATTAAATAATATGTATTTCCGATTAAATTTTCAGTTTAGTTTAAAAAAAAATTAAATGATTTTATTAAAAAAAAAATCGGACGACTATCTTCTAACATTCCGTAATAGACAATTGTTTATTACACTACATTAAAAAAAAAATTAACTAATTATAATTAGTGCCTATGGGCAGGGTATATCGCTAGAGCTGACGGCTGATGGGAGAACAAGCTCCTCGAATGATGTCCTATGTACTTTAGACCTGGAAGCTCTCCAACAAGGTGAACCGAAGAAATCAATGATATCGCTGAATGCCTATGTCCAGATGTGGACGTCAATCGGCTGATGAAGATGAATTTTAAATATTAGTCCTATATAATTATATATATTGTAGAATACAGTAGAAAATAAAAATAATATAAATATAATCTGTATATTCATTATATATGAACTATAATAATATGTAATTTTTTTGTTTTCGTTTATTTGAAAGGCAAATGTAAATGGCTTGATGCCTTCTCTGTAATTATTAAGCCGCGATAGTTCTGTTAGAGGTTTGGATGCGTCTCACACGAATAGGTTCAAGTTCGATCCCCACTAAACTTTAGGAGCTGTTTAAGGAAATCATCGCCAACCCGCATTTGATTCTTTACTTATGGGAGAAGACCCTGAGACCCAATAGTGGGAATATGGATTAATTTTAAAATATTATGTAATGTAATATGGAGCCTTTGAACTAACGAGTAATATACGAGATTTATTATGGAGCGGAATGTTGAGTTTGTTTTGCCATAAAAAAAATTATGTACGTACCGTTGTAAGTATTATGATGTCAGAATATCTATCAGCTCCTTCTGTAACCATGGCTTCTATAAAACACTCGGAACTGCGGGAGTAATATATAGTTAAAATAAACTCGTTTAATTCCGTAAAACTTAATCATGTATATACAGTTGATTATTTATAATCATTAAGTAGTAGATTTAATTAGTTAATTACAATGGTTATTAAATTATTATTTGTTTAATATCTATGTTAAATTTCCACTGCATAATTGTTTTTACATACTTTTAAACAATCTTACTTTCAAAGTATAAACTTTTATGTACATAATAGTGTTGATGGTGGAAATGGTTATAGATAAAAATATCCGCCGAGGATTATTCACAACAATTTAATTGTCACCCCAATATTTTTTTTTAACTTTTATAATTTAATAACCGATTATTATAACACTGCATTAATAATTGTAAATTCGCAAATAATAATTTAAAGTTGACATAAGTGGCTCTATGGATTATACTCTACCATGTTAAAATGGCGAGAAATAACTATGTATTTCCCGCGCAAATAATTGTCAAACACGTCTAATGTTTAAAACCACATTTTCTGTTTACTTCCTAACGTAAATATAATATGTCAATAATTTTTATGGTTTCATGGAAACCGTGATAGCTCAAATTGTATAGCGGATGTTTGTCTCGTTGAGGTGAGGATTTGATTCCCATTGAGTTTGAGCTTTCAGTGAAGGACTCATTAGAAAACCGACATGTTCTAAAAAGTAACAGCTTTCGTGAACATGTGGCTTGGACAGCGTGGTGGATAATGGCCTTGACTCTTTTATGAGAGAAGAGAGTCCTAGTAATGGTAACATTAAGAAGGCTATTGAGCTGTATGTGTTATAGATAACTAATATTTTGTAAATATACAGTACGAAAAACTGCATAAAATGTTTGCTTCTAATATTTGTTTATATTGTTCCTCGTCGTAATTATTATGAATAATTTTAATATAGTTTTCTTATCATTAAGTAGATACGCTTCGTACTGCCAAAATGTAATCAAAGTTGCCAAAGGATGTGTAATTATAAATAAATGTGACGTCAAAAACTATTCCTTTTTTTTATTAATACCTTTAATATTACTATTAAATAAATGAATATTTTTATATGGATAAATATAAAAATATCTACCTAATCTGTTCGTGGTGCACTCTGCTAATCAGCTAACGAGGCTCCTGCTCCTACCAACCCACATTGGACTAACGGGGTGGGTAATAACCCAAAATCCCCCAAAATGAACATACAAGTGGAGATCTTTGGAAGAACCCTATGTCCAGCAATGGACGTTTATCAGCTGATGATTTCTAGTTATCATCATCAGTCGATGGACGTTCATTGCCGTGTTCCATGTGATTCTAACCCACTCCCACATATTTTGTAGTTTTTTTTTTAACACCCTGCGCAATTTTTGCTTTATCACTTTTCCTTTTTTTGCCAATTAGGCGACGAGACAAGGTGAACGTTCACCTAATGGGAGGTGATATGCCTTCCTATAATAAAGTGGCGCTTGTTAGGATGATATAAACTACAATCTTGTCGCCTTGAGACAGTAGATGTTGAGTCTCGTTACCCCAGTAATTTCACTAGCAACAGCGCCTTTCAAAATGGAACATGGTAATGTTTGTACAGTGTTTGCGGCAGAAATAAGCGCTGCAGGGGTAATTACCGAGATGGTCCTCGGCAATAGAGACCTACCACCAGTAAAGCACGATTTAAAACAGCTTCTTTCAATAAGTTTTACTCATCACACATGAGCGTTCACGGGGTCCTCTTGGTGGTACATGAAAATTATATTGGTAATGACGGAAATTCTAAGAAGATAAAATAGTCAATTTTATTGTAATTTATTATATCTACAATATATACTTTATAAGTAATAACTTGCTAAGTTGCTAGAAAATGAAGAGAGACAAAGAGTACATTTCAAAGTTAAGATTGACTATATATATAAATAGAACTTTTTTTTTCTCCAAGTTTCTTCTGACTCGTTTAGAGTTCTTGTCTACATAGACAATTATTGCATTAAAGAATTAAGACGCTTATTTCGAAATCGCTTATTACTATTTGCAGTTCTCTGTGCAAAGTATTTACAACATTCTAGAAACTTGTTCCTAATTTCCTTATAGCTAATCAAATAACTCAATTTTCTTATATATATTTTCGTGTCTAAGTCTATTTCTAAATCTATTCGTTTTCTTCTGAACATTGGACACTGCACAATCAGGTGTATGATTGTTTCTTCTTGTAAAGGATCGGAAACACATGCCGACCTATTGTTGCACTTGAAGCAAAACAAATACTCCAAAAATCCACTATGACCTGTGATCACTTGCGTGAGTAACTTATCTGTAGATAGAACTTAAAAGAAACGAGAAAAATATTTAGGAATTGGTGTGGAGTTCTCAATGTGGGGTTAGTCATCAACGTGAAGTTTTATTAAGGGGTACGCAAAAAACCGAAAGGTGGGTTGAAAGTCATGGTTGAGGAATATTAGGGAATGGACTGGCATATCTGGGGCGTACGAATTATTCCGCCGAACCAGAGACAGAAAGGACTGTAGCACGCTGATCGCCAACCTTCACTAGTTGGAGAGGCACTTTAAGAAGAAAAACGGTTGAGAAGCACTGATTGAAAATAATCTAATAGCGATTCTAAAAATAAACCGTTCGAAATCGCATAACAGGAAATAATACATACATATTTCCTCAATTGGGGAGAAGGGGAATAACTTCTTCAATGTTGTATACAATAAAGTTATTCATCGAAGCGACGGGATGAACTTACCGTCCACGTATTGGTAAATAGACCAAACTATGTGGCGCATGTTAGGATGACGAACACGACACTATGTGCCGTCGCCTTGAGATATAAAGTGTTACAATTCTTCACCTCACTAGTTCACCAGCTGTAAAGCCTATCAAACGGGAACACACTGATTTTAGCACACTACTCCTTGGCGATAGTAATAGGAGCTGCGGTGGTACCCAGGCGGTCTGATATTGCACCGTGATGCAAACTGGTTAAGGTGAATAAATTATATTTCCCTTACAGCTTCATATCCGCGCATCATTCTAAAAGCAGCTTAGAAAGTGGAATGGAGAATACTGAAGATTAATGACGAAAGTAAAATCGAAGATGCTCTCCTAAAAGGTTAAGATAAAGGTAAGATTATACAAAATCAATAAAATAGAGTAGACGTTCACTGATGTGAATATGGTAAATATATATATGGTCACTGGTGGTAGGTCTCTGTCGCCGTTACTAATGGTAAGGTTCCTTTATGGAGACCGTCTATGTAGGTACCACCGCAGCCGCCAAAACGTAGTATGCAAACATACCTGATTTCGGGAATGAAGTAGCTAGTTTAATTACTCGAGTAACGAGACTCAACATTTTATGTTTTAGGGCAACGAGCACAAAGTAGTGCAGTGTATAACATCCTAACTAACCTCACTTTGATATGGGCAGGCGTATCGCTTAATATCAGATGAACAACTCGCTCGACTCGTCGCTTCGTTGAATAAAAAAAATGTATGAACCTTTCTCGGTATGCTACAATTGTGACATCACAGTAATGTTGGCACAGTACTGTGGTACCTACTTACACGATCTCCGGCAACAGAGATCAGTAAAGACATCATTTCAAAGACAGGAAACATATAAAAAAATCACAAATAATGTATTTGAATTCCCTCAGTTAATTATTCCATTACTTAATAAGTAAATTGGGACGGGTTCCGTCTCTCCACTCTAAGTCTAACGAAACATGTTTACAGGAAGTTGGGAAATACCAGAACTGATTATACCTGATTCACTACTCACTACATTGGATAATGAGTCAGCTGTGACGTCAGAGGTGAGTCGTAGCAGAACCGAGCACTTGCTTTAAACGAATTGATCGGCCGATATGGAAAATCAAGTATACTAGCTGTTCCCCGCCGGCTTTGCTGGACCTAATATACAATTAGGAAGTTTGAGAGAAGAGCAGAGTATGAAAGATGAGAATGTGGTATTAGAATTAAGACAAATGATGGTAAATGTAATTAGAAAATAAAGGCCCTGACTCACAACACGCAGAAGGAACAATAAAATATATATATATATATATATATAAAGCTTGGCACTTGTCTGAAATATTCTTTGTCAGCGACTGCAAACGCAAATGACTTTCTGTATCAACCGTTACCATAGCAACCGCATAAATAATACAAAATGATTATAAAACTTAATTAGATATAAAATGATGAAGGATCTATGATATTCAAAATATAAATAGCCTATAATCATCTAGTAATCATTCCGCTTCGAATCTCTCTCTATCTCTCATCATGTTCCCGTGTCGATACTGTGCACTAGTTTTCACGTGATTGGCTAACAAAAACTCATTTTCATTGTATATATTATTGAATAAAGCGACGAGACGTTCACCTGATAGTAAGTGATGCCCATAACAATATAGCGTTAGAATATACGCAGCACCTACATTCTGCTCGTCGTTTTCAGACATAAAATGTTAAGTCTCGTTACAATTAGCTACAGCGCCCTTTAAGCCGGAACACAGCGTTTGCTCACTACTGTCTGTCCGCTGAAACAGTCGCTGCGCTAGTACTCAGGTTTTGTAATGTCTATCAGCTGTTCTTATTAAATACAAAGAGGCTTTTGGAAGAGGCAGCCATTTTTTATTAAATTATTAGAGGAGCAACCCTAGCGCTGACCACGATACTCAGACATGAGGAAACGACCCTAGAGAATAGAGTAACATTTTAAATTCTTAGTAATATGTTTGGACCTTTCACTCGCTTACTGACTTCCAGTTTGAAGGACGTTGGAGCTATAGAAATTAGTGGAGCAGTTATTTCTTATATTGAGTTTTCAAGGCGACGATCGCAAAATATTGCAGTGCAACCTTATTAGTACTACTTCCAGTTGTCTAGGGTTCCCAGCGGAAAACCGGTTATTATACTTTCTAAGGTCATAACCATTGCAAACGTAACGGAAAGGGGACAACAATAGCATAATTAACTTCCGCCGTTATGTTTGAATGTACTCATTGTTAAATCAAACCTGTCGACTGGTTAGCTCACTGGCGGCTGACTCAACAAGGTGGCAATGGTCTGTTGGTCACATTGATGATGGTATCGACCAATAAGCTTTCATCTCACCTCCATGAAAACGTGGCGCTAATTAGGATATCATACACTGCACCAGATTGCGCTCCCCTAAGAGATAAGATGTTGAGTCTCGTAACCCCAGTCATTTCCCTAGCTACAACGTCCTTCAAACCGGGATACAATAATGTATACTCAGTACTGTTTGGCGGCAGAATTAGATGCTGCGGTTGTACCTACCTAGACGTTCTCTGGCCACAGAGACCTACCAGCACAAAATACTTCTACTATTAATATATTTAGGATTCCTGGATATTCTACTATGAAAGCCTATTTTAAGTTTTATATATACATATCACTATGTCAGTCTGTAACAATAAAAAAAAATGGTTTTAATTTCATGAGTCTACAATAAAGCACGATTGGCGACCGATGGTGGAGCAAGGACCTCGAATAGCGATGACTCAGTGTTAGCGGGCCTTCCACTCGGTGGTTCGACGATCTGATGAGGGTCACGCGAAGCAGCTGGATGCGGGCAACGCAGGACCGATCAATGTGGAGATCTTTGGGGAGACCTACGTCCAGCAGTGGACGTCTTTCAGTTGAATATGATAGTAGGATACCATTTAATAAGAAATTTTTTTTCTTCTTAAGATTCTTTATGATGAGAGACTCAGGTTTCTACTAGATTTATGATACTCACCACGTAGATTACATGACCCATTACGATGAGTTCAGATTGTATTCAAGTACTAGTTTAAATGACACTGTTCTTGCTGGACGTAATATAGAATTAAATTTGAAATTTGGAATATTCCTACCAAAGTTCAAATCTCTGGGCGTTATGGTAATCTCTTATGTATGTATGGTGGTAGGTCTCTGTTGCCGGAGACTGTCTAGTTAGATGCCAACCGCAGCACCTATTTCTGATGAACACATCTATGTTCCGATTTGAAGGGTGTTGTAGCTAGAGAAACTATTGGAGTAATGAGACTCGGCGTCTTGTCTCAAGGCGACGAGTGCAATGTGGTGCTGTGTGTAACACTCTAATTAACGCCATTTTGTTATTGGCGGGCGTATTACTTATCATGAGGTGAACGTGCTGCTCGTCTTGTCGACTTATTAAATAAAAAAAAAATATATATAGACAAAACTCGAACGAAAGAATCTATATATATATATATATATCCGCTGGTAACGAAATACTAAAAATAGTGGAATATTTATTAACATACATGTAGTGATGAGAGACGAAAAAAGATTAGCGTGGTGAGTCTGTAGAGCTCTGCAGTAATGGATATAGTAGATATATTCGAGATAACCGTACGATCAAAGTCAACGGGAAGCTGGTTCCACGCACATCGCAGTTTTTTTTTTTAATTTAACGATGATTTGTACGTACGCCCGTAGAGCCATATATATAAAGAACACGTTTTCCTTGAAGCCGCTTCTTGTTTGCGGCGACAACAAATTGTTGATAATGGAACGTGTCGTATTAAACTAGCTCTTGCATTCGGCTATATCTGCGATAAATCTCTTTATTTCTTCTTCATCACTCTCTCACTGTCGATGATCGTGATTACACACACTCATCATGGAGTGCAGTCATATGAAGAGTGGACCGGACGGTGTATATTGCCACCCACCACCGTTCTAATAATTTCGATTCATGTAGTAGGGGCCCTTACTTCTCTCGAACAGTTTCCGGACTTGTCGTGGAGGACGGAACTTATTACCGTGGCTTGGTCACTCATAAAGAAGCTAAGCGGTATCTACCCGGCCGACCCAAGGTGACTGCTCCAAGTGGGCTATGTGACCTTGAGTGTGTGTCGGTGGGCTGCGGGGGCAGACTTGTACTGCCCTTCTCAGCCGTGGTGGAGTCACGTATGGAGAGGAGTGTCGGTATTGCGGCTTGCCGCTATCCCTATCGTCCGCAGCCGTAATGAAGTTGGCGGCCGAGCCCATCAGACCCACTACAGGTTGAGATATGATACACGTGCCCATAACAACGTGGTACAAATTACGACGATATCCACTGTACCACCTTGTGCTCATCGCCTTGAGACAAGATTTAAATTCTCGTTACCCCACCTGTGTCACTAGCTATAGATCCTATCAAACCGGAACACATTAGTATATGCACACTACTGTTTAACCGCTGAAATTGGAGCTGCGGTGGTACCTATGGTGGTAACTGAGATCTACTTAGTTCTCTGGCGCAGCGACTCAAAGTGAGTCTTGAGACCTACCACCACTACAAATCACGCTAACAAGGTACAAGTTGGCGGATGTCTCATATCTAAGAAATCGCCGGAAATCACCGGAAGCTCATCGGGAATCAAATGAGCGCCTATAAGAAACGGTATAATATGTACGATCAAGTTACAAAGTCATCAAGGTTTGCAATAAAACATTTAACTTCCGGAGAAGTACTGCTACACGAATGTTATTGTAGAATTGCAATCTACGTCCAGCAGTGGACGTCTATCGGCTGATGATAATGTTGAAGAATCTATAAATACCTTTTTAATCACATGAATCTGTCAGAAATAAATGTACTTTAAGTTAACTTTATTAACTTGTCCTCCTTGTGCTACATAATGAAGTTTTTACAGTTCTTTTTCCTATAATAAACTGAAGTTTTGAGCTAACTTTATGTTTAGTTTTATAACTCAAATAACCAAAGACTTTTTTTATTCAATTAAGTGACGTGACGAGCGGGACGTTCACTTGATGATAAGTGATGCGGCTGCCCATAACAACGTGACACCAGTTAGGATGTTATACACATCACCACTGCGCTGGTCGCCCTAAAACATAAGATCTTAAGTCTCGTTACTTCCTGTAATTTCACTAGCTAAAGAGTCTCTCATACCGGAAGACAGTAATGTTTGCACACTACTGTTTGGCGGCAGAAAAAGGAGTTGCGATGGTAACTACCTAGACGGTCTCTTGCAAGAGAAACCTACCATACATACATATGTCACGCCTCATTCCCAATGGAGTAGGCAGAGACCAGCTCTCTCCATTTGCTACGATCCTGGCACACCTCTCTCGCTTCCTCCACTTTCATGAGCGTCTTCATGCATGCTCGTCGGATGCGAGTACTTTCTTTAGGACATCTACGATTTGATCGGAATGTGTCCGCCTAGGTCGACTTGCACCGATTTGAACCAAACTTACCACCAGTGAAATTTCAGTCAGATGTAATAAACATTTATTTATGTAAGTATTAACTATTACTATTTTTTCTAAGACTTACTTTCCTAAAACCTGCCTTCAATACCTCCTGTCCTCAGATTATCTAACAGTGAGTGCCACGTAGACATTGAACCCACCCTCTGTACCTTCAGGTATCATTAGGTTAAATAAATCTATCTATATATATATACAATAAAATACATTTTTGTTTGTTAGCCAATCACGCGAAAACTAGTGAACGTATCGACACCGGAACATGATCATTCGGCCCGGAATTGGTTAATTTCATAGATCCTTAATCATTTTATTTCTAATAAATTTTTATAATCATTTTCAATTCCTAATATTTATGCGGTTGCTATGGTAATGGTTGTTATAGAAAGTCACTTCCGGTCTAAATCTATATTACGACCAGCAAAACGGGCGAGGAACAGCTAGTATATATGATGAGTAAAATAGTTTGTCTCGTTTAGTTTGTGAGACTTATTTAACAAATTTCAATGATACAAAGAAGCCTACATCCGGTTCTCTCACGGTGTGCAACCACTGCTTACAGTTGATCTCACTGTTTGTATAAAAACATCAAGTTACAATAAGCCATTGTTAATTCGGAATCGTGCTTCAATGCCGCGTGTGATATTGCATTTTCTTTCAATCGAATCTTTTGTATAAACACATAAATAAGTAGGGATTCTTTTACATAACATTACTTTATTTAACTTAGATTAAATCCTTATTACATATACATTTATATTTTTATTATTCAATTAAGCGTCGAGACGAGCGCGACGTTCAACTTACGATAAGTGATACGGCTGCCCATTACAACGTGGCGCTAATTAGGATCACATACACTGCACCTCATTGCGCTCGTCGCCTCAGACAAGATGTTAAGTCTCATTACCCCAGTAATTTCAGTAGCTACAGCGTCTTTGAAACGGGAACACAGTAATGTTTGCACACTACTGTTTGGCGGCAGAAATAGGCGCTGCGGTGATACTTACCTAGACGGACTCACGCAACAGACACCTACAACTAATAAATAACTTATTTATTACTTTATTATCATTATTGTATATACAAAATTTTTAAGTGACATGCGTTTCTAGTATGCTCGATTATATTATTATTGAACCTACGAATAATATCTCTTGCCTCCCACGGTTCATGACGATTAGAGTACAAAGGGTGGACTTAATGCTGTAATAGCATTAATTCCGCCTTATAACCCCAGGGGTGTAAGGAACCCGCACAACTCACGGGTCGAATCTGCCTCACTAGCTTACTACTAACCTTACCTGCTAGTGGTGCACCCTGTTAATGCCAGCGTGATAGTAAATAGCCTAAACCCCCCATATGAACTTCTACAAACGATGGCTCGTAGTGCGTGGCGGTTCCGGAGGCCATGCTCACTGGCGCAAGACCAATAGATGTGAAGCTCTGTGAAGGACACCTCTTTGAAGGTCCAGCAGTGAACGTCTATTAGCTGATCATTGACTTTGTACCCTAATCGTGTACCTAAGAAGCAATAATTAAATAAAATATCGTAACTCTTGATCCGTACTGTATATTTAACGCTTAACATGTTTTCCGATGAGTAATAACAGTAAAACCAAATAACATTACATTTTATAAATACTATAAGGAAAATTCGTATGATGTTATATTATGAATAATAACGATGTCCACGAAGGAATTTAAAAAAAAACATACTGACTCCGGAACCTATACTTATCAGGAAAGTCAAGGTCATTTATTCACCCAGTTAAATAAATGCAGATTGGCGAACGCCTCGTGTCTACAATAGCTGTTCTTGGAATATTTTTAATAAATAAATTAAGTCACTATAGAATTACTTATGTTATATATTAAAAGATTATTTTTTTATTCAATTAAGAGGGACGCTCACTCGATGGTTAATAATGTGGCGCTAGTTAGGATGATATATCCTGAACCACATGACGCTCGTCGCCTGCGACATAAGATGTCGAGTCCCATTACCCCAGTAGTAATACTAGCTACAACGCCCTTCAAACCCGACACACAGAAATGGTTGCCCACTACAGCTTGTCGGCTGCAATAGGCCCTGCGGTGGTCCTAACCTAGACGGCCTCCGGTCAACAAGGTCCTTGTTGACCTATCACCATTATGGTTATAATTTTTATTAAAACAGAATGGTACTAAGTTGGAGATAAAGTAGCGCTGGTAACATCATGAAAATAATGTCAGGTTAAGGTTATTTACTGATAAATATTATTAGAGCACATACTGTTTTTACAAAATTATATAAAAAAATATGTAGTAAGCGTTGAGAATAACATATTTTTATTTTTCGGCGAAGAGGCGGAACGAACGAGACATTCGCCCTATGGTAAATGATACTACCATGCCGACGTGGCGCTAGTTAGGGTGACACTCACTGCATGCGTTATGCTCGTGTCTTTATGATCACGCTACACAGCAATTTCCATAGCTGCAGCCCTTCAAACCAGAATTAAATAATATTTGCACACTAATACACGGCGGCAGAAATAGAAGTTGCGATGGTCCCTACCTTGACGGTCTGCAGCAACGGAGACCTACCACTATTGTTATTGAAAATATTGTTTAATAAAAAAAAAAGTTTTCAAATAAAACAAATCTTTAATGTATACAAATATAATTTATTGATGCACGCTCTTAATAATAATTTGAGATTGTTAATTATCACAGTTTCAAAAAGAACTTGTATATTACATGATAAATATTCATTTATCTGCATACATATTATAAGTGAATCATCAGGAAAAAAAAATTGATGTTACAACATTTTAGATGAAATTTCATTGAATTACAAATATGGAATTTAAGTAGCTCAAAATTAAAGTCAAGTTGTCAAGTCTATCTTCTGTTTGCAATCCTGATAATCATTATATGATTGATTCTCCATTGGTTTTTGGCCAAGTTAACGAGCACTTTAGATACTGAGATACTTGGTATTGCAGATCCAATTATAAGAGTAAAGAAACTTATATTAACTTACAAAAATAATTTCACATTTAACAGTGGCTCAAATTGCTATAACATACTTTAATCAACAGCAAATATAAAAATGTTCCTAGTTTAAAATAATCATTGTTGAATATTAAATTTGCATAGCAACCCATATATAATAAGATCATGATTTTTATAATAATTTTTGGACTATTATTTATAACATTCAATTATTTCATTCAAGTTGATTCAATTTCATTTTGATAGCCCTGAGTAGTACATCAAATGTCTTTTCTATGTTATTTAATGTAGAATAAAAAAATCCAAAATACATGCAATAGCAATAAATTATATATTCTATTCTATGTACAAAAAGCACATAATTCACAAAGATAATGCACTGTTGGATGTGAAAAAAAATATTTTACTCAGAATATAAACTTCAACATAAAATGCTTAACCAAGTCTTCTAATAATATGCATTAATCTTTGATTTTATAAAAATAATAATTCTCTTAAAATATGTTTTACACTAATTAGATCAAGTATTTATCTGCTTGACCTATGGCGAGGTCAAAAGTATTGATTATTTTTTATAAATCTCCAAACCAGCTAGAACATAATATGAGTTTGCCTAAGACTATAAACTAAAATAAAGAAGGGAAATGATAAAATCCACCAAAAACAATAGAGTTTGTAGTTTTCTCTATAATTAAATAGCAGAATGGTCTATTGGCTTCAAATCTAACAGAACCCATACGGTTTGTGAACTCTGCAACAGTTAGTGCAGCAGCCTCAGTGCCCTCTTCGGTCACTTCAATAGCAGCTTTATGAGAAACCTTTGTCACATACATGGGGATTCTAGACATCAATGGCAAACGCACCTTAGACACATCAAATAAATCATTTATGCCCAATTGGTTCTTCAATGTATCCAATAAATCTAGACTAGAATCAATTTTAAAGCGTGGTATAAAACAGTCTACTTCATCATCTCCATACTCCTCATTGGATATTCTTAAGTTTTCAAAAATTACATCTAATGGTACATTATTAAAATTTAAAAACATATCTTGTAGAGAAACACCAGGATTGGGCAGCATAACAAGCATAGAGAGTCGGTTTTCTTTACCATAAGGAAGTTCTATAACTCTTGCATTTAATTCCATAATGTTTGCAAAGGGATAATTGTGACGGTTGTACATCATGTTCACTTCACCGATCGTTTTGCCGGTACTGTCGTAGAACGGTTGTTTTCTGGTGTAACTTTTGTTAAATGGCACAGTCCATTGTCCCTTGAAATACAATGCACTTATTAAAATCATTTGAGTCTCCTCAAAATCTCTGCTATCTGTCAAGTGTGGTATCTTTCCATGAGTTACTTTTTTGATTGCTTTATTTATTAACTCAGATATCTGATTACCCGTGAAGTTTAATTTAACTATTTTCGTGTCATACTGACTTGCAATTGCAACAAAATCCTCGAGCGGTAATTTCTTTTCATCAACAAAAATCGCATTAAACTTTTCGAGGTCGACGGTAGTAGTGTTAACTTCTAGCCACTTAACGATTTTATGAAAGTCTTCTCTCGTTTTTGATCTCAACTTCGGCGCGACTCGAATAGCATGGCAAATTTGTTTTAAAGTATCACCTGTTGCACCTTCTGATATAACAGCCAACGCCGTCCACACAGTGAATGGAGACATTACTAAGTTCTCACTTAGTTTTTGCGTTATTGTTGTGTGATATAGAAGCTCGATGGAAAAGTTGCCAATTCTCTCGGTAAGCCCATTGTGCAGGTTAGTTTTATTAACGTTTTGGCCGTAACACGAAGATATTACAATGGACACAAAAAGAAACGCCAACATTTTAATTAAACACACAATCTTTGATAATGTAAATATCATGCCTGATCTGACCGACACGACATTCACGGCCGAGTAACGCGGTGATAATGTTACGTTAGACGCGGAAAATCAACTCACTGTCCGGTTTGCATGCTCAGCCGCTTAATATGTAATATGTCCCCACTAAAGATCGCTTTTATTAGTAAATATTTACATAAATAACACACACACCCGAACCGACAAGCGCAATATAATCGCATGTCAAATCAAAGCAGACAGATTATTATTTTTACACTGAAGTTGACAATGGAATTAAAACTAATGGTTTTTAAACGTATATAATTTTAACAAAAAAAATATTAATGAAGAAAAACATGTAATAGTATAATCACTAAATTGTTTATATTACCCCTGTAAAGTATTTAAACATACGTGTAATTTTTTTATTATCCATCCGGCTCTTGACGGAAAGACGATCCAAGGCATATCACTTACCAATAGTAGAACGTTCCGCTCTAACCGTTGCTTTGTGGAACAATAATATGAAATTAAAAAATCAAACTATTTAAATCTATTTGTCTAACATTTTATTAATATCCTTTTTATGTACATTTCCTGCTTCAACTAATATCCGTCCGATTGCTTTCACGAGTCTGATTTTGAATCTGGATATGATTACATGATCTTCGTATTCTATGCTTTTCAGGTCCCTCTCGATGTAATACTTGAAAGTCTGCCAAAGCATTTCCTTCGCTCTCAGAATACTCTCGACTTGGCTGTAAAGAAAAAATCATGAAGAATCCACTCAAGAGATTTTAAGTGTTAAAAACGTAAGTTTCTTCACCTAAAAGAAAAAGAAACTGCGTAGAAAAGTAATACGTATGTACGTAGGCCTGTTGATGTTTGTAATAATATTTATGACAAAAACTCTTACTGAAGATAAATAGAAATTGGAAAGAAATACAAAGTAGGTGGAATGAATCTGCATAAAAATTCTAACAGATGCCAAATTTTACAGATTTTATACGGTTCTCATAAAATCCATACAAAAATGTTTATATTAAATTACGCGTCCATATCATTTAATATTTTATTGTAGTTATAGTGTTTAAAAAAATTTACCTAGTCGGTACGTGCACGTCGAGTCTGTGTCTTGGCAGGTTTAATATGGCCGTGTCCTCATCATCTGATTCCTGTTAAACAATAATAGATAGCGGTGATGTTACAGTTGTAGATAGAGAACACGCGGGTTCGACTCCTATTGAACTTGAACTTCCGCTGGAGGAGATATTTTTTCCAGTCCCAAAGGTGTGAACATGGAGCTGCCTACATCATGTCATTATTTAAATCGCCATATTGTATAAGTAGTTTTTTTGATAGTGTTAGAAACAGTTTTGTCATACCTTCATTCGAATATCGCCCTTGGAGAATAGGAGGGCGGTATGTGGTGGTATAACGGACGTTTTGTATACCACTAGGGCGCGCCGCTCTTCGGAGTGGTAGCCGCCGAAGTATGCCAGGAGTTGTGTGCTGCCGCTGCGTTTCTTTATCGAGTAGTTAACGCTCTCGCTACCAATGTGCGCCCTATCGCCTCCGCTATACAGATAAACCAACATCATTACCATCTCATGTCAACCGGTGGATGTTCACAGGTGGACAAAAACCTTTTATGTATTTGACAAAATACTTTTTTGATGTTACGCTTGAAGTCTCAGTGGCTTATTTATTTTTTCATTTTATTCAATGAAGAGAGGACGTTCACCTGATACCACTCTGTCAATAACAAGGTTGCGCTAGGATTATTACACTGCCCTACATTGCGCTGATCGCCTTGACACAAAATATCATATATCGTTACCTCGGTAATCACTCATCGCCCTTCAAACTAGAACAAAGTACCATTTGCAATAGTATCCATCCAGATGATCTCCATCAAGGAGGTTAAACTACCGGATATGACCTCTGAATGAGATATACATTTTATTATTGAATTAAACATTTTGTAAGGTTGTTTTGTAGAATATTGTGTATCCCTGTTTTATAATTAAAATTAAGCATAAGAAATTATATAATAATTATAACACATTATCTAAATAAAAATGTCTGTATTATAAAGGCACATTAACTTTATATGAAATAAAAACCTACCCAGTAATTAATTCAACGATATTCTTCAACTTGCCCTTGGTGCGGACCTGTCGCTTCGTTTTCAGCACGGCGTCGGAGCCTGATAAAAAGGTGGCGACTGTCAGCTCATCAACACCCGAGAACCGGTTCAGCTCATCAATGTCCGGATCCGGTTCGATGATGCCGGACTTAAACAGTTGTTGCAGATGGAGATTCGATATTGCTGGAGGATTGAATATATTCAGTTTTAGCAAGAATTAGATGGAAATGGCGGGGAGAAGGAAGAAGGATTTCCAGCTTAATTCTAACTTGATGGATGCAAATAGTAAACTTATGTTTTGATCTGTCATATAAATATCTCCAAATATAATTTGAAGAATGCTCATAATGATGAAGATATAGATATTCGTGTTATTTAAGAAAATCTTCGCCAGGAAACCGACATATTTCAAGAACTGACAGCTTTCATGGACATATGACATCGGCACGATGGATTAATGATGAATATATAGACTTCATTCCCTACTTATGAGAAAAATCTCCAAATTTCAGTTGTACGAATTAATAGGAGAACTATTTAAAAAAATATTATTTTTATTTTTCTCTTAGAATATGATTTATCGATATGAAAATCGATTTTTTATCGACTCGATATCGATTAAACTGTCAATTTATTCAGTTGTATTTGTCACTTACATTTGACGTAGTTAAGCCGGTCTTTACGCATTCCCACTTTGTCGCACCATTCGCCCACGCCCACCCATCCCTTCTCGTGCAGCTCCCGTTCGAACTCGTCCTGTATCCAGTGCAGGGCCGCGTGGTCTGACGTCTCGCTATATTTACGTTTCATTTCGCGGATTTCTGATGAATAAAATTTAAGGAAATTTTGTGTAAAATGTTATAAATACTTGTTTCTATTTTTTCTTGTAATTGAAATTATTTTTTAAAGTTAAAATAACGTTAGGATTAGTAGTGTAAGCTAGTCTTTTTTTAAGGTAGTTTAAAAAAAAGCTCTGAAAATCGATTGGCGGAAACTATGAACGACAATACACTGAAAATCATAATGATATTTTTTTAATCACAGGTTTACTATTAGTGTCATCGATTTTCATTTTAAAATAAATTAATTACATATATTTATTACATAGTTTAAATATTTCTTTCTCTCTCTTGATTGGACGTGTGTTACGGACCCTCTAACATACTGAATCCGCTGAGTTGCGTCTATTCCTATTGACACAGGTCTACATGCAGCTTCTTATCCGTACTTAGTGCGAAATAAGAAGACACCGAGACCGTTGGAGACACCTGGTACCACAGCATGGCAAGCGAATACAGAGCAGTCAAAGATCAAACATCGAGTTAGATTGACCTATGTAGTATTCATTTATATTGTAATAATTTTTTTAATAAATAGTTTAAAAATTTTTTTTTTGGAACCTCCCTGGAGCCGATGTAATTCGTAGGTTTATGTGTGTGCTAAAATAATTTTTATTTTTATTTATTTATTTATTGTACACTAATTACAAGATATGAAATACAATATAATATACATAAATGTACAATGGGCGGTCTTATTGCTCAAAAAGCAATTTCTTCCAGACAACCCATTGGATAGGAAGACGTGAACTGAGATCAGAGAAAAGATAGTGGTGCACTAAATAAATAAAAACTAAAGCATTTGATGAAACAAACAAGCAATAGCAGAAATAGAAGTAGCTTACTATTTTAATTCTATTATAGTAGTTAAGTAGTGAGTACGACTATAGCGAACAGAAATAAATTGATTTATGTATTAGTTTGGAGAGAGCTGTTCCTAGTAAAATTATCTGGTCGATGAGAACACACGCGGTCTTAAGGCATCGAGCACAATGCGTTGCAGTGTATATCATCCTAATGCCACATTGTTATGGGCGGGTCTATCGCATACCATTAGCTGAACGTTTTGCATGTAGCTTCGTTTTATCCTATAAAAAACCTACCATCCCTCCTGTCGGGTGCGTTGTCAAACAGTTCGACGTTGTCGGAGCAGTGCGTTACCAGGTTCGCCATAGCGACCGTGTTCCCGAGCGCAGCGGAGTGCAACAGGCAGCATGAAAGGCGCGGGTGTAACGTCATACCACTCAGCAGTACGCCAAGTCGGGTCAACCCCTCCGATGCTGTCAGCGCCCCTAAGCATAGAACATACTATGAAATCATTATCATCAGTCCAAAACCATCCACTGCTGGATATAGTCTTGGTCACTTGTTCCTCTTGCACAAAGCGATTAAATATTTTTCTGCTTACTCACCTAAATCAATTAAATCCTTTACAGCTAATAAAATGGACTTCCTGCTTGGCGGCTCTGGAAGTTGAGAGAGGAAGCTTTCGACCTTATCCTCTGGAGCATATGTCTTACAATTGAGTACAGTCTGTTCCAGGGGTATCCTACAAAGTAAATCATTTAACAAGCGTAAGAAATAACCATGATATGAATTAAATCTTATTTTACTTATTTACATAGTGATGATGATGAGTTGTGGGATGATATACATTGCACCACATTCCTCTCGTCGCTTGGGACATAAGATGTCGAGTCTTGTTGCCCCAGTAATTACACCAGCTATAGCACCCTTCAACCGAAACATAGGGATATTGGCACATCACTATTTGTTAACTGCTGTGGTACCTGTCAAGACCATTTCCGGCAACAGACGCCTCACATTCACATAAAAATAGATTTTTAGACTGATTATGACTAAGACATACAACATATATGCAAACAGCTTTATTAATAGTAAGTTACCACCCTTACTTATGAATCTAAATGTAATCCTAAACTGTTACATGTTATCAATTTAGAAGAGGTTCTCTCCAGATGGGATACTTTCATAATTTTAGTCACCTTAATATTTCAGGTGTCGTGAAAGGGTTGAAACTTTCTTCTCGCTTCTTCGTATAAAGCCTGAAGCAATGTCCTGTAAACGATTAAACTTTGTTTTTCAAGAGGAAGCGACTAGACCAGTGTTTACCATCCTTTTATGTGCCACGCCCCACCGTAGCCTTTTTAAAACTCTATGCCCCCTATGTAACACACAATTTTTAATATATAATAATATTATCATTTACGAATTTGCTTTTTTCGTTAAATTTGGGACTGCAATCAAGCATGACTTGGAGCGAGAGAGCCGAGTTAAACTCGTGTCGAATCCATTTTCGAATTGTCCCCCTTAACAATTAAATTGCTCTCCTGTGGGGCGTGGGCACTACGAGGGTAAACACTGGACTAGAAGAACAGGATGTTCACTTGTTGTTGGCGACATGTCTATAAGTAAAAATGCGGTGCTAATGACAAGGGATTGCTAGTAGTTCAAATAGGAAGAGTAATGTTTATACAGTACTGCTTGGCGGCGGAAATAGATATTGTAATTTTTTTTTATACGACGAAGTGATGAGATGATGATATGCCTACTGAAAACATGGCGCTAGTTAAGACGAAGTACACTGCACCTTATAATGCTCGTCGCTTTGTGACAAAAGATGTGAAGGCTTGTTACCTTAATAATTTCACTAGCTGCAGCACCCTTGAAACAGGAATAAAATAGTTTTGCGGCGGAAACTGACGTTGCGGTGGTATTTAGACGATCCTCGGCAACAGAGACCTATCACCAGCTGAGTATTTCATTTTGAGTGTTTTATACCTGGTTGTACTCTGCCAGCTCTTCCAGTTCGTTGTTTAGCGCCGGCTTGCGACACCCACACGGTCTCCAAACTTGCGGTACCTGAAAAATATATCCTGTTGTAATAAATTCGCCAAGCGTGATCTGCGTTAATTAATAGCTATAATAATGTAGTGCATAATTAAATATTTAATTATGTAATATTTGAAAGAGCAGGGCACGTTGATCAAAGGACTGACGGCTGATGGGGCAGTACGGTCCTTGAGCGGCGCCAGCGTACCGGTAGATGTAATTGGAAGGCCCAGGAGGTGGACCGACAATCTGCTGAAACTCGCAGGAACCTACTGGATGCGAGCAACGCGGGATCGATCGATGTGGAGATCTTTGTGAGAGGTCTGTGTCCAGCAGTGGATGTCTATCGGCTGATGATGATGAATATTAAAAAAAAGTTTAGATTATCGGTACATAGTTAATAGTTACCTGTGCCTTCCTTTATCCGGTTCTCCTTATGTGCACCGGTATCCACCACGTACACCACATCGGGTATGGTTATGGACGTCTCTGCAATGTTTGTTGCTAGAACTATCTTCCTTATACCTGGTGCGGGTCGCTCGAACATTTTCGTTTGATCTGTGGTCGATAACCTTAAAAAAGTGTAAGTGGCATGTAGCATCACATACATACTATATAGATTATAACTTTTACTTGTTACTTCAATTTATAAAAAATTCACGCTGGTACGCGTGCGTTTCTAGAAACTGCCTAACTATTACTACTTTTCTAGAAACTACATAGCTACAGTGTCTATTACTGCCGCCAATCAGATAGTGTTTTTTACGTTTTTTTTTATGCCGTTGTTCTGTAGTTTATTCCGTGGGGAAATCCTGCATTGGATACCCTTCTGCTGTCAGGATAACAGAAGAGTTATGCCGGACTCTTATCAGCAAAAACCCTGCGGTCTCTCACTCATCGCTTTTGGCCTGAACCCTGAGAAAGCTTGCGCACACAACCGTGGTCCCGACAGCGAGAGGCCTTGATAAGACCACATCTTGGGGAACCTCTATACCTAGTGAAATGACTACAAATACAATGTAGTGTAGTGTTTATCATCTTAACCAGTATTTCATTTTTATGACCGGACACAGCATCAAATGAACACCCAAAAAGACAAGTACAAAAATTATTGTCTCAAGCCGGTACCATGGCTTTAAATTACCTTGAATGAACCGGCAACACCATATGGACAGTAGAGCCAGCAAACTCTCCGTCCAGCAGTGTCTTTACTTGTTTGATTTCTGTCCAGCCCGGGAGGAATACTAGTATGGCACCCTCAGATTCCTTTTTGTCTACTGCTTTGATTACATCCACAACCTGAAATAATTTTTCTGAAATTTTTTTACATGTACACTTGCAGTGTATCATATGGAGGGTACTGTAGCTAGTAGAGTTTTGTTATGGTGACCTAGTTTTAAAATTTTAACTAAACCATATTAAACAATTTACCAAGCTACTCCTACATACTCCTATTTCATGAAGAGATGCGACAAGCAAGACGTCCACCTCGTGGTTCATTAAATACCTCCTGATAACAATGAAGTACTAGTTATGGCAATAGACTCTGCACCACATTATTGCTCGTCTTTCTGATACACAAGATAGTTAAGTAATTTCACAATCTACATGGCTCATCAAAACGGAACACATTCATATTTTCACAATACTGTAAGATGGCAAAACGGGAACTGCGGTGGTATCTAAGCAACAAAGATCACAATGACACAACCAAGACCAATAAGCGCAGACCACGGCATGCGGTAATTCCGTCATCCCCAGGGATCCCCCATACCACACACGAACCCACAGCCACCGACAACACCCACGTCACCACACACACCTCGAACACTACCAACACGCTCCGAATCTCCGTATCACGCCGCCCTCGCTTCAGAATGCGGCGCCACAGGTACTCACACACCGCGTACACTAAGTACACCCGCGATCAGGGGTGGTTCTCACCGTTCAAAGATTCCGATACAGGCGAAGGTAGTCGGGGAACGGGTCCGCGCCCGCCCTCGACGACCGAGTAGATTCGCCAGAGAAACCAATAACCAGACACATTATAAAAACTCCGCCGTCGGATAACTACGTTACAAATAGTACACTTTTTTTTGCAAACAGGCCGTAGATCCAGGTCGACGTGCCCAGTGTCAAATAGCTGTAATAGTCGAATGGATTGCAGCGCTGACATCATTCAGAATCTTAATGACACAAATTATTACATACTACTAGGTGACCGTCGTATCATTTTATTTATCTTTAAACGAATACTTATAAAACTATTTCTTGCCTTATATTACTATAATCTTCTTTCTCCTGCCCTTTTCCCATCTATGTGAGGTCGGCACAGTATGTACTTCTCTTCCATATCCTTCTATCAGCCGTCATATCTGAATTTATACTCTTCTTACACATGCCATCTTTCACAAAATCCATTCGCGCTTTCTCCGGTCTCCCTCTACCCTTATAACCATTCACGTTCATTCTCATTACTTTCTTTGGTATATGTCCTTTATCTCTCCGCATAACATACCTGTACCACGCTAACCTCTTGCTCCTCAACTTCTCTGTCACTGGAGCAACTTTCAGACTTCCTCTGATATACTCATTCTTAATTTTATCCATCCTCGTCACACCGCACATCCATCTTAACATTCACATCTCGGCCACATGCAATCTCCTTTCATCCAAACCCTTACATTAATATAATATTACAAATAAATTTTTATTTATACATTATTGCTAAGGGGAAAGGAGACGACTCAGCTAATGCTGACCGGAACAGCAACTCCGATCAGCGCTGGTATTCAGTCTCCTCTTGTTCCCCAGTTGTTAGACCGAAGATTTATAACGTGTGCCTACTAATTGACAGTAAATATATTATTAAACTACTACGTACATATGTTCAAAAAGAAGTAATAATTTTAACCTTATCGGTGCTCTACCGAATGTATAAGTTCTGAAGGTGTCGCTCCAGCTAGCGGTGGTGTGGCGGACAGTTCACCATATTTAGCCTTCTCTCTTGCGATATAGTACAGCTGAGCGGCATTCGCAAACCCGACTTTTAAAAGATACCGCGTGTTTAATAAATTGACATACCTCTTGACAGTTAACAAGCGGTTTCCCAACTTCTTTATTACAGTTATCAGCAGTTTGAGACAATTTCAGGTGAAACTTCGTTTGGATGTCCTCTAAGTACGACACTTCCACCGGGAACGTCCGCCCGGGAACCTCCACGACTGGACAAGAACCGAAATATCTGAAAAATAAAAACACGACTGCTTATCTTGTTGCACCAGCACAGCAGTATACTGTTACTCACATCTTTTTCTGTAGGTGTAAGAGGCGACTATAGGACTTATGCCATATCGCTCAGGATAATTAGCAGAGCATCACTTATACCACCGCAGACCACACTTAGCATCGTCATGGTCAAGATATATTCTATTTAAATAAATAGCTCCTTTAATGTAATAAAATAACACGATCAAGAGTCTGTTATTATAAACATCAAATTGAATAAGACATATGTAAAAACCCAAAATTATTATGGCGATATATAAAGGAAAAACGGAACAATCTCTCTACATTTCCGGCGACTATGAGCACGAACGACGCTAATGCTACGACGGGAATTGAAATAGCCAATCTTTTTGCTGACCACATCTCTTCCGTTTATACTTGTAATGTCACGAATGGTACAGATATAGTTAACCTTAAGAAATTTAATAATCATACACAACTAATACTTACAGAAAATATGGTCCCGAAGGCTATTAAACGTATTAATGTACACAAGGGCGCTGGACCGGATAATATACCGCCTTTGTTCGTTAGAAGATGCACGTCTGCTATCGCATTGCCACTAACATTAATATTTAACCTTTCCTTATGCACTGGTCAATTCGAATCGAGTGGAAAAAAGCTAGAATTGTCCCTATATATAAAAAGGGTGACAACACTGAAGTAAAAAATTACAGACCAATCTCAATATTATCTTGCTTTTCAAAATTATTCGAGTCACTAATTTATCCAATATTATATAAACAGGCAGATGATGCTTTATCGGAACACCAACACGGATTCAGAAGCGGTCGCTCCGTGGTTACAAATCTAGTGTCATTTGTTTCTAGCGTGAGCTACGAGGTCGATAAAGGTCGTCAAGTCGACGCTGTATACACCGACTTCAGCCGCGCTTTTGATAAAGTTAGTCACGATTTACTGTTAGTGAAGCTAGAAAAAATAGGGATACATGGACCCTTATTAAAGTGGTTTGGATCATATTTATTCAATAGGCCACAAAAAATCGCTATAAATGGTTTTGAATCTAAGACGTATTATGCGCAATCCGGGGTACCTCAAGGTTCTCACCTTGGACCTATATTATTTTTAATATTTACTAACGATATCAGCGCCGTAATACAAAATAGTAATTTCTCTTTATTTGCCGATGACCTAAAACTTTTTAAAACCATTAATCACCCATCAGACGTGCAGCTCTTACAGGCAGATTTAGACAATATAGAATTATGGTGCCGCGACAACAAAATGTCACTTAACGTAGCTAAATGTTTTTCGATTTCCTTTACTAGAAAAAAGAATGCAATGGTGACGGTGTACTCTCTGAACGGAACAGCCTTATCTAAAGTTGATGAAATCCGAGACTTGGGAGTTATAATACATAGGGAACTTAAATTTCACAGTCATATTAACACAGTAGTAGAGAGAGCATCTAAAATGTTGGGGTTCCTGAAACGAAACTCTACAGATTTCAAATCACCTCAAACCCGAATGATTTTATACAACACTCTGGTACGAAGTCACTTAGAATACGCTTCTATGGTGTGGAAACCAGTCTATAGTACATCGTCACAACGATTGGAGGGTATGCAACGCGCATACACCGGATACTTAGCCTACAAGACAACCGGATTTTCATACAAAGACACTTACAACAGTCGTTTACAGTTCTTTAAAATGACCACTCTACACAATCGTCGGATAATTTCCGACTGATCCTCCACAAGGTTCTAAACAGAAAAATTAAATCACCTCCTATACTTGGGAGTATCAATATTAGAGTACCCCACAATTACCCTCGTCGTCCAATAACCAACATTTTTAGTCTCCCACAGTACAGAACTAATCTTGGAATACACCACCCGATAGCCAGAATGTGCAATGCTTATAATACATTTAATGCCAAGATACCCGAATTAGACATTTTCAGCGATTCTAAAAATGTTTTCAAAGATAAGCTGCTACATCAGCTCGCTGATATTTAATAATTTAATGATTATTTACTGAATGTGGTTTCTGCGAGATGTCACTGTGTTGAATGTAGACACCATGCTATACCTAACTGCTGATTGTTCGGAAACTGTTATTAGTTCAAAATTCTATTGTATATTTTAATTAATTGTAGTTTCTTTCTCACTTTAATATTTTTAAGCCCAAACTATGGCTAAAGCTGTGTACGCCTATAATAGGCATACATATTTAATATTGTACACTATACCTAGAACGTAAGATAGAATATAATATGTTATGCTGTTGATGTATCAATAAATAAATAAATAAATGTTGTCATTATTGAAACTACGGGCCTTCTCTGTAAAGCAGAGAGTTAAAGGTATTCATTCATCACACCGACTAAGTGCCATTTGGTGGACGTCACTTGTCTACCAAGCTTGTACCTGGTCATCGCTGGTCACCTATCAATATTACTCGCGTATCGAATCCGCGGTTCCAATTAAAGTTTAAATCACACGATCGTTTTATATACTGACCTATCGCGGCTTCTCTAAGCTATTTCAATAAAAAAAATTGTATTTGTGGAAAAACTCAAGATATCCTTAGGCACGATTAATTTAAAATAAATTAAATATGCAGAGCCAGTAAAACATGTGCGTAGTTCAAGGTATAAATGTGATGCGTTTACCTGGTAAAGACTTCCGTGTCTAAAGTGGCGCTCATCACGACAACCTTCAATTCAGGATTGAGCTGCAAAGCCCTCTTTAGCAACAGCAGCGTCAGGTCCGTATTCACATCGCGCTCGTGAGCCTCGTCTATGACAACGTGCGAGCAGCCCACCAACCCTAGATAATCACCATCACAAAATGGTAGTCGCAATGAGATTATAATAATAATAATTAAGATTTACTAATGATATGATTCTTCGTTGTCGGAACTGTATCTAATTATATTACTGTGGTAACGAAATTTAACGTCTTTTATCTCAAAGAGGCAGGCATAGTGTGATGCCCATACTATTAGATCAACATCTAGTCTCGTTGCTTTGTTAAATAAAAAAAAATGTAAGTACTATGAAACATGACTTATTACCTGGGTTAAGCTGCAGCCTTCGCAATAGCACACCGGATGTGCAAAAAAGCAGCACGCCGCTAGAGGGGCGGGGTACTTTCGAATGGAGACGTACTTGATATCCTACTGTTTCACCAACCTGAAAAACTACTGTTTACTGAAAGACCTATTTGAATAAAAAAAAATACTGAACTGGGAAAATAATGGCATAAATGGGCCTAGGAGAGATTTAAAGTGAAATTAATAAATTCATATTAGGAAATGCTGATATCCCCCAGTGGACGACGTGTGCCTGATGATGACGATGATAATGGTCTGTATTATATATCTCCTATATATTAAATAGTTAGAAGTATGCTGCTTCCATATGGCGATCTGGTAATATAAGGTGTTATAATAAAAGATGTCGATGTCTCTTCAGATAAGTGTAGCTCTCTGTACCCGGAGACCATCTGAATAGACACCACCGCAGCTTCTATTTATGCCGCCAAGCAATCAATCAAGCACGAGGGCCGTGTCAATGTTTAATCTCAATATGCCAGTTGTACAAGATAAAAAAATCCAAATCTAGTTTACTTCTTCGCTCAGCTCGTCGGCAACTCTTTGCGCGAGTCCTATGGCAGCCACCCGCCTCGGTTCGGAGACTATGGCATTCACCGACGAGCCCCATTTCCGCAGTATGGCAGCCGGCGCCCGCGTGGACTTTCCGCACCCAGCGGCACCGACCACCACAATCGCCCGAGATTCGTCAAGCTTTGACGTAATTTCCTCTCTGTGTATTAGGAATTTAGTAATTCAAAAAAGGAAATAAACAAACAGCCTTATAAATGTTCCCACTGCTGATATTCGAAGCCTTCTCACACACGGAGAAAGACCAACCACTTATGTTTTTTTTTTATTCGAGCAAGCGACGAGACGAGCAAAGGTTAGAACAATATGGTGCTGGTTAGGATGATATATATTACCAGTTTCAAGTTTGGTTCTTAAAAGAAACCGAAAGTGGTATCAACGAAAGTGAACTTTCTTTACGTAGATACTTTCAACGAGGACAGCGTGACGTGCGCGTCGTTGTGACGCATACGTCAGAGCCTTGAAACGCGTCACAATCACGTCAGCCTGCGTCACTTTATGTTCATGTACCATCATGGGATTTGGAGAGAGTTATTATAGAAAGTATAGTCGTACTTTCGGTTTCTTTACATTCTACCTGAATATGTAAACCACATACTTTTTTCCCTGAACAACCGTATGGTATAGTAGGAGAAAAAATCATGCCTTTATTTTTTTTTTCTGTATAAGCAAATAAAGTGTTAAGTCACGAAATTATTGGGGGTAACGAGTCTTAACATCTTATGTCTCAAGACGACGAGCACAATGTGGTGCTGTGTGCATCATCCTAATCAGCGCCACGTTATTGTAGGTAGGTGACATTTAACATAGAATCATCTCGCTCGTCTCATTGTATAAAAAAATTTAAATAATATGTCTATTGCTATAGAGAAAATTTTAGGTAATTTATCAAAAAAAAAGTATAGGCTTAATACTTGAATATTTACTTAGTTATGTTTTCCTTAAGTTGCAACGTGAATAAAAACTCATGTATAAATACCTATAATATATTTCTATGTGTCCCCGTACAGTCGAGGAAGGTCAAGGTCTTTTTCATATTGGGTTCCGTTCGCCAGGAAATAGGGTTCGAGGTCACGATCTCGTTACCGGAGACTGTATCGAGGCCACAAGGTCGCGGACACAATTTGGGTCGCAGCTATGATGTTTATGTAGAACGCGACACAGTTCCACCAGCGAAGGTCTTTTGAATCGTGATACTCGAAATTCGGAGATAGAGGTGAAGAAGGATTAAATGGGACGAAACTAGCTGATGGTAGATCTTTGTTGCTCACCAAACGTTACTGTGATCTAATCTTTGAAGGGTGTTGTAGCCAATTGAATTACTATTGATTCGACAAACAAAACTAACTTACGCATATTGGTCAATGGGTAAAGGTGTTAAATCTTCTTCATAATGTTCAAACTTCTGCTTTAATATCCTATCGCGCCTGGCCAATTGGGACTGGGATGGCGAATTCAGTGGTCTCCCGAATACAGGATGTATTGGTCTCCTTAAATCTGTTAGATAAAAATTATTTACAACTTTTTTTATTTGACAAAGCAAGATCTTATTATCTTACAAAATAATATTAATAAGATAATGTTATTACCTGATAAATTATTCATGTTACTTAGCTCATCATCAAGCTCTGATTCTTGCGACTCTTCCGGAAGGTTATCTACAAGCAACCTTGTTTATCATCATCTCAAATAATAGACGCCCGATGCTGCACCAGCACTTTATGGTGATGCAGCAGCGGGCTATAAATAACGTAAATTAATCAAAGAAATCTTATTTTATAAGATACAAGATCTCCTATTTTAATATTTACCTTCAGCATCTAGGCTAGAGTCTTTAGTAAAAGCGAATGTGGTAAATGCCAGCTTTCGTTTTGCTTGTTCGAAAGTCTTGTCGTAAATTATTTCTGGAAAAAGATAATTATGAAAAACAACGTAATCAAAATATTACAATTTTTTCTTTTATATATAATAAGTTAATTTACTATTTGTATCAGAATGCTACTCAGGTTCACGGGCCTTGATGATGATAGTGAGTATTGATCAAAAAGTAGGTAAAAAGTAGACGATACATTACTGAGAAGGGTGTTACCCTTCCATAGTCAAAGTCAAAAAGGACGCTGGTGCATTTTATAGTTTTTGGGGACTCTCCTAACACACAAGGAGACTACTTAATATGAATAGGTATAGGTATGGTTTTTGATGGAAGTGGTTCATCAAAAATGAATTGGTGTACACCATCATCATCATCATCAGCTGAAAGAGAATCTCTGTTGAGCACTGGCTATCCTCAAAGATTTTCACATCAATTGGTCTTGTATTTCCTACATCCACAAGATTCTCACACAATTCATTACATCATTGCTGATATACATACTAATATCTTTTTCATAGTCATTCCATATCCTTTCAATTCTTTCAATGGAGTTATCAGTAATTGTTGCTAATAGGGGCTCATTAAGATTTCTTTTGATATCATCTATAATAATCTGGTCATAAATCGGGTTTCCCTTGTTGTCTATCCTTTTGTTTACATATAGCCAGTGTAAAGCATGCATAGCACATTTTTCAGCTGCTTTCTTTTTAGAAATTGCTGTACTGAAATATATGTAGAAATATTATTAGGTGGTAGTCACAATGTGAAGCAGTGTACTTCATACAAACGAACACTTTGTTCTTATCACCAGGCATAATATTTACTATAAGGTGGACATCCTATATGATTTGTAACTCAACAACAGACTCAACTTTTTGTGAACTTTTTTATCAATTGTTTACAATTTGACATGATGTTAAGAAACAAAGCCTTTACCTATTCTAACTTTATAATGAGGTGTATTCACACATAATACTCTGCAGGTACAACAACATCATATGTATGTATGTACTCTTTGAATTGAACCAATTATTATTCAATGAAGCGACAATATGAGCAGGATAAGTAATTTGCCCATACATCAAACCGGAACACAGAAATGTTTGCACTGTATGGTGCCAGAAACAGGTGTTGCAGAGACTTACCAGTTTCTCATTTTACAAAGCAATTGTATGTTGTTAGTATATATGTAAATTTTTTCTTAGAAACACAGACTTAAACCAGGTTGTCTATGAAATTTAATTAAATAAATTTTTTGAGCTTTAGGTTCCTAGCTATTTTCATAAGGAATTTATATAACTATGTCTTCCACATCTTAGTAAATTATAAAAAATAACCTTTCAAATTTGATCTTCTCGGGCCAAATAAATGTGTATGTACATAACCAATCATGACTTTGCCCCATTTTTTTTCTTAAACCTTTTGGTGGAATCACATTCTGTTTATAGTAAATTTCAAATGCTTTGTCTGGTGTTTTGTTATTTAACTCATTTAGAATGACTCTGGGTTCCGGAAACAATTCTGATATTCTTTTCAACTCTGGGAATCAAACAAGTATATTTTGGTGTTATATTTTGAGTCAGAAAATAAGTTTTAAAAAATATTTTCTTTAAAGTAACACTTGTGTGTAATATATTTTTAACATAATATAAGGGAAAGTGTTAATCAGCAACAATTTTTCGATGCTGATAAAATTATGATATGAATATACTACATTAAGTCACATCCACAATGCCACTTTAAGGAACATCCACATAGCGCCAACAGTACAAAGAGGTGGAGAAGTATTAAACAAGCTACTACTAATTTATTATATGATCTATTACCCTAGCTGTCTTGGTAGGAAAACAGAATAAAAAAAATTGGTAGATTATATCATCAGATATTACGTAATTTCAACAGATGTTACCTTTCTCCTGTTGTGAATTCTTCAAAGCATCTCCATCTAGTAAACTATTTGAGAAGTTTCTCCTAAGCTTTTTAATTAAATGTGATGTGAATAGATATGAGAGTTTACATTGTCTCTCAAAGCAAATAGCATTGGATTTCGTTGTACAAATATCTGCAAAAATAAATAAAACGAAATGAAAAGTTTATTGTTGATAGTATATGTGTTTAAAAAAATATTCTTGTTGGCACATAATTATTGCTAGTAAAAACTTACGAGTTTTATAAAGTGAAAAGGTCCATAAATGGGTATTAACAGAATTTTAAATTGAAAATATTTATACCGTTTTTTTTTTTTATTTCCATTTCTATTTTATAAATCATGAGTTTTGTTAAAGAAACATGAATATATAGTAACAAATATCTAATTAAAAATAAATCTTACTGTGGTAAAATTTACATTGCGGCACTTGGTTACCGCATATTGCCCGTGTGTAATTGATAGGCAACGATAGTTTTGTGTAGTAAATATTAGATATAATATATTTTCTTAAAAACATAGTGGTTATATTCCAGTTACAAATATAACCTAACTTATTATAAAAATTTAAATAATATATTTTTTTACTTTATAAGTAAATAAAAACAGTTTAAAATATTTCTTGTCTACATTAATAATGTAGGAAATTATGAAAAGACATGATAGAATAGAAAAACGGAAAGTTTTTATTATGTCAAATCAAATTTTGACAATGTGGAATATTCTTTTTAAATATAGACAAACGTCTTAGATTTTTGCCGCTGTCAAATAATATCTGTTTTTTTATTGTACAAGACTATACACTACATGATTATTTTATCTCATTTGTGAAGCCAAAGTATGGAATAAATTTAGTAATGATTAATTAAGTTAATTTTAGTTTAGGATTCATTACTCAGTAAATCACATGACATTGGACCATGAGTTTATCATAAAATTGTAATTAAGAACATCTATATCAAATCTAACGAAAGACCGATCGATGTGGAGATCTTTCTATGTCCAGCAATGTGCGACTATCGGCTGATGAAGGTGATGATGATGTACATTAAATAAAAAGGGGATATTTGTGTTATTAAGAAATGAATTAAGGCATTAAGTCCGCCTTTACGCGTGGTGTAAAAAGTTAAATAAATAAATAAAAATTAATTATTTCAAATCAATTAATTTGTATTTAATGATAGTTCCTCATTACTATATAATAATATTAAAATAAGAATAATTTCCTATTAAAAAAAAACTTGCTTAGCCTATTATGATCAAAACGGTTTCCTTATAATTTTTTTTATCAAGGTCACATTTATAATGAATTCATAACGCGTACTCAAGTGAACAATACACATTGTATATAACTGAATAGTCTATCTGTATATAATTACTAAATTGTATAAAATGTGTATAATTCAGTTAAAAAATTATGTCATTATTCAAACTTAGCTTTTAGGACTATTAACTACCATACAAATTTATGTATGGAAGTTAATAATCGTAAAAGTTAAGTTTGAATAATAACATGTATACATAAATCTGTATTCATTATAGTAACATTGTATGTTTTACAGAATTCACGATTTTTTAAAAATATATTACGTTTTGAAAATAATGAAAATACGTGCAAGTTATTGAAAGTAATAAAACGTTAATTTTAATAAACATACACACCTGTATTCCTAATAATTTATACATACTTTAGCAATTTTATAGACCATTTATAGCTATTTTGGAATTCTAATTAATAGTTGTAGGGAAATACTTTGTAAAATATTGTAATAGGATAATTTTGTAAATGATTGGTAAAGCATATTAATTAAATATGATTTGATTTGAAGCTTATTAATTAATATGTTTTGTTATATATAGGTATTACTATCGAATGGTGAAATTTTGATTCACGGAAGAAATGTATGGCTGCAGAGTATAAAAACGATTTTTGTTATATTCTGTTAGTGTGTTATTTCATCGCCAACAGCCCGCGGCAGCCCACGGCTGGACACAGGCATTACCCTGAGAAAGTCACGTGTTATCTGTCAAAGTATAATTATTTTATGGCTTAAGCGGTTGTTTGGCGCATAAGAAATCGATTCAGATCTTATATATTGCTAATCAAAATCGAATATAAAAATAATCGAAAATTATTTGCTCTTTCGTTCTTTTATGTTTTATAGATTTAAATTTATGATAGTCATGTTTTAAAACTTCCAACTATTTATTGCACTATGCAATCAATAATTCTACAGTAAATGCATTGCCCTGCAGATCATTGACTCACAACAAAAACAATACAGCAGCAAAATGTTCAGAGTTCACTAGCTTATATCTTATCTGGAAATGAGGTTTCCGTGTGTGGTGATGGCGCATCGAATTACGAAATAACAGCTTGGTTTTTCAAAATTGATTAGTTATAGACGAGTAAAAGCATAAGAAAGCTAAGAAATTATTTATTATTAATTCACAAGACATATTTTTGATATTATAACGTTTATGAATCTGCTGCCATAATAGTAATGCCGTTCCCCATCATTTATATGTGTGAAAGTTGTGTATTTGTAACAATTATGAAATAAAAAAACAGTAATGTACTTCATTTGTGTAAAATATTTTTCTGTAATATAACAATTACCTTGTTTCCTAGTTCAAAGCGAAACACAGTTTAGTATTTACTACATCCAGAACGATAAAAAATTCGAACTTATGGTTCATTCTTGACCCATCAATCTTTTATCTAAAACAAATGGACTAAGTAAGGGTTAGCTGTATTTATTCTTACCGCTAATGGATTAGATTTAATAGGTATAACTGTGATAAAGGTTAAACGATTTTTCTTGATCACTGCATATGGTACTTTAATATTTATTTCCGCTGAAGTAAGTGTCTTGTTCCAAGTTTATATGCAACGAAACCGTAATAAACATAACGGTACAGTTCTTTTATTGTAAAATGATATTGTTTGAGTCATGCTTTAGTATTACAATAAAATGTTTTTGTTATTGACTTATTACGGTAACAAAACGAACTAACATTTATATATAAATGTACCTATTGTACAACATCTGAATTTAACTTCTTTTCTGTTTTCCTTTCAGAAGTTAATTTCTTATTAAACCGTTAAATCGGTATGTTCAAGTACTTAAGGCCACAATTACATGGTTACAATGAACATTAATTTTGTATTCCCACATGCGTAGTCCATATTTATCTAATATTATTTTTTGTTTATTATCTTACAAATAAAAAACGTGGATTTTGAATGAATAAACTATTACATTCTTTAAAGAAGTACAGAAATGGTCATAATTTTGATTATTTTGAATCTAGTGCAACGTCTCTATTAGAGACCGTTTCGGTAGGTACCACCGGATCAGCTATTTCTGCCGCCTAACAGTAGTGTGCAAACATTACTGTGTGTTGAATATGCTGGATTATTTAGGTGTAGGCTCTAAAATTTATAGGTATCTATGGATGTTTTTGAGTGAAAGAAATGTAAGCATAGATATTAGTAACCTAAAACTACGTCGATGCACAGGACGTGGCTTGGCACAAGTGGACCCGGTTTCTCCTTTATTATTTAATGCGGCTACTGTTGAAATGTGTCATAATGTTAAAAACATTTCTATTTCTCAATATACTGATGATTTTGTGTTATATTTAACAAAAAACGTTTTAATATTTCCAAAACAGAATTACAACAATCGCTACAATATTTATGTACAGCTTTAGATTTATTAGGTTTAGAAATTTCTATTACAAAAAGCAAAATTTGTGTTTTATCCAAGGGTCGCAATAGGCAACATCACAATGTTAATATAAAAGTAAATGATGTTTGTCTACCGGTTGTCGATACTGTTAAGTATCATGGTGTGTAGTTGGGCCGTTCTCTAAGATGGAGGTAACATATTACTGAAGCGTACGAAAAAGGTACAAAGTTTTTGAATTTATTTAAAGTCCTTTCTGTATCCAGTTTGGGTGTACGCCTTTTAGTATCTATGGGTGTTATTTGTTTCTATTATTTACAGTCGCATAGACTATGCCAGTTTTCTATACGATTATAGTGCACTTTGTAACCTAAATAAGCTTGATAAAATACAAAATCAAGGTATGAGGATTATTGGTGGTTTTATTAAAAGTACACCTATCCATGTTATGGACAATGAACTTAGTTTACAGCCACTACATATCAGACGATTATATTTAGTAGGGAAATTTTATTACAAATGCTTGTCAAACAATCCAACAAAATTTTGTAGTTTTATAAAAAGTTATACAGATGGGTCTAAATATAAAGATACACAAGAAGTTGGAGCGGCTTTCTCCGATTATAATTCTGATAATACAATGAAATTTTACATTAAATACGTCTCAATCATGTTCGCAAAGCTTTTCGCTATAATGAAGGACTTGTCATATATAAATTCACTTAATTATAATAAATTTGTTATTTTGTTAGACTTTAAAAGCTCCCTACAACACGAGGCTCGCTGTATTTCGACTTTTCGAGGGTTACCGATATCCTACACAATTTTAGAATTATTATTACAAATACAAGCAGAATCCAAAACGGTCATTTTTCAATGGATCCCATCTCATGTCAATATTTTAGGCAATGAAATAATAGATTTACAGGCAAAATTTGTCACCAGTGAAGGTGTGCCTATAGATATATTACTTCCTTTTAGCGAATATATTAAGACAATAAAATTATTTTGTTACAGAAGCTGGAGTGAATACTTTGACTTAAGATCCAGAGAGAAATGAATATGGTATGGAACAATCCAGCTACACCCTTTACGTTCACCATGGATTACCAATTGTGTACTGTCGACAAAACACTACAATCGCATTGAGACTGCGCGCCGGCCATGCGCCGTGTAACAAGTTTGCCTATTTAATGCGCAGGGTGTCTTCACCGTTGTGCTCCAACTGCATTAGAATCGATGATGTTTATCACATCTTCAGAGAATGTTCGAAAAATCAAGGTTATAGAGACGCTTGCGATTCTAGTGTTTTGCTTCAAATTGGTAGAGTTAAGACAATCTTGACTAAACCAATGCTCAATGAAGCCAAACCACTTTACAAAATAGTTCTAAGGCGTGTTTGTGATTAAGTATATATAAATTATATTTGTATTTACTATCAGGGCGACATCATCGCATTAGCGATGAAGGCCTCTAAAATAAAGATAAAAAAAACATTACTGTGTATATTGAACAGCGCTGTAGTGAAATTACTGGGGCAACGAGACTAATCATCTTAAGTGTCAAGAATATTATGTCTATGTATGGAAATAAATTGTAGAATAGATATTGTACAATATTTTATATTTTAGAAAAAAAAACGTGCGAAACGGGTTGTAATGAACAAAAATCTCTCTCGATGATTAAATAACAAGTAACGAATGCATCCTTCGTTAGCTCGTCCACCTTGAGATCTTGACTTTTAACCTTTGTAACATAACCGGTAACATGACCGTATGTTTTTTGATAAGTGATCAGCGTACATAGTTTGTTGTTATGCGTTATTCATCACGTTCCAGTGATATAGCGAAATGTTGCGAAATGCGAAATAAGATGAAAATATGCGAATTTAAAATGACAATAATTTATAAGAATATCTTGGGAAACCGACATGTTTCAAGAATATAGCTCCCGTGTTGAAGAAGGCCCGACTCCCAGCTGTGGGAAAATTAAGAGGTAAAATAATATAGTCGTAAAATATCAATGTACTTACCACATTGCTATTTTCTTAACTTAAGTTTCTTTTTGATCATTTACTTAAAAAAAGGATTTATTTTTATTGTTTTATTATTAAACTCTTTAAAAAAATTGGTGCTATATTATATCCTATATTATTATATATATATATATATATATATATATATATATATATGTATAAGAGATTTCCACCTATGTAGAAATACATCACGTAATCTCTGGAACTATAAGGCTCGGAGACTTGAACTTTGGATGGTCCGCTGAGACTGGATTTTATGAAACCAACCCCCAATAGGAGCTGCGGAAGTATTACAGCCAGTGAATGGGCGTGAAACAGCTAGTATTAGATAAAATGATATATAGTACGTTTGATTTCTTCATTTAAAATGAACAATTTGTTTAGTTAATAAAACTAAAGTAGTTTCCGTGGCAAAGACGCTATGCGATTGCCTTATAGTATGGGGGTTCCTTAGTTACATTCTGAAGAAGTTGGGCTTTTTCTAGGGTTTATCGACTCCACCTGACTTTCAAATTGTAATTTTGCCGCCAAAAAAATCTTGCTATTTTCCGGCTGCTAACATTTGAGATATTTATTATCACTTAACACTACATGAGATTGATATCATATGTATTGAAATTTGAATATTGAAAGTACTGTGTTTTTGTTTTTAAATAAATAAATATATATTGTTCGGTAAACTCATTTACAATATGAATTGACCGGATACAGCTATGTTTACAAGTTTTCTGTGAGTTACGTTAAAGTGTTTAGTAGTAATTGCTGATATCAGTGTGTAGTAATGCGTAAAACCGTGATTCAACTGCTTATCGATAAGTTTACCGGTTACTACAAAGAAAATTTCAAATATTGGATGAGTCAATTATACATTACAATGTCATAACTGACTTATTTTTAACTTCTTTAACGATTAACTGCTTGCTTTTCCTTCTAATGATAAAGTCCGTGTTTTTATTCCGGTGCCTACTATAGTGTTCTGTAGTCACCATATGATTTGTATTCTTGGCTAGCGTCTATAACCTAGTCATGACTTAACTATACATAAAGTTTGGGATTCAAGATGTTACTTGATAATATTCTTTACACTTCAAGAGATTTCGTAGGCCAATTACTGTAAATTTTCTTTATAATATATTCGCTTGTTGAGAGGAAGGACTTTTCCATATAACGTTTCCCTTCGAGTACCAATACAATACATTTTATTGTTAAAATCACGGATCCACGTGTTTTAACTGTGAGAGTAACTATTTTGTTATGTATGACCACGCATAAATGAGCGGTTTTTGAAACTGTAAGTAATGAAGTGGACGGAATGTCACAGTTGTTTTGCTGTAAACCTACCCAGCAAACAAAGAGCTTTAGTTGATACTTGATAAGAACAGCAAGGGAGTGGAACAATGGGTTTCTTCAAGTAAAGAGTGAATAAACTGTTACTCTATCTTTTACGATCGCAGACCACGCCACGACGCAAATCTAGATGGTATCGTGGTTGCCCGGGGTGGACGACAAGTACGAGGTGATCTCGTTTTTGTCGTAGTATAACGAGGATGCTGGGAAATGTTATGGCCCTCCCTCGGACGTGCTTAGGTGCAGTGCAAGAAATTACCGGCGTGAGATCGCGAAGGAAGACCACCGATGGAGTTTTAATGAATAAAAACCTTGTCTTCTCCCCCACCAATAGGATATCTTTAGATTTCTCTCTGATAAAAAAGGTGGGATCATAGTAAAGCTCAAAGCCCATTAAATTCTAACCTATTAAAAATTAAGACCTTTTTAATACAGTATTAGTATTATCCTTAGTCAGCAAAAATAAAAAAGAAGTCCTCCAACTGCTAGAACAAGAATCTTTTTATTTGTTTATTTTTGTTGAAATTGTCCAAGGGTCAATTTTGTAAATAAAGAAAGTAGAATCTTTATTCTTTATCAGAATTTCGTTTCATCATTCTCATCAGGTACTGCTGCTGCCTGTCCGCTATTGAATGTAGGACTCCCCAAATACCTTCAACAAGCTACAATTCGTTTCCAGCGGGTTCCTGCAACTTTCATCAGGTCGTCGCTCTACTTTGAGAAAGGCTTACCAGCACTGAGTTTATCGATGCGCCACCGTCAGTTCTTCGAGCAATAGGCCACGAACTTCGATTAAAACCTAGTTACGATATTGTGGTGTAAATTAGAAGTATCATTGAACTCTTTATATGTAGATTTTTTTTTAATATTGCGTAGTCTGGTGTTTGACTACGATCCTACCTGATAGTAAGCGAAGATATAAACTAGGTGATAAAGCGCACTAGTCTAGAAGAAGCCTATACAACCTTCTCTTGAATACTTTCATATCATACCTGGACGGAAACTCTAACGCCGTCAGACTGTTCCAAACAAATTATTACTTAAAGTTAGCAATTGAAATAATATCTGATAAAGTTCTACTTGTTTTAAAAACAATATAGCAATATTCTATTTGCCACATAGTTAATTAAACAGTAAAATGATTCAAGAACTTTCATTATAGTCTAGCTGAGATCGGCAGATGAAGTTCCATCAGTGTTTATATATAGTTTTTCTACTCTTGGCGCCAAACCAAAACTCGTTTCTTACAAATTTAGACACTTGTCGACTAAATTGATCAAACTGAATTATACCTTTGTGATTCGTCGCACCTCAATTGGTTTTAAAAGAACAGCGATTCATGTTATGCATTATATGCTGTTGAGAATTCCATCAACATTCTTTTAGTTCTACGACAGACTAGACATTACCCGGAACAAACAGACACACTAAATTAGTTTTTTCTAGTGAGTAGATCTTAATACGAATTAAGTAAATAGATTTAAAAATCGACATTTCCGTATTATTAAGTTGTGATATGCATATACGCAGTAACATTTTTTAACAAAAAAAAAATATCCTTTAAAACCCTCATATAATGTGTCTGTTTCGATATACGTAACATATCCAGGGATTGTGATCACGTGGCTGCTTGTGGGTTTGTTTGCCTTTATGACTCGACATAGTAATGAAAGACCTAAATGTCGACGGGAAACACAGTGACGACACCGAGGTCAAAATCCTGCGAGAATGTCGGTTTTTCGTATACGTAAATAATAATGAGCAACCCTCAACTGGTTTTTTTTTATAATAATGATCATTAGAAACGATGTCATTAAATATAGCTTTGCGGTAACTATGTAATAGTTAGAGGCATCGTTATGATGTTTCATTTTCGAACTAGAGTTTAGCAGCCAGATTTAGTGATGCTGTTTTGATATACTGTTTATATGTTAAGATATTACGTAGTTTATTAATTATGGAATCAGTGGTTTACGACAGATATGTGTGCCGGTTATACTAAAAATAGCTAGCTAGATAAATGCGATTCAATGCCTAAAGTTGTGTATAGTAAATACGTAAATTGAATAGCATCATTGTATTTTGTTTTAACTATGATAGATAGCGCTGTTGTTAAAATTACATTAACAAATTAAAAATGAAACTGTAGTGTTATTGGACAAAACTTTAATTGACTTAGTCCAACGTGACAACACTCTTTTTTTTTAAACATCATGATATCACAATCTTAACGACGCTATATAATTATTAATTTATAATATACACACTTGGTTCACTTAATTTAAAAAATAGTAGGCTTGGAATAAATGCCACCGAATAACACAGTCGCAGTGGATTTTTCCATGACGAAGTAAATGAAGGGGCGGTTCGCTTGGAAATTGGGCGATGCTATTCTGTCAGCGATGTACGCCGTGCTGGCGGCGGAGGCGACTGTGCCGGATTCCGTTACCTCTATGTCCGCTTTGTGCACAATCGCCGATACGAATATCTCCTCCTTCGTCACTCGCCCGAAGCTTGCTAAGTGCGGCTGGAATATGTCCTCTACGCCCATATAACTTAGCGGCTTGTTGAGCACAACATTAGTGCTTATGCGGAACCTTGGCAATCTAACGTCGATCTCTTCCAAGCCGAACTCTTCTACGTCAGCATCCAACTGCTTGTATATATCATTGATGCTCACTTTCTCGAAATTCTGATACACTTCCGCGACCCTCACTTTAGGATACGGCAATAGAAGCAACATGGAATATTTTTTGTCGTCTCCGTAAGGCATATCCAGAGCGAGCGCTTTCATCTCTCGTATGTTTGAAAACGGCACGGCTGCCTTTTGGTACATCATGTTTACCTTGCCAATTTGTTTGTAATCCTCGTCATAAAACGGCTCGACGGTGGTTTCCGATGTGTTAAAAGGTAAACCCCAAAGGCCTTTGAATGATATGGCATTTGTCAATATCATTCTTGATTCAGTAAAGTCGTCTGATCGCAACACGTTTGAGACGGTCGCGCCTGATTTCTGTATGATTTCATTGGCAGCCTCCGCCGCTTTGTTCGAGTCTTTAAAGTCCAAATTTTTGATCGTAGCGCCAAAGTCTTCTCTCAAGGTCTTTTTGAAATCATCGTAAATTGCGAATCCGTAATCTAGGAACACGAAATTCTTACTCGTGAGGCTCACAGCCGACGTGGTCGGATTGAGAACGGTCTTCGACAGTTTCTTGTATCCGTTTATGAGAGAGGCCGGACTTTTCGGTAGGACGAACGCTCTAGTCAACTGGTCGTAACTTTTGCCCGTTGCGCCGAGGGCGACGCCCGTCATCAGTGTCCATACACCGAATGGCGATATAACCACATGGCCGTTGGTCTCCTGCGCAGTGTAATGCAGCAATTCAATGCTGAAGTTCCTCGCACGCCCACTAAAGTCCGTTTTGCAATAACACGCAGACGCGAGAAGTAGAATTGCTAGAGCGCGATACATCGTGCGGCCGTCCACTGACATGCCCGGACGCGAACTGAGCTGGCTTTTAACTTACCGATGTACTCCTTCCTTTTAGATGATACCCTGTGTATGCACACGCGATTGTGTGCTCTGTGCGTCACCAATAGCGACGCAGTCGGCGTTCAAACCCCGACCACACGTTTATATGTTTTTTGTACCATTATGTCCACGGAACCTGTCCCACGTAAGTTTTTGAGCACGTCTGAATAATAGAGTAGGCTTTATTAAAAATGTTAGTAAAAACTTATAACAGCGTTTCTGTATTTTTTAATATGAAAAACAGGTTGATCGTGTTTCAATAAATGGATGCTGAGATGCTATAATGATTTTTCGTATCTCTTTTAGAGACGCAGTAAAACGTTATACTTTTTTATTGCGAAGTTACAACAACGCTGGAGTGGTTATAGTAGAGAAAACACAAATATACAAATAAGTTTCTTGAAACTTATTCTGTGGTTAAGTACAAGTAACCTTAGAAGATATTTGCGGTTTCGTGCGGTATTTTATAAATAAAATCAATCTTGTTGTTCTCGCTTAGATAATAAAATGTTTATCTGGAAATAAATCTTTTAACTTATATTTAGAACAGTACCCTATTAAAACGATTATACATTCGTAATTATAGTTTTTATGATAACGTTTCCTTTGCAAAACAAGTCAGAATGTATTACAATAACTTTTTTTCAATCGACACTTAGAAGGAATTTGATTTTAGTTGGAACATTTTTTTTTTTTTTTTTAATGTAAAATAAGAGGCAAACGAGCTAGACGGGTCACCTGATGGTAAGTGATTCACCGCCGGCCACGACACCAGCGACGCCAGTGCGTTGCCTACCCTTCAGGTAAGAATATGCTCTTTTCTTGAATAAACCAATGTCGCAGTTGTTGGGGAAGACCGCTGATGGCAACGAGTTCCAGATATTTACTGTGCGTGGCAGAAAACTGTTTTTAAAACGCATTGTAGTGGAACGCCAACCATCCAGATGGTGCGGATGATAGTTCCGGCGCGACGGTCGGTTGCGAAAATCAGCGGCTTCTATTGCTTTGAACAACTCCTCGGAACACTCCCCATTGTAGACTCTGTAAAGTATGCATAGGGAAGATAGATCCCTACGCAGTGCCAAAGGATCTAGCCGATCGGCAAGTTCAGGATCGTCGACAATCCGAGATGCCCTACGTTGGATTCGGTCAAATGGAGATAGCTGATAACCTGGAGCCCCGACCCAAAGGTGGCAACAATACTCCATGTGAGGCCTGTGCCTTATACAGTTTAAGGCGGTGAGCTGGCCTGAAGTACTGTTTGGCCCTGTTGAGTACTCCGAGTTTTTTGGAGGCCATTTTAGCCTTGCTCTCCAAATGACCGCCAAACTGGACCACACACACATACATTTAAGCGGATAAATATGAAAAAAAGTAAGTACATAAGATATTCTTTTATATTTATTTTCATATACAGGCAAATAATATTTTATTTTATATATATATAAATACCTAGTCAATCACCAGAAGAATTAAAGGATAATTAGTTTGTTGGCAAAGGGTTTTGCCCATGGCATGGCATTATAATATTTTAATTCGTGATCATAGTCACGACTGTTATTGGTTTTTCTGCATTACTTGCGCTGCTTTAGAGAAGCCTCTTAATATTGCACACAAATAAGTATTATTTAGTAATATTAAACAAAATATATATTTTAAAGCTTAGGGAATTGATACACAAAGATTGGTTTTTCCAAAAGATGTTGATAATCGTAAATATAACAAACATTATTTTTTAACCTCTCGAACTAGTAATCATTAAGTTTAAGTTACATGATAGTTCACAATAATATAAAGTGATGAACGACGAAAACGTTTATTTAAAACGTTTTATTATATTAAACCGTAGAATATATTTTGAAATAACTGAAGTTTGCGAACTGTAATTTTTTTTATTTAAAGGATATAAACAAATACAGTTAACAGTTTTCTTTGAAACAGAATGTTAATAATGATTGTAATTTAAATACCTCAGATAAGTAGTGTCGTATTTTAAATAAGGCTTTCTTTAGTAATAAAAATGTTTACGATACTTCAAACATTAAAGGGATTTTTTTAAAGAAATAATATTATACTTAAGTAAACTTTATTATAACAGAATTAACAGAACAAGTAATTTAATAACCTTGCTTATGTTGGTGGTGTTAATAATAAAAGTTAAACAATTGAGGATATTATATAAGTTGCTTTAAGTGATTGTTGTTAGTTAAAAAAAACCAATCTCGTCAAATTTATAACGATATTCTAATAGTCCAAAAGATTTCGTCATTGCCACCGTCATATATAATATTGTGATTCGGAAAATCTTCAGTTCTAGTAAATTCGTTTTAAAAGGTTTCTCAATTAAATAACAATCAACTCGATTATATTTATTGTTATTAATTGGCATTTTAACGATTTGGCAAATGTGTTAAGAACGATCAACACGTAAGAGCGTTGTATCTAGAAAATTCATTGATTTCAGTCTCATTTATAAGATGATGTCTAAACATTAAGAGTGAATACAAATAAACGTTCTTTTTTTTATTCATTGAAGTGAAGAGATCATCAGGACGTTCACTTGATGTTAAGTGTTACGTCTGCCTATAACAACGTGGCGCTACTTGAAACGTGTATAACACTGCAATATGTTGCGCTCGTCGCCATGAGACATAAGATGTCGAGTTTCGCTATTCCAGTAATTTCAATATCTAAAGCGCCCATCAAGCCGAAACACAGTAATGTTTGCACACTACTGTTTACTGTTACCTACCTTGGCGGTCTCCAGCAACAGAGACCTACCACCAGTAATATGAGCCGGGAATGTTATTACGCGATGTTCGATATTGTCGGTTTTTTAAAATTTCTAATCTATAATTTTTTTTTATATCTCTCGATATATTCTATTGGACAAGTTAAAAATGATTTAAATAGAATGTTCAATGTATTATGTGACCCCAAGATTCCGTTTCCCACACGATATTGTGTCTCAAAATATTGTCTTTGGTCCGTTTTCTTATATGGTTGTGAGGCTTTGGACTTTAAAAAAAGAAATGTTGTCGTCGAATATAAGCATTTTATATGTGAGGACTCCATCGAATGTTTAACATCACGTGGAAGCAGTTTGTCATGCAAAAAAGAGTTGCATTTTTTGGACACCTTCAAAGAGGATCCATTTATGAGTTCCCGAGGTTGATCCTGGAGGGCAAAATTCCTGGAAAACGTGCACCTGGTAGACAGCGCAAGAAATAGTTTCACGACATACAGGAGTGGACCGGGTTTAAATACGATCAGTTAAACAGAATAGCTGATGATCGAATTGGTTTTTTCAATCTGATCGCCGAATTTCAGTTTGAAGAGGGCACTTAATGAATAAATGATATCTACAAATACGAGTATATGACATATCTTTCGGAGATACATTTGTTTTCAAAACAACAAAATCACATTTAGGTAATTACATCATCATACACAAATCATCTCTCTTAATCAGTATCTTAGCATACAGTTTGCCGAACGCTCAGTAAGCTAATGCCACGGTAGTTTTTACAGTCTTGCTGTGAACCTTTTACTTTATATAATAGAACGATTACGGCTTTGCACCAGTCATCTGGCACTTTGCCACTCCTCCAAAAAAGGTTGAAAACGCAGTACAGCTGACTAGCTGCCACGCCCTGCCCAGTTCTCAGCATCTTGACTGTAAAGCTGTCATACCCTGCAGCCTTACCCAACTTCATAGTATTCATTGCATCTAAAATTTCTTTCATACTAACGTTACTATTCATCCCCACTCTTAGTTTGGCTCCCAACGGGTTTTGGCTCTTGCATATCTTCTTTCCCGAATAAGCTTTCAAAATATTCCTCCCACCTCTTTCAAATACATTCTTCACCTGCCACAAAACTAGGTAGGTTGTGTAAGGTCCATGGGTGGTGTCGCATCCTTTCCGCTTGGTCTCATTTACACACAGAACATCAATTCTCCTTTTCTTCATCATCTCACATACTTCATCAATATTATTTTTCATACTTACTCTGACATTCAAAGTAGCAAAGTGGCTACCCGCAGCCCACTTTTCACTCCCACGGGAAACGAGACTTGACGGGTTGCGATCCTCGTCGCCGCCATTCTGGCGTTCCCACGAGTAGCACGGGAAAAAAATTGTCGACCCAAACAGAGCCACGCATGTTTGGGTAAGGTTCACCTTGTTCTAGGGTCACCCGGTTCCATGGCAATGGCACGCTAATCCCCGACTCCACCCACTCCCACTTCTGGGCACGCAGCACTTGGGCACCGCTTACCACACCTCGTACTAAATAAAGTGCGGGGGCTCCCCTTGCTCCATTGTTTGCGTTTCTTGGTTGCTGCCCCTTGCTTAGCGGTTAACCATCTAAGTACCACGCAACTCCTGTTTTATCGCCAAAGAGTAGATCGTAAATGTTATCGTCATTCAGTTTGAATAGCGTTGTAGCCAGCAAAGTTGTGTTGTTAAGCTTAACACTTTTTTTTGGTTTCGGGTGTAAATCTTCGAAAGATACCCTGCTTCTGGGAGGAAGTCAGGGTTATGTGCGATTTTTACTCACCGAAACCCTCTCGATGCTCTGCATTCGGAGAGGTTCCTTGATCTTCTATAGGACGCACCGGTGCCCCTCTATATTTTGTGTTACATGTCTCTGAGGAGTGGCCTAACCCTCCTAGGCACTATCACTAAGCCATACGTTATTCCACACAGGTTTGCTTGTTGAGCGATAAAGGCCCCCACCATCAAGGCACCCGAAACTCTTAGACGCTTTTAGTCCCCTTTTACGACAGGCAAGGATTACCTTGGTTCTATACTTACTGGCCCGAGACCACAGGATTGAGTGTATATCATGCTAAGAAGCGCTTAACTCACGGCTCACTCATCTTCGAATATTCTTCTCCTGTCATGGATTATTTGTTTATAAATATTTTTTTTAATTTATTACCAAATTATTATTTATTTATCTTTTATTGTACATCAGTTACAAGATATGGATTTTTTTTATATATACATAAATGTACAATGGGCGGTCTTATTTCTCAAAAAGCAATTTCTTCAAGACAACCCATTGGATAGGAAGACGTGAACTAAAAGCAATGATAAGGTGCACTAAATTATTAATAATTAAAACGCTTGGTGACAGATGCAAGCGATAGCACAATTACAAAAGAACTTATAATTTAAACTTTATGATAGTAGTTGCTTAAGTGTCTTTTGAAAGATGATAGGGTTCGGTAAAGAGTACCATAAGCGAACCGCCGTAACGGAAAAGGAGTTTTGCAAAAATGAAGAGGAATGCACGGGGACGCGAAGGGAAAGGTTTATTCAAGAGCGAAGAGTACGACGGAAATAAATTCGAATTGATTATTTAGGCAGGAAGGTGTTAAAAGATTGAACAACATCTTGTATAGAATAGAGAATGTGAGTATTCCTGCGAAGACGGATTGGCAGCCATTTGAGTTTTTTGCGAAATTCAGTAATGTGACCGTAGTAGTGTAACCCAAATATGAATCGTATACTCAAATTTTGAATACGCTTAAGCTTATCAAGCTGCGCTTCGGTTAAGTCAAGATGGCAAACATCGGCATAGTCGAGAATACGCAGAAGAAGAGAATTAGCAAGCGCAACTTTAGTGGTTGTTAGAAGAAAATTGCGGAGTCTGCGCTAGGAGCTTACAGCCCCATACATCTTTCTGCTGACCTCGTTAACTTGCGGTGCCCACGATAGACAGGTGTCAAAGTAAATACCTAGATTTTTAACTTTGCTATTATAAGGAATTACGTTACCGTTAAGAATAATAAGCGGTACACTGGACCAGTTAATTTTGGAGATTAGTGCTTTCGATTATGACTGATTGTGTCTTGTTAGGGTTTACGTTCAGACCACACAATTTACGCCAATCCGTAATACAAGCAAGATCGGAGTTAATGCTGTGAATGGCCTGACAGAGATCACCAAGAAAAGCTTGCGTGTAAATTTGGAGTCGTCAGCATATAAGTGGTAAAAAGAAAATAGGTCGTAGGTAATAGAATTGAAGAAAATAGCGAAGACTATTGGAGATAACACGCTACCTTGAAGCACGCCAGCATTGGTGTTTATCCAGGTGGAGAAATTATTCTGCATTTGGACGCGCTGTTGACGGTCAAACAAGTAACTATGAAATCAGTCAATAAGAACCGGAGATAAGTTAATAGTGCGCAGAATACTTAACATGATATCAAAGTCGACAGTGTTAAAGGCATTACTAAGATCAAGCAAAGTAAGTACTGTTAGTTTTTGAAGTTCCATTCCATGAAGAATGTCGTCGGTGATTTTCAGTAATACAGTAGTATTACTATGGCTAGGACGAAAACCGGATTGGAGGGGATTGTTTTTTAAGAGATAGAGACTAACTTGGTTAGATATTGGTCTTTTAAGAACCCTGGACAAAAAGGGGAGTAAAGAAACAGGGTGATAATCAGACAGGTAAATAGTGGTTTTCTTTTTTAGGAGAGGAACTATATTAGCTTTTTTCCAATAGAACGCAAAAGATGATGTAATAATAGATTTGTTAAAGATAGAAGTAATAACGGGAAATTATATCTAGGATGGGAATTTCTACTGTCTGTGTAAATCGTAGCTTTATCAGGTAGTACCACCATCATCGCCTAACCTACCAGCTTAGTTATCATATCTAAAATAAACTATTACCAAAATGCTGCATAAATGGGTATTGTCGGTTTTATCGCATTTGAACTGTCGTATGCGGGTTTTAGTAATAATGCCGAGGTCGTATGATGATGAATAATGAAATTTTAACGGTGAATACACAGTTTAAATGATAATTAACTGTTCTGTAGCCTAAACGCACATTCACACTCCATTACTAGTAATAGGACTCTGTTGCCGGTGGCCATTTGAGTAACACCGCAGCTCCTATTTCAGCTGCCAAATAGTATTTTGCAATTATTATCGTGTTCCAGTTTGAAAGGTGTCGTAGCTGACATTATTGGTTCAATGTCACATCTTACGTCTCAAAGGGGACGAGCTGGTGATGCGCCTATATTGCGCTACTTTGTTAAGAGATGGCGTATCATTCGCTACCAGGTCAACGTCTCACTCGTCTCCTCATCGTATAAAAAAAATCTATACAAAGTATGATCGTCGGTTTTTAGTTTGACGTCACTGCGCACTTCTTAACCGGTTTTTTAAGTGTTCGCGCAAATACTGTTAAACTATATTATATTTCCCCTCTGTCGGGAGTTTCCATAATATTCTATAAGGGAAAAGTTATTCACTTTAATAAGTATTTCGGAATCAAAATTGTTTCAAGATTTTCGTGTTTTTGTTATTATGTAATGCCTCCACTAGGATAATCGCTACATAGTATAAAACAAAGTCGCTACTGGCTGTGTGTCTGTACATGTGTATGCTTAGATCTTTAAAACTACGCAGCGGATTTTGATGAGATGATAGAGTGATTCAAGAGGAGGATTTATATGTATAATACATGTATAATAAGTAGAGAAATACTGATAATTTTAGAAGTTTCTAAAGTGATGTCGTAAATAAACATTTTTATGCACCCACATTGTAAACGTTGGCTGAATCCTACGAGATAGATCTAAATAATGTACTACAGTACATTATTATCATTTACCTTCTTAAGGTGTATCAAAATAATGTACCACAGTACATTACTTTGATATACCTTAAGAAGGACGGAAAATCCCTAAAAACTTTTATAATAGAGTAAATAGTACTCACCGGATGTGGTAACGGGGAAGATGTATTGATTCCTCGAATTCCTCTCATAACACTGGATTTACCGTTCCAATTTAAACGCCCACAATTTCCGGTACAGATGTCTTTTGCAATGACTATTAATAAATCGCAGGGTCAGACTTTTAACGCTGCAGGCTTAGATTTGAGGGTTGAGTATTTTTCACGTGGCCAATTATATGACACTTTTTCTAGAGTAAGCTACTGAATAAAACATGTTTATATTGTCTAATAACAAAACAAATAAGCTGTGAATGTAGTACATAAAGACATTCTGTTATATATTTAGCATTGGAGCCAGGGCGGGTCGCTAGTAATTATATGTTATAATCTAAAAGCATTTATTATCAAATCAGTTTTTTTTTATCCGTCATCTTTATCATCAAAGATCTTCACATTGATCGATCCTGCGCATCCTGCATGCAGCTGCTTTCGACGTCGGACCACCTGGTGGGAAGCCTGCCAACACTAGGTCTTCAGGTACCCGGTCACCATCCGGCGATCTATCGGCTGATGATGATGATACGTTGATAGTTAGAAAACAGTAATGCTGTGAAGGTGGCAGACTTACAACATGATGGTGATAGCTAGCTAGGTCTAAAAAATCTTACGACTAACCAAATGTTACTAACTTAGTCATAGTGAAATAACTCGAGAAAAAAAATAGATATCCTAGTGCATCTAAAAACTGTATACGTACTTGGCGATGGTTATGATATATTATTACCTCTTCTGCTGGTAGGTCTTTGTTGTCGGCGATCGTTTAGGTAAGTACCATAGGAGATTCTATATCTTCCACGAAACATGTTAAGACATTACTGTGTTCCGGTTTGAAATAGGCTAGAGCCAGTGAAATTATTGGAGGAACGAGACATCATTTAATACCTCAAAATGATAATAACAATGTGGCTCTTGTTCGTGCGCAGGAGTAACAGTTCCCATCAGGTGAACGTTTCGTCTCGTTGCTTCTTCGAGAATTATTTATATTCAAATAAATATAAATAAAAGAAAATACAGTTCAAATGGAAGTTGAATAAATGAGGTAAAAGTATACATCATTAAAGCGTGTTAACCTGACGAGAAAGTATTAATGTAACATTGGAATTTCCATTGGAAAGTACGCGAGCCTTGAGAAAGTTCGGGCCACATTTATACATATAAATAAAACTGCAGTGTTTGTTTATAACAACAAAATAACAGCTCTTTTACTTACTAATATGAATGTTTACACAATATTTGTATAAGTTAACAATAAAACCAATGTAAGTAAATTCTCGCTCTCCTTCTGCGTTCCTATTTCCGAAACTACGGGACCGAACTTGATATTAATTAAAAAGGTAAGCATTACACATTTACATATAAAGGAGGCGCTAATAGGAATATCTACACTGCATCACATTGCGCTTGTAGCTTGAAATCTAGTTAACAAACAGCGGAGCTGAGGGTGTAACTCCAGTATATATAGATTCTAAAATTTAAAGATAGAAATAAACACTGTGGAATCTGTGAAACAGGTACCCTACTTTCGAGGGCTGTTTAACTTATTATGTGGTTTATTTTACAGGATATAATCGTTAAACAGTGGACGATTATTGTAATATCCTTTTCTATTTGTTCTTCTGAACATTTTTTACTGTAACTTGGGCTTAGTGTTCACAAATGTCTTCAATTCACCTACTTCGACTTCGGCAAAACCATTGGTTTCCATGTCTTTTATCTAAGTACCCTTCCCGCTTTCTTGAAGTTTATTTTTCGTAACAGCTCCGGATGTCAAGGATTGAGGAGGCATTCAGGTCTTTTCAACATCTTTATTTTTAGTACATAAATCTCTTTAAGGTGTATTGATTTAAGTATTAATTTGTACAGGATAAACAACGTGTTTGCTTCTAGGAAATATTTACGTTATATGTTAAATGCGTGACACACTTCGATAAGGAAGTTTGACAAGTTAAAAATACGGGTGCTTTAAAAATGTTCACTGTATTTTAAAGCCGCCTTTCTCGACCACAATTTTAAATGTCTTCTTGATACAGATTACGCCTTTGACAGATGACAGAATTAACCTTTCATTATCTGGTAGAACCGTAACCGGGTTTATTTGTTTCAATTGGGACGTCAGTGACATTCAAGTATTAAAAAAAGTGCTTTCTCTGACTAATGGTTTTTCTAAACAAAAAAAACTTAGGCATAAAATTTTACGTTAAACGGTTTATTCGAAATATGTAATAGAAAAACTATCTGCCTATATAAATAGGTAAATGTGTTTGGTATAGTTGATAGTAGTTTAGATATAGGAAGAATAATAATGGACATTTTTCTATAGACAGCTGGCAGAATACAGGTTTGATATTTTTCATTCAATAGTCTTTATATTTTTTTAGAGAGATGTCCCGCACACAAGAAGAAGGCATTGCAGATTAAATGAAAACATACTTTTTATTTATTATTATTATACTTTACACCATCTGCTTTGAAAGCCTATCGAAATTGTCCAGTTGTTTCTGTTGTGTGAATGAAGTAATATACTTTTATTGATGATAAAACTCTGCCCTGCCCTTGTACTCTGTATCCTTATTGTCTGGTCTCTTCTAATAGCTGTGTGTACTAAAATATTAAATAAAAATAAATAAATAAAACTATACAATCAAATTTAATTTATTAGAAGATATTTTGGTGCATTTATCGTTTAATTAACGGTGTTTTATGAAAGTATAGTCTACTTTTTAATGTAATACTTAAAATGTCTTAAAAAATTTAATGTCTAAGTCATGAGCTGTACGATCAAATTTCAGATCTTAACTTGAACAACAAACAAACATTATTATTAACTTTATAACGATTTCTTTCAGAAAACAAAGCGACTTGCCTAACAAATATGATAGCCAGTATTTAGCCGTCGTAGTCATGTATTAAAATTTGAAAGGCGCTGTAATGAGTAAAATTACTAAGGTAACGAGAAAATGTTTTATGTTGCAGAGTAATAAATACAATTAATGCAATTTATATGCCTCCGTGGTGAGCATAGTACATATAATTTTTTATTATTAAAAAGAAAACGTGCGATTACGATACGTAAATAATATTACAAAGTCAACAGGCAGTAGCCACATTTTTTATATTGATGTTAGACATTATTTAATACGGATATATTCTGCGAAAATTCAATTGAAATTCATTTAATGCTTATAAGTAGCTCAGATAAAAGTACACATTTAATCTATACAACCCTCTCTTATGTCAAAGAATCAAAAACTTGATGTTTGTTTAAAGTTAAAATATAGCGCCTGCAAGAATTTTTATGCAATTACTTTATGTACAGATTTGCTGTGTAAAAATATAAGGAACTCTTCATCATCAATTATATATAATTATACTACAATGTAGACAAGTTCTTAAGCTTGCGGATACCAGATCCGTGAGCCTTGAGTCCGATGAAGCTGGTATGGATGTCTAACTAGCTGCGCAGATTTCATCATAAAAAAATTAAAAATTTGACAGGTTCTAGATGTTAATTTATTTAAGAAAAATTAAAGCAATGAGAAAAATATTAGACTTGGAAAAGAGATGCAAGGTTTTAGTGTCTTTTATTCAAACGTTCACTTCATGGCAAATGATACGCTTGCCCATAAGAAGGGGGCGCTAATACGTGAGACAAATTAGAAGTTGTGTATATGGTTTGTTCTCCATTGATTGTATTCAGGGGCACGTTATCGCGTATCGACCGTGTCTCCACTGTACCAATACAATCTGCACTGCGGGTTTAGATGTGGTAAATCCAGACATCTATATAATAAGGTGAGAAAGGAAAAACTTTTTTTTGTACTACGATGCGGCGAGACGAGCGGGAAATCCATCTCTTGGTAAATGATACTCTGCACTACATTGTGATCGTCGGCTTAAGACATAAGATGTTGAATCTTCTTACTGTAGCATTTATACTAGCTATAGCGTCCTTCTAGGTAACGGAACACAGTAACGTTGGTATACTAATTTTTGGCAGCAGAAATAGGCACTTTTTTGGTGGTAGGTAAGGCACCACTGCAGTACCTTTTTTTGCAGCGCTATAGTTCGTAATATAATCGTACTTGTGTTTTATGATAGTAACAAACGCCTGTTCAGCAACTATAAGCACTCAGCAGCGTACTTGTATAGTAAGTATTTATTTATTTGAATTGTATTATTATTATTAGTGCTTAAGGAAACTAAAGTGTTTGTCACAATTTTTAACATTTGAACAAGTAACACTGAATCGGAATTTAGTTATAATTTTGTTAATGCTTTGTATTAATTTAATTATCATTATCGCTAGTATGCGACAGTCCACTGCTGGGCATGGACCTTTTCTTAAAGAACGCCACTGGCACCAATTTTTATCTGTACTGATTCGGCCGATGCCAATCGTCTTCTCTTTCGAACACTCCGAATTGTTTTATTGACGCTGTGTGCTAGCGCGTTATGCCGTGTAAACATCTCAACTACCACCATTTTGTTATGTCGTAACCCTTAAATGTACATCTGTTTTGCTTTATTGTCCGGTTTGTATAAAGTGATGTATTAAAAAACGATCTCATGTTGTTTACGAGCATGCGGTAAGCGAACGACCACCGATTACAACGTGACCCTAAACGCTTATCTCATGTGGCAGGATCATACAAATACGGGTATTTCCTTAAGGAAAACCAGTTCATTTTTCTAATCAGTTCGTTTCCTGGGATGCTCATTTAATTATATATCAATGACCATAACTTCTATCTGACTTTTCGGTATATGAACTAACTAATTGCCGCAAAATACGATGGTGCTTGATTCGGATCCTGCGCGTTAGTAATAGCAGTTATTGACAATGCACCACCTTAATAACATTGCTAGTTTTTTTTTTGCATCTTATTCGAACGATAATACTTACACCGGTAAGTTTCTACTCCCTTGCTATTCTCATCAAGAAGGAAGTGCCAAGAGAAGTATGGTGTATTACATCATGTAATTCCAGCGCACACTCACCGCAATGTATCCTATAGCACACCGCGAGGCTGGTCACTCGGTGCCTGATTAGGACTGTACGCCAGTTCAGTTATGACAAGTTCCTGGTCACCGACAAACCTTAGTCCCGCTAGATGAGTTTTTGCAGCACTTGCCCATATATATCAGCAGTACACACAGCTGAACCTACTCTTTGTGTAAGGTCAAAATATCCCTTGGTGTTAAATCCTGCCGTTTACGTATAACCTCATTGGCACTAGGAATAACGTAAAGCTGAGTTAATGTTAAGTTGTAAATTAAAATATATTATCAATAATATTACTGAAATGATAATAGTGATAACGCTGTTTACTAATACATATATGCAGTTTATAAAATAGTTAACATTCTCGCTGCGGTACAGTCAATTAACTGCATTGTTACATTAACTATACGAACTCGGCTGACGTTGTACTGCCCGTGTTTTTTTATCTATACTATTATAGCTATAGGAAATCTAGTGTTTCACAAATTCTAATACTTACCATGAAAATTGATCATACTGAAACGATATTTATTTATAAGTGTTTAGTTTTATTACGTAGTATTCTTATTTTATTAACAAAATTGCATTTTTCCTGTGTTTATCTGAAATGTAACATAATCGTACATATAAATAGATGATTGGTATGTCGTGTAAATATTCTTAATAATGAAAAGCCTATTTTGTCAATACACAATTTTTTGTGAAAGTAATTTTGTTTTTTTCAATGCGTATGTACATAGTCTGTTATTATTTAATGTTTCCTGAATACATTTTATTTTTTCTCGCTTACCTGTACTCGGTGTGGTTCTCATAGAACTTATTTACTCATAACAAATACTTTAGTTAGTTGGTTAAGTTAAAGTTACTACACAATTGTTTATTATTTGATGATAGTTTAATTGTAATTGCAGTGGAATTACCTGTTACTGTGATATAAGTTTGCAGTTATGAAAGCATCTTGAAGAACCCATAAGCCTATACATTTTTACATTTTCTTTCGTGGGGATATATGCCGGACTCTTACCAGCTAATATCCCACGGTTTCTCACTCATCGCTTTTGGCCGGAATCACGGGATCGGCTTTTCCGACTACGAAAAGCCTTGATAAAACCACATCTTGAGGTGGAGCTACTGCTCTCCACCCCCTATAAAAGTGTTAGGCAGAGGTACCGCGCGAACCACTTCCAGGCCTGGCATATTTGGTGACAGATTACTTCCGAATCCGCCACCATGGCCTCTGTTATGGGGGTTGGAAGGCGTAAAACATTCTCCTTCGACGCCCCAGTCTCTGCCTGCGGATTGAGAGATTGATATTTATTTTTCGCTACCTCTCACCAGCCTCTTTCTGCAGCATTATCTCCTCCCAGAAGACCATGGCAGCGTCCCACAACGTCTCACTATTGACGTTGCTAAACCAAACAGTGACCGTTTGATAAAGCAAAAAGTGAGAGAACATCCCGAACTACAGTGACAAGGTTTTGGCGCTGGGCATCTCATGCCGAGCATTGCTCTAAGGTATGCTGCGCGGTATTCTCTTCGCATCTACAGTGATGACTCTTAATTGTCGGCTCTCTTCCGCTTATGCAGTATGGGTACTTGCAAAATCGCCCATGACCAGTAAGTACCTGCACAAGCCGGAAGTTCTGACCCATATCGCCTGACCGTCCACTCATTTAAGAGAGGACTTACAGCTTCGACAGTCCTGCTACCTGCACTAGAGTTGGTTAGCCTCCCATTCCACTTTCTAAACATTGACTGTCGGCAATGGAGCCTCCGCAATTCCAATTCTCTTGACAGAATCTGCTTTCCTCGGGCCCGGAGCTCAGATCTCCATCGATACATGGATAATAGATAATCCGCTTCCAGATCCCACAGAGGAGATCCTGCCAAGGAGAGTGGTAAGGGTAATTCCCATGGAATTGGAAATTTTAAGTATAAACTTCCCTTAACAAATCTATTACGAAAATATTAATTGTCTAGGCGTAATGAATACTGAACTGCGTAAATAACATTAGTCACTCACCACAGCTATTTCTGGCTGAAGGTAACTGAACAAACACCTGTTATATTATATTCAGAAATGTAGTACGTTTTTTTTTTAACAATTAACTTTATAAACATCATGTAAAAATGGAATTAATGTCATGGCCGTTATCTTCCAGTCTACCTTGGGTAATGCAAGGATTTTGAGGTAGGCGCATTAAATGAATGCAATTATAATACACAAATATACACATACAAAAACATATATACATATATATATACACACACATACAAGACATTAAATAAAATAAAAATTATTTTAACGAAGACAGTCCTAATTTCATTTAGGAGACTTTTTTCGTACTTTCTGCTTAAAATTACGATTAGTTACTGTTCTGATATTTAGAAGAAGTGCATTCTAGAGAACAGATTTTTTATCTTATATATGTTACTAATAATATGAGGTTTTTCAAGAGATGATATTAGTAGCGTCTCTTATTTTTAATATATCATCATCATCAGCCGACAGACATCCACATCTGGACAGGGCTCCCCCAAAGATCTCCGCGTCGATCGGTCCCGGGTTGCTCGCATCCAGTGGGTTCCCGCGATTCTCACCAGATCGTCGGTCCACCTTCCGAGACGCCTCCCAGCACTACCACCCGTACAGGTTTTAATATATATAACGAAAGATAGTTGAAAAGTATTGATTGAAATAAGCAACTCTTTTAATGTTCCTACATTTTTTTGCACACATTGACCACCGCGCCGGTCAGGTGCGGCTGTCTCCAAAATCCTTTGTCCTTGTCGGTTTCTTAACAATGATTACCTTCACCAGAAGCTCAAGCATGGTGGACTTCCTAGAGGAGTATCGCGCGGATAACCGCTTTAAAAATAACTTGCATTAGAAAGAACAACATATGCGTTGGTTTGTTAGTGTAAAATGCAGCACAATGATATTAAGTTTAAGTAAAATGTTTGCATCTACCAATAACATGTTTTTAAGTTTACTTTAAGTAATCAGTAGCTTTAGTTAAACAAACGGTAATAATGATTTTAAATAAACTATGTACAAATCGGCTGAAGAAGTAACTAAGCTGCAGAGTAATATTATTTTTAGTTAGGTTATCGGACAATTGTGATTGAACTTTAGCAGTATCAGCAGCTAAAAACGATAACCTTTTATTATATTGTAAACAACTGGCAATCCAAGTAACTTATTATATATTATGATATATATATATATATTCTATTTCGATTTACTGAAATTTTATCCAATAATCAAAGCGACGTATTCACCACACTGGGTATGGCGATTGCCGATGTACGCGAATGCTGTTCTTAACAAATTGTCGGTTTCCTTACGATCTTTTCCTTCACCGGAAGCTCAAGGTGGTTAGAAATTGTACTACTAAATTTTTTTTCTGAAGTTGAATATACACTAACAGGAGGTATTGGAGTTCCTTCATAGAGGTCACTAATATCAGAAAGCGTTGTAAAATATATTCGTGGTCATATATGATAATAATATTTGCATATTGTTGCTTGAGGTCATTATATATAAACAAAGTGTTTCATTTAAACCTAAAAAAGGTTTTAACAATTTATTTAAAATACCAATTTCTAAGATATTTCATAGTTTTAACATAATGTAAAGATATAACTATTATTAATGAGTATTATCAATCAAAAAAATTAATAATTCATTTTGTATGAGTTTAGGTGTCCACCTAGCACGTGGCAGGATTGGATTCGCAGAACTGGTGTCCGATCTTCATTAGTTGGAGAGGCACAGGAAGTTGAAGACTTCTCTACTAATAAACTCGATATTTAGTTTTTAAATTAGAATATAGTAGAAAAATGATGAATTCTATATAAATTCTCTCTTAATTTTATTTTATATATATATATCAATAAATTACAATTTTAAATAATGAAGCACAATAACAAAGAATTAAGTGCTATATTTACAAATATATTTCACTTCAGAATAACTTATAATGTATGTATACATATATATTACAAGATTTTCACCTGTGTCATCACTCATCACGATATCTCAGGAACTATAACATTTGGTAGGAATATTCCTTTTGCATAGTACAGGTCAGCTAAGAATGGATCTTACAAAATGTTACTTCCAAAAGAGGTTGCGGGGATGTTAATAACGGAAGTGACACTAGAGGTTACCGCCGAATATTTCAGACACATTTCAAGTCTAATACTATATTACGGCTAGCAAAGCGGGCGAGGAACAGTCAGTGTTAATGTATAATTCTACTTAAAACATTTACTATACTGAAATGTAAGAACACGAGTCACACTTAAAATACATATATTAAACGAATTATTCATTATTCATATTCATGTCATGTGAAACTGTAATGAATTTTAAAATATCGATGGTTTAGAATACATGCCGCTAAATATAATTGTAGTTGTAGTTTTCTCAACAACGAAATAAATAAAGGGCCTATTGGCTTTGAACGTAGATGGCAACGTGCGATCAGCGTAGAAGGCTGACGTGAAAGCTGAAGCGATGGTACCCACCTCCGTCACTTCTATGTCCGCTTTGTGAACTATCGCTGATACAAATAAGTCATTAGCATCTGAAACTGATTTGAAATTTGCTGAGCTCGGATCGAAGATATCGGTAATGCCCATGTTATACAAAGGTCTGTTAAGTACGAGATTAGTGCTTATTTTGAACCGCGGCAAGCTCACTAACACGCTGGGCAGACCGTATTCGTTTGTATCGTTCTCCAGTTTCGCAAATATATCTTTAAGTGTCATCTTATCAAATTCTTTGTATACGTCCGCTACTGTCTTACCGGGGTACGGTAAGAGTATCAAAAATGAATAATTACTTGGATCATCACCATATGGCAATTCTAGAACGGTTGCTTTGATTAAATCTATCTTCGATAAGGAGAAAGATTCTTGTTGGTACATCATGTTGACTTTGCCCGCTTCGTTACCGCTCTCGTCGTAGAAAATTTCAACTTTTGTATCCGACACATTAAAAGGGAGTTGCCATGTAGCTTTAAATGAAATGACATTCGTTATTATCATCTTAGAGCTTTCAAAGTCATCTGGTTTAAATACATTTGAATCGGTTATTCTGGATCTCTGTACAATACTATTCGCAATTCTCTGCGCTCTTTGCAACGGTTTAAATCTGAACTTGTTAACACGAATGTCAAAGGTTTGTCCCAATTTCTTCGTGAATTCTGATTTTATTAAGTAGCTGCTGTCAAAGAACATATAGTTCATGCTTTTCAACTTCACTTTCGGAGTGCTCGGTTTAAATACAGATTGTTTCAGTGATCTGTATCCGTCTGTTAGTTTATTTTCACTTTTGGGTAATATCAACGTTTTCATCAGCTGTTCACGACTGGAATCCGTCGCACCAATGGACACGGCGGTCAACAAAGACCATATTCCGAACGGCGAGATCACGGTGTGCCACTGGGTCTCTTCGGCGGTGAAGTACAGCAGTTCGACGCTGAAATTCCTCGCCCTGTCGCTGAATTCTATTAGACAATGGCACGTCGTAAACAACACCGCAATGACTAACGTCACTTTCATTATGACGACCGCACCATGCGGCGGTCTGACCAGACTGAATACTAGAATGCGTCGTCTTGTTTTAAGTCATCGGTTAACGGATCGACAGGATATATAAAACAATTATCTGATAAGATGATGAGTGTTTGCCTGGGTCCCGTCGTAAATTACGTCGGAAATTTATAACTCACATTATCTGATGGGTTTTATTACAGGCCCATATGTTTAGCTATCGTAATAGACACAGTACTAGACAGTTTGTTATACCTGTAATTGAATAAAAAAATTTCTTTGCACGATTCTGTTTGGATTAAGAACCAGGACTTAATATCACTATAAATGCAAAAAAGCCTGTTAAACCGGACTGAATGTTAAATAAGTTTGTATCGGAAAAATTCTTTAACATTCATACTCGGAATATTTTTTTTTAAAATGACAGGTTTTTACATTTATATGGCCGTTATTCAATAAACAGAGAAATAATTCCTGAAGTTCATTGATCAATGTTATTGGACTAGTTCAAGTATCCTAGGCTTTTATATTTAAGACGATCCTCAAACATGACTTGGGTTCTACGGACCTAATTAAATAATTTTCTGCAATTAGAACCTTATTGTTTAATTTTGTCTAAATTTTGCAAAGGATAAATTGTTATATGTTGAAGCTTCTTGTAGCAAATTGTGCCATGTATATTCTGTTTTTTTTTTGGATCATCATCATCAACGCGCGACAGTCCATTTCTGGACATAGACCTCGTCCAAGGAACGTCTCTTTTTCTATGCTCTATATACGAATATTAATATATTAAGACCTTACATATGAAATTGGCGTTTTGTACGGGAGGAATATAAAGTAATTTTTTTTTTGTAAAATATATTTAATTATAGTATGCACCGTTGTTATCTATGCACTTTTGTCATCTCACAGGTAGTTCATTGATCCCTTTACTAAAAAAACCATGGGGGCGAAAATCAATAAACTTTTTGAAGGCGGTTTGGACTGCCGCATTGGAGTTGATTTTTTTCTTTGTAAGAAGTTGTCCAAATTCCGGATAAAATGCTAATCTGTTGGGGCAAGGTCCGGGGAACGCTGGATGTCGCCGACATACCAATTGTAGCACATCTAACTTAGTGGTTGTTTGTTGTGCAGTGTGTGGTGGTTTTTTTTTTTATTATTAACGTGTGTAACAAAATGCTAACGGAACGCACACCCCGTACCAATACTGGGCCGGTAGTGGGGTAGTGTCGGACTCCAACCGACTAAAAAGCTTCACACGGTATTCCATCACATCCGCAAGGAATGCACGAGGGTCGCGGGATAACGCTTTAAACAGTTCTTCCGCAACCCTCGTTCGGTGCCCGGATCGAACGGGCCCGCCTCGGGGAGGGATGGTAAGCATCCCTCCCAATTGACAAAATCCCTATCACTAAGCGGCGACGCATCGGAATACGAGACGCGTCGCCAGGTACGCCCCAGGAACCCTTTCCAACGGGGGCGCCGGACCGACGGCCCTTGTCGGTCGCGGCGCCAGGTTCTTCTGCCTAAGGAGGCAAGCGGCGGTCGTGCGCTCGGCTCCGCCCGTTGGCGACGAGCTGTCTGCGCACTGCGACCGCCTCCTGCCCCCTCGGCCAGTGTGTGGTGAAGCAGCAGTGGCCTAGAGCGATTGGCGAATCTCAGTTGTTTAGCAGCTAGTTCTTCCTTCATGGTTTGTAGTAGCTGGCAATAATTATGTGCCGTTCAGCCATTGCGACGAGCGCTTCCGATTATCGTACAGTATCCACTTTTCATCACAAGTAATGATTCGATTTAAAATCCCTTCATCATTGTGTCGGCTGAGCAAAGTAACCCAGCAGCAGCAGTCGACGCGCGTTCGCAAGTTCGATTCACTCAATGCATGAGGTACCCATCGTTCAAGTTTTGTTTTTTTTACAATGTTTTATAACCACGGTCTGAGATTAAATCAATGAAATTCCAAACATCAATTTCCGCATGTATAAAATTAAAAATGCTTTATCAGTTAAACTGTGTATCATCTTTTCGTATGAACATAAAAAAATACGTACTTATTATTATAAGTTTACACTATTACTTAAATTTTTATATATTATTTATTTTAAAAGTAATTAAATATACCTTCATCAATATATTGGATCCTTGAACGAATCGGGCGATGAGTAAAGCTTTAAAGTATTTAAAAACTAATGTATTAAGAACTTTAGATCTCGGGACGCCTTAGTCTTGGACATACGACTCATATCTAGTATCTGGATAAATAAATAATTTGATAAACAATAGCGTTTTCTTGTCAGGACTACAGTGGTGTTACCCCTAATAAACAATATATTCAATAAAGGTCGAAATTTACGTATAAAATACATAATTGAGTATTTGTTACATTTTGTTGTTTATTATTCAATATTCATTTATCTGTACATAATTCAATAATGTAACTCAAAGCTGATTTATTAATTATGATACACAGGGTCAAAATTATAATAAGATATCTTACAAGGAATATGTAACGCAAATAATACGTAAACAAGGTATCTAAAATAATGATGGTCGAGAATAAATACCGCTAAAGATAATTGTCGATGTTGTCTTCTCAATAACAAAATATATAAATGGCCGATTGGCAGTGAAGGTTGAAGGCATTATACGATTTTCGTAAAACATTGACGTGGTAGCCGAAGCGATGGTACCAACCTCGGTTACTTCTATGTCGGCTTTGTGAACTACCGCAGATACAAAAATATTATCAGCATCTGTAACCGATTTGAAACTTGCGTTGTCTGGATCGAAAATATCTGTTATGCCCATATTATACAACGGTATATTAAGTATCACATTGGTACTAATCTTAAACCTGGGCAAGCTTACTACAACCCTCACCATCTCGTTAATGTCTGTATCAATATTGAGTTTATCAATTATGTCTTTAACTGTTAATTTATTCAAACTACGATAAACATTCCGTATCTTCTCTTTGGGGTATGGTAGGAGTACTAAAAATGAATATCTACTGTTTTCTGTATCACCATACGGCAGTTCCAAGACGCTAGCTTGAATTTCCTGAATATTGGTGTACTGGAAAAAACCTTCTTGTAACATCATATTAACTTTACCCACTTCTTTTCCATTCTCATCGTAGAAGCTTTCTACTTTAGTGTTCGTAACATTGAAAGGTGATTGCCACAGACCTTTAAAAGAAATGATGTTTGTTAATATCATCTTAGAATTTTTGAAATCATCAGACTTAAAAACGTTTGAATTTGTAATTCTAGACTTCTGGATAATGTCGTTTGCAATCTCCTGAGCTTTCTCTGACGGCGTGAAACTTAACTTGTAGACCATAGTAAAGAAATATTTCTGTATGATGTCTACAAATTCTTTCTTTACTAAGAAACTGCTGTGGGCAAATAAAAAGTTTCTGCTTTTCAATGCTACATCCGGAGTATCCGATTCAAGCACGGATTGCGTCAGAGATGTGTATCCATCTATTAGAGTCTTTTTATTTTTTGGTAGAATTAATGTGTTGATCATCTGTACACTACTGGACTTCGTTGCTCCAATCGATGCGGCGGTCAGCAGAGACCATACTCCGAACGGAGAGATCACGGTGTGCCACTGGGTTTCTTCGGCAGTGAAGTACAGCAGTTCGACGCTGAAGTTCCTCGCTCTGTCGCTGAATTCTATTTCACAATGGCACGTCGCAAACAGCACCGCAATGACTAATGTCACCTTCATCATGGTGACCGCGCCGTGCGGCGTTCTGATCAGACTGAGTAACAGAGCGCGATGTACTTTATTAATCAGGTTTCAAAGTATTGATGCTTTGAAATATTATTGGATTTTCCACAACTTCATAAGCTTGGTTCAAGTAATAAACTGATAACGGGTGAATAACTACAATGAACAGATTTTAGTGTCATTTCGTTATTCTCGTCGTTGCACAAATCATTACCTAAATGACTTATTTTGGTATTGTTTTTTTTTTATACACATAACCGAAGAGAGGAGTGGGACGTTCATTTGATAGTAAGTGATACGCCCGCCCATAACAACAAGTCACTAGTTAGGTTAGGTTAGGATGTTAAACACTGCATCACATTGCGCTCGTTGCCTGAAACATAAGATGTTGAGTCTCATTGCCCCAGTAATTACACTATTTCCAACCGCTTTTAAACTGCCACATAGTAATATTTGCACACTACACTCACCATACATAATCACACACACATACATACCACACAAACACAAAAAAAATTTAAACATAAGCACGCATATACAAGTTCAGTAGAGCTAAGGAAAATTTATTTTATTTTATATGTACGTCTGGAAGTTGGCGTTGTTAACTGCGACACAGTTATTTAATTAACTGCTGCAGTTAGCATAATAAAAATCTACAAATCTGTTGTTTGACAGCGCTGCGATAATACTAACCTAGACGGTCTCCAGCTTCAGATATCTGCCACCGGTAAAAATTCTTATCTAACTACGAGTATATTTTGTTTAACCTTTCCTTTATTTTATACTCGGTTTTCCCACTAAGATAAGAGGGTATGACAATACTCTCTTTATGAATATAGCACAAAAATATTATTATGACTTTTTATTATTTATCTCTACATATATATGGACGTTTATATTGTTTTTTATAGTGATAATTTGGACGATTTGTTGATTCTGTCTGTAGTGCTATCTGGTGAAGAGTTCTAGTTTGTTATAACATAATAACTTCTATAAAGAATCCGTACGGACCTTTAATAATTTAAAATAATTTTATTATATCAGAAATTCAAAAACCTTTATTGGTTTGCGTTTCATTTATGTATCATAGGGGTAAGGGTTTCAGTGTAATAGTTTACGGAGCCCAAGTCAACGTCACCTGTACGCGGTACACCCTGCTGAATAACAGACGAGGCTCTGACAACTCACCAACTCGCACTGGGCTGGCGTGTTGAGTTACAGCCGATCTCCTCTTAATGAACTCCAACAAACGATGTTGAAATTTTTGAGGGAGGCCTATATCCACCAGTGATCGATATTTTACAACTTTTAATCAATACACAATGAAATATTAAAATACTCTTGAAACCACTTAATACTAACTATCCTCGCTTACCTCTCGCTAACTGTCCGACGCGACCCTTGTGTGGTGCGTGAGGCGTATTTATAATAACATATATAAATCACAAGTATTCGAAGATAACAGTTGTTCTTGCGATGTCATTGTATCCGTTAAAAAATATCATTTATAATTCATCATACTCAAGTTATTCAACCACTATCAACAATCAACATTTTCAGTATTCGATAACAGCCGGTCACTAACATAGCTTGAAATAACAGAACAGCTAATAAAAAATTAAACAACTATTGTTGTCTTTGCCCTTAGTATAATATTGTTATAAGCTAAAACGGAACGCACCTAGTATTTATCTTTCAGCGACTAAAGGTACGTGAAAAGGTGAATGAAAATATGACTGATGCTTGAATTGAATTGAATTAACTTTGTTGTTTTTTTTTATGGTGAGTTTGCGTCGCCGTTTTACTCACAAACAGTGCTGCTTCATCAGACTTAGGGCTCGCGGGTCTGGTATCCGCGAGCTAAAATAATAATAAAAAGAATAAAAGAAACTAAAAATAAAATAAAAACAAATTAAACCAAAACTTTAAATGAATACAAAAACTAAACACAAACCTGAAACCAAAACATGAAAATTAAATATATACATATATATATGTAGATGAAGTAGTCTGTAAAAAGAGGAGGAGAAAGTTGAGAAGATATTAGATGCGGACGGGTTGAAGAGTTGGATAGTGCTATAGAGTGAGAGATAAGGGTGGTGTAATCAAATATATACATATGAATTTAAGACGTCCACGGTGCGCGTCGGATGGCGGCAAGTGGTCTCTACTCAATTGTTATCTCACAAGAAGATAATAATCCTCGAAACGTAACTTCCTAATTAGTTCGTGTAAACTGTTATTTTGTTGATTAATTTATCTCGCTTACATCCTTTGTATATACTGTTGCTGAAACGAGATGTACCTAGTGTTATAACCAGATTAATGAGCTGTGGTTGAAAAAATAACATTTGTTATTTAATAACAGAAATTATTACCTGTTATTACTGCGTAACACTAATAAAATATATGTTTGTCTTGTTATAACCCACGTCTACCTTGTAGCCCTATGCCATCTTGTCGGCGTGTCCCTTCCGTGTTGTCATATTTTTAATGTTGCCAACTAGATAAATCAGAAATGTAATGATAACGATGTAATGTAATATAAAATAGAATATATTTTGTTATTTATTTAGTAACGCTATCATGTGTAAAGTAATGTGTAGTAGTGTGTAATAGTAGTGGCTGCAGTCTTTTTGGTACCATTCCCAATATATATATTTTTTGGTGTTCTATACTTGTCCCTGTCATTGGATACCTCTACGTAACCACAACTGTAACGTGCGAAAATTCCTGCATTCAGATTTTAAGGATGCTGTAGTGAGTTAAATTATTAGGGGTAACGAGACTTGATATCTATTATCTGAAGGATTACCTGGACAACGATTCATTCTTCATTCATGACCATGATCACAAATCACAATTTGGGGTAGCGTACATCGTTCTAACTAGCGCTTTAATTTTAACGTCCTTTTTAAATTTTAAACTACTTTAAGCAAAAACCACATTAAAACAATTTCAAATTGATATACGCCATTTTATACTCAAGTAATACTTCGAAACTTTCTTCATAGATGGCGTTATTTTCAATAAACAAAATCTGGAATCTCAGTAGTAGGAGAAGGCTGTTAGTTATTTATGTTTGAAATATTAAATCTAGCATACGTTATTGCAAGATAATATGTTTATATATCGTAAACATTTTTATTTATTTCTTAGTACTAGTTATTAGCTTCAAAGCTAATGTTATCAATTTGTACTTTATTTATCCAAAATTTAGTCATATCCGTCATAGTCCAAAAGATTGCTAGCTTCAGGTGGTAATGGGCAAGACACATCGCTCGAAGCACTGACTGGGCACTAAGATACTCGAATGGCGACCGCGTATCGGTAGACGTAGTGTTGGCAGGCCCCTCACCCGGTGGTCCGACGATCTGGTGAAGATTGCAGAAAGCTGCTGGATGCGAGCAGCGCAGGATCGATCGACGTGGAGATCTTTATGGGAGGCCTATGTCTAGCAGTGGACGTCTAGCGGCTGACAATGATATCCAAAAGGTTCTTATAAGAGTTTTTTTTTCACGACTACCTGTAAAGGTAAGTCCTGTTTTAAAAGATATATCTTTATTTATTTCTTAGTTTTTATTCTCTTCCCATCCAATTTATTTTCATGTGAAAAAATTATTATTTAGATGTTATTTTGTAGTAAGCGAAAAATTATCTACAATAATCGCAATTCGTAGTTTAAATCATAAATTAAATATAAACATATGTGGAAAATGGAATGTATGGAAAATAATAAGGCAAGAAAAAAAGTTACCCAACGTCTAGCAATTTCATTGCCGCGGTCACGGTCCCTTGTTACTTGTGATGTCATTCTCCGCTTCATTGTGGGAAATATGAGAACAACGAAGTAATTTTACATGTACAATCCGTATTCAGTTCCAATTGTTATTATACTGATAGAATATTTAAATATCGTTATGGTAAAGATAAATAAAAAGTAAGTAAAAGGCTTACCGCAGTTCTTAACGGTCTAGGACTACCGCATCTACTGAGTAAAAGTGATCAAATGTTACTATAAATAAATAAATAAACAATACTCGTGATCTATTTCCGAATCCCAAGAGATTAAAGATTACAGAGTCCAAATGAGGTTTGATGGATATCACATATCAATGTTCAAAAGATATTCGTTGAACTTAAATTCAGTAGGGTTCGAATTTGCCACTCCTTGGATCGTACATCGTCGTTTAGCCACACTTATAAACAGGCCTTCATCAGAGCATTATAATAATATCGCATGAGATATAAAAATACAAAACAAATGACAATCTATTTATTTACAAATCACACTAAAAATGGCTTCGCATATACACCTGCAAACACAATAACACTCGAACGACGGTCTCTGATTAAAAACACAAACTCTTTGTTTGCTTCAAACCGTTGCGAAAGTATTCTATCTTCTAATCCAACTACAGTAGATGATGCTGCCACAGTACCTTCTTCTGTGACCTCAATATTAACATTTTGTATTGTCTTAGATACGAACAGAGGACTGTCTGAAATTCCCGGCATTTGAGCCTTAGTGCTATCAAAAATATTCCGTATACCCATGTACATTAACGGAGATATCATTTCCAATTGCGATGAAATCTTGAACCGTGGTATGTAACAGTCTATTTCTGGCAGTGTATCTGATGTTTGGAAATCGTTCAACCAGGATAGAGGTTGCTGTGAAAGATTTTCTAATAGTTTCTGTAGAGGTATGCCGTCGAATGGTAGTAATATAAGCATAGACATTTCTTCGTCTTTTCCGTACGGCATTTCAAGAATTTGAGCTCCTACTAGCGGCGAGTCGCCAAAGTTGTGTGGAGCTTTGTGGTACATCATGTTCACTGTTCCAATCGTTTTACCTTGGTGGTTATAGAAGGCTTCCTCCCTCGTTTGCGTAGGATCGAACGGATACGTCCAGTTCGCTTTGAAGTACATTCCATCGACTAGAATCATCCGCAAGTCCTCCAAAAGGCGCGGCGTGACCGCCTCCATTATTCTTCCTCGAGTCACCCTGCAGATATAGTTATTTATATCGTTAGCGAGTAAAGTTTTGTTTCTCGGATCGACCACGTAAACTTGCGTGTCGAAATTCTTAGCGTACTGACAGAATTCATCGTGCAAGTTCAGGTTGTAATCGGCGAACACTCCCGATATTCCTTCTAAGTTCACGTCCTTTTCTCTTCTCAGTAATATATCGGAAATTCCTAAATGAAGAGCTGTGGTTTTCCGCGCGTCCTTAGGCAGTCGCAATCCTTTAAGTAGTTGAGTGAAAGTGTCACCGGAGCAGCCTTCCGCTAGCAGTGTGAACGTGCTCCAGATGGACAGCGGCGAGAGCACGAGGTTCCTCTCTCCGTAGCTCTCTTGGAACGAGTAAGTGTTGTAAAGTAGTTGTAAGGAGAACACGTTCAACGGTGCGAAATCCACTTTGCTCTTGGGCGCCGCCAGAGCGAGGCTCACGAGGGTTAGTACTTTCCACATAGCGCGACTAAATAGCGCCGAGTCAGACACAACACTACAACGAGGAGGCGGTATTGTATCGGTTTCAATGAAGACCTTCTCACGTGCGTGTACAATGGTGGAGCTGGTCGAGCGACGGTGCGCGCGGACGGTGTGCCGGCACTAGCACCACTCCGAGTACGAGCCGCGTTTATATGGGTGTTTTATAAGGTTGTTTAAGTCCGACTGTATGGGTATTTTTATATGATACGATTAATCGATTTCGCATAGCACAAAGGTCATTAAGTCATTATTTTCGCAAATTCAACTCTATACACTATTATGTTTTTTCTGTTAGTTTCGTTTTATAATTGTCTCTCTTAATTTGTTAAAATTGCTATACCGTTAAACTTTATACATAAAGTTAAAATAATTTGTCTTCTTCAACAATGAAATTACTTAAAATCATCTTATATCCAAAGCGTCGAAATACGAGAATTATGCCTTTATTCACACTGCGAAGTTGTAGCATTTGGATTGTAAAAAAAAAATTGTATTTATACGGTGATGTAAAATATTAAAATGCGTTAAAATTGGTTTTATGTTAAATATTTGGATGACCACATTATTTCATATATAACTTTATAATAGTTATAATATTTTGTTAGTCATAGTTATGTATAACGTACGTAATTGATTGTTATGCCTCTTAGGAGCAAAAATCTTAAAACAATGAAAAAAATCGGAATTTCTCTTCGATTCCGATTCTTTAGTTAAAAAAAAACTTATTTAGGCATTGTTAGTTAGTTCTGTAGTATTAGTAGAAAGCAAAGATTATGTTTGTAAAAACGATGAATGTATTTGGCGTTGCGGTGATACGTAGACGCAACAGAGACAACATCATTTCCTTTTTCTTTTTTTTTTTTTTGCTCTGGAATAAACAGGACGTTCACTTGTAGTAAAGTGGTATCCATGACCATAATAATGTGGTAATATGTTTTCACGCAACCGAAGTAGATGCTGCTTAAGTAAATGGTCTACAAACATATCTACTACATCTAATGAATTCAGACTACATGTTTGTTAATTTTTTATTATTAATACATAAGTTGGTTAAATAATAATTTTAATATAACTTATTATTTATTAGCACCGTTTGCTGGTGTCACATTGTATGATAATCAGTTATGCATTATGCCGTGACAAAAATACCCACATGACTCCACTATCATGTCAAGAGCAGAACAGTGATAGCTTTGGTCATTAAACCCTGGTTATACTATTAACAATATTTTTTTAAGACAAAAAAGTGTTGTCATGTGCTGGATGTTCACCTGATGGTGAGTGACGTTATGGTAGACCGATAACTATGTGGTTCTGGTTAATATATACTACTATCACAGAGCATTGCGGTCGTTGCATTGAGTAGTAATTACCACCATGCCGCAACGGTTAACAGAGCGTCTTCCATCACAGTGGTCTTTAGGTCGATTTCAGTGTAGTGTATTTTGGATGGTGGTAGAGCAGGTTTTTATTTAACGACGAGTTCGAGATGTTTACCTGATGGTAAGGTAGTCCTCGTATAACGATGTGCCGCTAGTTAGAATGGTATACACAATGTCTCATTGGGCTCGTTGTGAGATATAAGATGTTGAGTCTGGTGACCCCAGAAATTTCACTAGCTACAACGCTGTAATGTTTGCACATTACTTTTTATATATCCCCTTTTTTGTGTGTTATGTCGGACTTGCGCCGACTAAAACCCCCACAATGTTCCACAACCGTTGCTTTACGACAGGGCCACGGGAACGCTTTCGCACACCTGAGTAACCCCGCCAGCGGCAGCTCCATCTAGGGGAAGAATTCTTCTCCCTTTCCACCTCTGTAAGGGTGTGTCATAACATGCAGCGCGCTCTCCTCTCGCCGTGGTATCATCACCTGGGTAACAATTCCTCTCGAATATGACACCCAGAAGCCATGGGAGCCAAACAAGACAACTGGCTCAGCTACCTGCGGCGGATGTGGTCATGGGCTCCGTGGCCAACCGTTATATGGTCAAGAAGGATAGAGAGAGCGGCGCATCGCAATACCGGCACTCTTCTCCCTCTGCGACTACAACACGGCTGAGAAGGGCAGTGCAAGGCTGCCCCGCAACCCACCAGCATACATCTGAGGTGAACTTTTTACCTACCTACCTATAAACCTTCTACTAGAGAGATCTATCATCAGTGAAATAAGACTAGTATTATTCATAAGTTCACATGATGGGCAGAAGCTATTTTGCTGAGCCCTGAATCCGATGAAGCTGCTGTGGTTGTCAAAGAAACCAGCGGCACAAACTTATCAAAAAAAAATGGCCAAAAGATGACAGTAAGACAAGAAACCATTTCCTAGTGCTTTAAAAACTACTTCAATTCTTTAAAACGTTGGTGATATATGTTCTAACATGAATTTATTAATATTCACTATCAATTAACCTTGTCGTCATTAAATTTAATTTAACTGTCCTGGTTAACTGTTACTTTAATGTGTTGATCTTCGAGATTGAAAATCGAGATCAATTGTTATCTCGCTAACTTAGCAATTTTATTAACTACAGCGCCATTCAAACAGCAACTGTTAGGCAGAAGAAACACTACCTTGGTATTTACCATATCTATATTCATAGACTGTGGAAACCAACCCATAAGTCTCTCTCTCTAGGGTCGTCCCCTCGTGGTGAGGATCGTAGTCAGTGCTAAGGTTGCAGTTTGGAGCGGTCGATCTGCTTCCACCGGTTCCTTTTTAGCGCATTTCTTACGAACATGTAAAATTTAGAGGATGATGAGTTTTTAACCTGATCGGGGCACCTGGTTGGTGCACGACTGAATGGTCTTTTACCTTCAGTGTACCCTACGACAATCAGTTCTTACAGACAATAGTCTCTTCTGCGCAAGGTTTTAATGAGAGATGGGAAATAGCATTTTTACCTACCCTTACCGTCAACCTCACCTACACGTGTCGGTGGTCCATCATGAATAACCATCGGCGGGATTCTTTAAGCATTGCGGAGCTCCCTGCTAGACAACGGACGAGGCTCTGGAGACCGAGTAACAGCGGTGTAAGCATATCACCGGTCAAACAACTGACCGAAGTGGCATCAGTGTCCTTGGAGTATAAGTAACTCCAAAAATGTCTGGGGCAGAAGGCAACGGGAAACCACTGGTTTTATTCTTGCCAAGGGAGTCATGAAAGGTCTAACCCACAAATAACCGTAGTTTTTAGTGTTATAATTAATACCCTTCGATTGTAGTTATATACTTCAGCAACGGATCTATTTTGCTACATCAATTTGTATACGTAGCTCTACCATTTATTGTTTCGGATTCACTCATCTTTAGTGACCTCGCTCGGTTGACCTCAGAAGGCCTTGCATTGTTAGGACTTCCGTCTTTTTATAACTAAGATGGTTTTGTTTATTATCCATCAGAGCTTACCAACCTTTTTCCTTCCCACGCTCCTTATCAAAACCACCCAAAAATGTGACTACTTTCTCTTAAGGTCTTATTATCAAATATACTTTCTATCTCCATATTTATTTTCTATCTTTGTAAGTTATAAGATCCTTTTAGATTACTTGTTCTATATATAATATATTATAATAATGTGTATATAAGTTAACTGTTCTCTGTGCTCTTCACATACAAACAAGTGTACGCTTACCACAGGTTGGGGATGACTGATCTATCTTATTAAAATACACTAATACAACACTTAATAAAATGTCTCAAAAAATCACTCTTTCCTCAGTTAATCTTAATATGTTTTTAGTTTTTGTATATCCTAAAGATCAAGTAAATAAGAACTACATAATTGAATTAGATCTATCATTTTTCTTCTCTTTAGTTCTTGATAGTACTGGGTGAAAGGTAATAGGAGGGCATAATTCATACTTACTTGATAGGCCCAGTTTTCTTGTCCAACAATTTAAATGGGGAGACGTACGAAGATTTTCTTCGAAATAATTTTCTTAATTATCTGGAGGATATACAATTGGAAACCAGAAGAGAAATGGTGTTCCTGTATGACGGTTGTCCCGCCCATTTTCTTCTCGGCGTAAGACAGTGGTTAGACACTATTTTCCCTCAGCGATGGATTGTCCGAGGCGGACCCTCATCGTGACCCGCAAGGTGTCCTGATTTAACACCTTGCGATTATTACTTATGGGTTTATATGAAATCTTTAGTGTACGCAACACCAATTAACTCCTTAGAAGACTTAAAGTCAATTAATTAAAAAAATTTAATTAATAACTCCAGTACCATTGTTTTTGAATGGGGTATTCCATGCATTGATACGAGATATACTTTAGCCCCTCCACATCTTTACACCTATTACCTTCCACCCTGTATGAAAGGGCACAGCTAACTTTACAGAAGTCATACTCGTAATATATTTATTTACTAGTGATGAGCCTTTCTCGTGGCAGACAGATCAGTATCAGATAACTCTCTGACTTTAAGCAAAAGTGAAGTTTTTGAAGTAGAGTAATAGTTTCATGTCTTAAAGCGATAAACGCTATAATATGTTATGTAAATATCTTAATCATCGCTCCACATTTAAAGGGCAATTAAATCATGTGTCATTAATTAAAAAAAATTACATGCTTTTAACCGTATGTTAGTACAATCCTTCAATTTGAATTTTCTTAGAGATTCTCCAAAATATCAAAAGATTTTTTTTTTTAATGTCGAGTTAGGCACAACATCCAGTTCATTCGAACGGCATGGAAGAAAAGAACGGATGACGAACAAGTGGTTACCAGGGTCTCCACATAACTGAAGTAAAAAAATTGCAATAATTAAATTTATCAGGCACTACTATCTTCTTCTTTGTCGTAACCTCATGACTGAGGGTCGTGACTATGGTGCGTTGCCCTGGCCACCATTTCTTTCCAGACATTTCTGTCTTGCGCCATTTGGATGGATGATTGTACGGTAGCTCCCGTAGCGTCCTGAGTTGTGCGTGTCCATCTTGTAGGATACCGCCCTCTCGCTCTCTTTCCTTCCACACAACCAGTAATAGTCAGTCTTTCCAGACTGTCTGGGTCTCGCCTGACCGTGTGTCCGAAGAATTTGAGGACTCTGCCCACAGATTGTTGAGAGCCGTGTTGTTATGTATAACTGTTTGAGGATTGACTCGTTTGTGCGACGTTCCGTCCAGGATATCCTCAGCATTCTGCGCCAGCACCACATTTCGAACGCGTCAATCCTCGATCTCACTCTCGCTTTTAGTGTCCAGGTTTCAGAAGCATATAGAAAGATAAGGCACTACTATAGGTTTCTTTATATATATCTAAGTTATAGAGGGTTTGTATAGAATCCCTTTCTGCCAATATAGTTAGCTGATCCATTAAAAAAACTAGTTTATAGAAGTAAAAGATTATTGAACTAGGACGACTAATCTATTTTTATATCTTTATATGTTTAATAGCTGTTCACCATCAGCTTTGCTGGCTCTAACATCCGAGCAATTCCCGTTGGGGAAGGAATTTTGTAAAGTCCGTTCTTAGCTGACTTTACTCGGAAAAAGGAATATTGCTACCAAATTTCAAGTTTCCAGGTTTTATTGGTTTACAAATACTGCGATTGGTCTCTATATAGGTGGAAGATTACCTTGAAGAAGAGAAGGTAGAAGTCTCTTCTAAGAATGAAGTAGAATTAATACCATACTATCAGTACTTTTGTTAACTGCATGATGTACAATTATTTTTCTATTAAAGATAGCAATAGGTAATCCGTTGCCTGGCAACCTTATTTAAACTGGGCTCTAGAGACAATGTACGGCACGATGTCCGGTGTTGCCCAATGCAAGCTGCAATAGAGACAATTTACAATAATACTCACATTGTGTAGGCCAGTGTTGAGCAAATTGAAATACATCACTCTGATCTCTCATCAGATCTACAGAGATCTTAGATGTATTCATTACGTTAATTAATCTTTATTACCCTACTGGTGGTAAGTATGTTGCCGAAGTCCCACTAGGTAGGTACCATCACAGCGCCTATTTCTGCCGACAAGCAGTAGTGTGCAAACATTACTGTGTTCCGGTTGGAAGGGCGTTGTAGCTGATGTAATTGGGGTAAAGAGTTGCTGTAAACGTCTCATGTTTGGTGCTGTGTATAACATCCTAACTAGCGCCACGTTGTTATGGGCGGACGTATGACTTATCATCAGGTGAACAGCTCATTGATCTAGTTAAGTCAATTTTTTAAAACACAAAAATACATTATTTGAATATGGTGTATGGTTTCGCTTTTTTGTCTTTTTAATAGTTAAAATAAATCAAACTAATATTTTCGATAATTTTTATCTTTCTATATATTTATCCTATTCGTTTATATTTATCGGGGTGTAATGTTTCCTGCACAAAAACTCACCGGACCCAAGCCTACCCTACCCGCTCGTGGTGTACTCTGCTAATCAACAAACGAGGCACTGGCTCCCACCAATCTGCATTGAGTCAGTGTGGTGGAAAATGTTTCAAACCCTCCCATATGAAATCTTTACCCCATCGATGTGAGAATCTTAGAGAGAGGCCTATATCCAGCCATGGATGACTATCGCCTGATGATATTTATCATTAAAACGTAAATGAATGAATATCGAATTAAAGATCGTTGCATTCCAGGTTATTTATATATTCACTGAAATAAAAAAGGAATTATTTATTAAATATCAATTAAAAATGAATTAAAACATATTTTAAAAGGAAAATCAGGAAAAAGGTGTTCTTCACATATAAGGTAGAATATTTAGTTACACATTTAAAAGTGTTTTAGTTGCGAAGTTCTCCAATGTTGACGTAACCACTGCACTTTTAAAGATCTCAATAATAATAAGGATGTGATTGTGTGATAAAAAGAATAACGTTTACATCATTATTGTTGTTATTTTAAGGTAATGTCTACAAAAAAGTCACGATTCAAGTTTAATAAGACATGCTTAAATAGAAGGACTTCTTGTCTATTGCTTTGCACAGTATATTTTTTGAGTTTTATTGAGTATATTTCTTTAATAGACAATAAGCCAACTCCATTGCCGGAGACTGTTAAGGTAGATAGCTACTACCGCAGCTACTATTTCTTTCGCCATACAATAGTATCGAAACATTACTGTAATGTGAAGAGCGTTGT